>JAWMRA010000130.1:46945470-47077947 GCA_035584735.1 Pseudotriccus pelzelni
TTCTGATGTTCCAGCATGCGAGAGTCAGTTGGGACACACCTTTGAAGGCAGGTGTATGCCTTTGCCTCTTAATCTTACGTATATCCCAAGGATATACATAAGTAAAAAACTCCCAATTTTTTTTTTTTATTACATTAAAGCAGAAGTATCACAGCAATGAAAGCATCCATGTAGGGTTAGCTTAATTAGTGTTTTCAGTTCTCAGAAAAGGGAGAACCAGTAACTCAAATAAATATATTTTCAGTTAATTGCAACTGTTGTACAACAAGGAATAAATTTGTGGGCATTTACAAGGTGAGGTGAATTTCTGAGGCTTATCTTTCAAATAAAGCACATTTTTTTATCAAAAGCATCACATAACTGCTTTTTGCAGCTTTTATCTCAGCCCTGCTGTACATCACTTTATCTGCAGGAAAAGCTTGCACATTTTGAGCAGCGATATGAGAGAACTGAAATACAAAACATATAAAAATCTCACAGTGTTATTGCTCCATTAATGTTTTGTATATTAAGTAACAACAATATCAGTAATGAAATTTCTATGCTGCTATGATGGCAATAGTAGGGAATCTTCTAGTAAGTAAAATAACAACAGATTTTATGGCAGCTCACGTTCTCAAAACACAAAGTTCTGAGGTCAAAAAGTAAGTATTTCCAGAGGTAGTACTAATGTAATCATTAGTGGAAAGCAGAGTTATTTCAACATGAAAATATATTTTATAAAGAAAGGTTTGTTGGTTGGTTGTTTTTGGGGTTTTTTAATTCCCTTAGAAAACAAAAGGAAATATTATTTCCTGTGACCACCATCATGAAATGACTGTGTGTTCCGTTCCTCAGCTTTGATCATAGAGATTAAACAGGACTGTCTCTTTAGCAGAGGTCATGTGTCTTTAACCACCTCTGTCTTAAAAAAAAATGCTCATAAAAGGAACTCTTAATTTTTTAAAAAGAACCTTTAATCTTTCTTTAAAAAAGGAGAGAGTTTTAGAGACCAGTGTATTTTTTGTTCATTCCTTGTGCTGTTATCATGTGCCTGTTAGTATATCAATGGTTTACTGTTTATTTTCTATTCCTTAAATCACTTCAAGCTGTGATGTCTGTCCTTGTCTAACATAATACAGGGAGCAGACAGCAAAGGCTGGTGCTGAGAACACCCGTAACAGGAGGAGCAAGGTATAATGTGAGAATCAGATTCTCCTCTTGATGCTTATTTTGAAGAACTGTGCATTTCCACAGTGCTTCAGAAAGCAGCCCCCATCTTAATTCACTGAATTATGCTGTCATGAGTTCTTGAGCTTTCAGCGACATACAAGCCTTGTAAGGCCATAATGTCTATGTCGCTGCCATCAAGGAAACTCTGCAACTCATGTTCTTTACACTGTAGTCTTAATTTATTTTTTGAGCTACAGTACTTTAACCTTTGTACTGTGGATAATTTCTCCACAAATGATTTAGCCTACTGACCATTTCATATGACTAGCCATATATCCTTGTTTGGGAAGCACAGTTTTCATTAAATTTAATTACTTCCCCCTACGGCTTGCATGGGAAAGGTGCAGCTATTAAATAAGTGCAGCTGCTAAACAAGGCCAGCTGCTATTAAAATCTACATAGTAAAGGTGAAGCTACTAAATTAAGGTGATTACTGTTTGAAGGTGTTTCTAGATGAAGACATATGGGTAAGCTTTTGCACTTACAGTATGCATTTAGCCATATACAATGCTTAAGAAATGTGTGAGGGGCTCAGAAGGGTGTTTCCATCTCTCAGCTGGTACAGCAATGTCATATTAAACTAAATTCTATAAACATAAAATATATTATTTTGATAATTTTGGTCCACTAGGAATTAACTTGAACATTTGGCTCTGCAAGATATTCTAAAATTCATCATGAATATCAAAATGTGTTTCAACATAAAAAAATCTCTTTAAAAATCACTAAAAATTTGTCTATACTGTGTTATGAATGGCACTCATATGTAAAACACAAGTCCTCAGTGAATTTCTGGAGACTGATTCATGTTCAATTTTCACAGGCTGTCACTTTCTAGAACAAAGGGAATTCCTTTACTTTCTGTAGCCCTTGGCCTGTATCTTCTCAAAACCACACTTTACACCTTGTAGTCATGAGATTCTGTGTCTGTGGTTTCTCATTTCACAGTATCAAAATAACTGTTCTTGCAGCCCACCAGAGTAGGGTTTGTATAGCAAGATGCCGAAGTTTCTGAGCAAGGCACAAGGCGTTTGAAGGGAAAGGTCTCCAAATCCATGGTTTGTAGCAGTCAAGGCAGGCAGACTTGGCATAACCCATACCTCTGAGGTGCATGCTTGGAAGAAGCCCTGAAGCATACTGTCCCAACATCTGTGATTAGCTATTCTCTTCGAGGGAAAGAGTTGAATTGCTTTAGAAGAGAGTTGAGAAATTAATTAGCGTGTAAGCAAAGCATGCAAGGGTCTGGAAATGGATAAAGAGCAAGTTAAACTGCCCGTGTAGGAACATCGTAAAATGATGAAATAAGACTGTCATTTGTAGAGTAGGACACTCTCATTGTATTGCTCATGGAGAACAACATTCTCGTTATAGAGTACAATTTGGAGGACTACCACATTTCTAATTGTTAGCAGCCCCCAGAATTTCCATTATTTTCCTGAAATCCTGTGGTACAGATAGCGAAGTTCCCTTTGGCACTTTCTTCAGAGTATAATGAATTTCTACATCTGAATAATAAAACGGGAGTAACCACGTAAGATTAATCCAATCTGAAATCCACTGAATTATTCTTGTTGATTTCAGTCGACTTTGAATAACAATTCACAAGTGACCAAAAGGTGACACCAGAGTTTTCAAGACCAGAGGATCTGTCATACAACTACCTTCCTTTTTTAATAAATTTCACACTTCAAGCCCTAATGTCTGAAAGCTAGCTTTGCTGTCATCCAAATTGCATTTTGTGCTGTACTAAGACGGGATGAATTGAAGAGGCAGATGGTCTTTGCAACCTATACCATTTCACATGTATTTCATAGTCATAAAAGTATCGTTAAAATAAAAATGAAGTATATTTCTTTTATTAATATTATTCTTTCTTTCCTTGATCACATGCAAAGGTTTTTATTACTTGTAGCTCTTTGTGACAAACCCAGGGTCAGTCAGGGGTTTGAGGAAGTTTATCTAAAATTTTTCTTTATGATAAGCATCCCGAAATAGAAGATGCCTTTCATCAAGCTGGTTTTATTAGCCTACAAATTGGAATACTTTACTTAAATCAAAACAGTCCTTTAAGAAGGACAGATTAGATTAAAAAAAAAAAATCGGTTTCTTCTCATGTTTCCTTGCTTCCAGGTTTGCTTGTAGCACTACAGAAGGTTTCTGAGATGCATCAAGCTTTGCACCGACCTCCTCTGTCACCTCCAAGGTCTGCCTGTCTCTTCTCTCTATAGTTTCTTCATAGTTGCAGGCTGCCAATGTATCTCTTTATCTCTTTACCTGCCTGCCCCATGCTGCAACCTATCCAGTCTCACTCCTGCAAGGAAAGGCTCATTTGGTCCTCTGCAACAACAATCTGCCACCTAATTTCAGGAAGGTCTACCTCATCTGATCACTAAATTCTTATAAATAAATTAATAAATAAATGAATTGGTGCTTATCAAATATCACAATCTCAATGACTTTATTGCTTTTAAGAAAACTAAACTTTAATATAGGACAGTATCTTCCAAATATTTTATCTGGCAAATACTTCAAAAAATAGATGATGGTCATTTTCCTAAGGACATATGTATATAGTTAAAAAATTATTTGATTTTTTTGAAATCAATTGAGGCTGTTAGTTTCTCTCGATTTTCTGAATTAGGCAGTCTTAATCTAAATATATCTAAAGATGTCTTTCTGCTACCTGGATCCAGATATCTACATTTCTGTATTGTCTATAAGTTGGCAATATTGTCACCTGTCATTAGGTTGCTTAGCAGTTTAAAAGGTAAAGTGAGGAAGGTTGAAGCTAGAACAATGAGCTGACTATTGAAGGCTTTCAGTCTCTCAACCTTCAGAAATTTCTGCATATTTAGCGATTTTTGGGAGGCCTGGCTGACACTGCTAGGAGCCATGGCACTTCTGACAGATATCAGGGAAGCTTTGCTCCTAGGAACACAAAGAACCCTCGCTGCTTAAATAGTCTGCAAGGGATACAGATAAAACTCCAGAGGAAACAAAGACTCTATTCAGTTCTGACACGTGATTTTCTTAACATCTGTGTATATTTTTTCCTTATTAGAGATATATCAGGTTGTCCTAATTTGTGTACCGTACACATCTTTTACCTGTTGACATTCTACGAGTACTAGTGGGCACAATAGTTCCTGTATGTACGCATGTTCCAAGTAAAATCCCTTGAAACTTTCTTAATTAATTTTTTATACAACAAAGTTAACTCATAATACTCTCCAGCTTTAAGAAAAAGATCAAAATATTGGAAAAAATGCATTATTTCCAATGACCTTACAAAGCAGCCAGGCCATTATGATTAAGTAAAGTGATATTAAATAGAGATTAAAAAAACTTACCTTTTCCAGACCAGTATTGTATGTTTTTATTTACTGAATTAGTTTAGAAATACAGAAATACAACATTTAAAATATTTGATTGAAATATATGCCTTCCTTGAGACTTTCTACATTCCTCCAGATTTTAATAAAAAGAAAAATATCAAACAAACTCTACTGGTTAGTGCTTCCGCTATGCCCAAGCATTCTTTTACTGAATTAATCCACAAAAAGAAAAAAGTCCCCAAAGTTTTTAAGTCCAAAGTGATTGTTGTCATAGCAAATTTAAGAGATGAGCTACACTTCAGGGCAAAAGATCCAGGTCCTGTGGAAAGCAACAAGTGTTCTTATAATGGAAGGAACATTATAGTTTAAAAATAAAATTTATTTTAGTGTTGATGAGTTTTTGGGATCAAAACTGAGATCACCTCCTAAGTATAATGAAAGCTAAGATTCAATATCCAGTATATTTGTTTCAAATGTTTTTCATTACTCAGCTGATTTTTCGAACTTATCAGAGCATACTGAGTTGTGCCAACTATGCATGTTTAGTAACAAGATGACCTTGTAGCAACTCATAATGAATTTAAGTGCAGTTGTAATAAGAATATCAAAGGGAGTTTAAAAGTCATGTTTATAATCTTTTGGTAAGACCTCAGACTTCATTATCATAATGCTATAGCACAGATCCAAATCAATTTTAGTTATGCTTCTAATGTAATCTCAGGCTTGCAAACAGCTGCTTCAGTTATTTTTTTTCAGCAATGTCTCATCTGAAATTTCTCTTTTTGTTCCTGTTAGCCTTTCCTTTCAGCCAAAACAGACACTTGTGCAAGGGGAAAGCAGCCACAGAATTTACTGAAGAGCTACCACGTTTGCTCTGGAATTAAAACACATCTGCTTGAGGTAGGGCCAGAAATGACAGTAAGTTGCTGTACAAAGTCCATGATAATTTTTTTAAGTGTTCGCCTTTTGGGAAGGAGGATTTTTTTTTTTTTTACTTTGTGTTTTTTAATGGATAGCTATTAAACCTATGGCAAATAATCTTCTTTAATATGGATCTTTCCCTTAAAACTTTACTTATTTGTAGACAAGTTATAGATCACGTTGGTTAAAAGGCATCTTCCTTAATATGGGCTTTACTCCTGGTACAGAAGAGCTTTGCATTTCAAACATGACAGGGAACCAGCTCTTTTTTTGGAGTACCTTTATCCAGATAATAAAGAGAAGGAAAAAGAGTGCTCTCTCATTGTATGGAACTACACTGGCAGTGAAACCTAATTTTGAAAGCATTGTGAATGAATTGTTCTTTCATAGTTTGACATCTTCAAAAATACACCCTGTGTTTGTTCTTGGTAGAGCTAAGAATTCAAATCATTCCAGGAGATCCTGAACAACACTCTGGCTGGAGTGCTGAATGGGGGATAATTGACAATTTGAATTGTCATTATTTCTTTCCAAGAAATATGCTTACATAGTGACTTGCTGTTGCCTTTGGAACCACTGAAAAATGGCAGTTCATAAAGCAGATCCCCTTGTTATATAACATAGCAATACCAAAATGTGCAGCACCAATCAGGAATGAGCTGTGGACCATGTTACACACATCTTACGGTAGTGGATTGGGGCAGTGGCACCATATACATGGAGTTTACAAGCAAACAAACACAAAGTTTTCCTTTGTCTAGGGCTTTGATTCAGTTCACTGAACAAAGCACTAAAAGTAATTACAGCCTTTTTCTTGGAAATTGTTTCAGACCCTCCTTGGAGGTTTCTGCTTCAAAGGCATTCCAAATTATAACAAAAGAATGTGGGCTATTTGCCCAAAGTTCAGGAAAATTTAATTTAATAGCACAAATGGACTCTTTTCAGGTTCCTTCTCATATGAGGAAAGGGCAGCCAGGCTTGTTTGAAGTGTTATGTTCAGGAATTACCTTCTTTCTTGAGATTCTGGATAAAAGACAGATGGAATCTGTCCTGAACTAGCCTTGTACATTACCATTTAAGGCAGCTTCATCTCACACTGTTCATAATTTCTTAAGCTTCAAAAGTAGAGGAACAGCCAAAAAATTCACAGGCCACAGACCTATTCTCTCGTCTACTGACCCATGATGTCTGCCTCTCAGCTATGCTGAAAGGAGCAAATGTAATTTTAGATGTAATTTAGGTACAGAATCATAAAAAATTAAAAATCATATCATGAATTAAAAATGGAAGGCTATGTGAGTGTTCAAGAAATGAATAATAAGCTTTATCAGTAAAATGAAGCTGGGAAAATTAAGAAGTTACTTGACAAAGTTAATAATTTTTATATTGTGATTAAGTGCTCTGATCTGGAGGAAATTCTATAGCACTGTCACAGGCTGATCACTCATGATAGCAAGAACAACAGTTTTACCTGTATTGAAATTTCTGCCCCTTCTGAGCATCTGTATATATCTCCATTACACATTAATGTAAATATTTGCACAGGTGCTGTAAGACTTTTGAAATAATCTAAGTTATCTTTTAATAAAGGTGCTGAAAGGTGCTTGCCCTAAGGTAGATTCATGACCTGAGAGAATAACTTCTACTGGATGCATTGAGACACAAGAGAATCTCTGTCTTACGTAAATCAGTCCTTGCACAAGTAAATTCAAGCCCAGATCCTTCCGAATGCCAGTCAGCTATCCATCTTGTCTAGTGACTATTTCATGCCTTTTCTGTAAAGCATTTGATTTTGTTTTAGGTTTTGATTGTTTTACATTTTGTTTCTCTGTATTACATATAATTTTCTCTTTTCATAATGAATACTTATTTGTTCTTTAAAGGAGGCTGGTTACCACTGGTGATAAAGGTTTAATTGCATCATGTAGTGTAGAAAATATTTCAACAACATAATTACTCCTAATTAAAGTCACTTCTGCCATTTATCTTAGCTTGAAGTATTTCTATCAGAGGAGTGCCATATTGTGGTTCCTTTCTTCTCTGATTGTCCAGCATTGCCATTGTGCTAGGCTAAAGTAACACTGTCAGATTTCCTCATGTGTTGCTGTGCGGCCTAAGCTGTGATGCTGGGCATAGACAGAATTCAAAACAGTCATAAAATTCTCTCACTGACTGCTTCATGTAATCAGGAGGAGGTGGCACGAATCCCTTTGGGGGAGATGAGGGGTGAAGAAGCGGCAGAGGCAGACCTTCTGGCAAAAGGATTTCTGAATGCAAAAGTAGAGACTGGTACTTCTCGCGCCAGACTGTCACCTCAGCATGCAGAACAGGTGCACTCCACAGTCACAGCAAAAGCTCTCACCTAGTGCAAATTCAAGTTTGGTACAAATAAAAAAGTCTGGCCTAATATAAATTTGCTAAGGATTTAACAAAAGTCAGTTCTGAGTTACACTGAGCCTTAATAGGAATGGAAGATAGTTAACAGACCAAAGTATTGGATTAACATTTTTCCACTCCATGCCACTGCATTTAACCAGAGCTGACTCACGACTGATTTTTATAGCTCTGTAACAAGTGACAACGATTAGATATATGCAAATAAGATTTGGTAAGATAAACACTTTTTTTGGTTGTTTTGAAACCACTTAACACAGTAAACAATAAGGTCAATACCTTCCATTTCAGGCTTAAATGTAATTTCTACTTGACAAGGACAAAAAGGAATCTTCATTTTCTTGAAGCCAAGCACTAGATTAGCAGTTAAAGAGCATACCACAATGATTTAAAGGTTGACTGGGATTCCAAATTGTACTCCAAGATTTATTATATATTTAAAAGCTAATTATAACTAAAGCCTAACTGATGGCAGAGGAGGACTAAGAATGTTTATAAAATACTGTAATTGAATTATCACCAAGAAACTACTGTTGTGAGATGAGAAAAATCATTAGGCTATATCAACGTGCTATCAAATGTGTGCAATCTAAACCTTTCTGGAGTTCAGAGCATTTCATTTCAGCTATCTAGTAATTCACCTTTCAGCATTAGGCACCATTATTGAATGATGAAGACTGTAATAGATGTTGAAATGTACTGCAGTATGCTATCCAGGTTACTGCACAAAGGCCTCTTCCACACATTTGGACTATATATGCTAACTCTCTTCCCAGAGCTTATTTAATAGTCTGGTGTTTAAACTATCACAGTGATTTATTCCAGTATTAAAAGTTATATTTCTTTGACAAAACACTACCAGTTTTAGCACTTTCTTTGACTCCCTGTGCCTGAGAATATTAGTGACACAGGTATAATCTCATACCTGTCATCTTTTAACAAAAATGCCTCAACATTTTTTATTTATCTCTATGGCACTTGACATATTTTCCATCAATATCTTCCCTGCTTCAAATTCCTTCAGTAATGACTGTCTTCTCCTCTATTTTAAACTTTTTATGTTCACTGCACTTTCAAATTTCCATTCCCATTCCTTTCTACAATACATTTTTATTGGCTAGCTGCATTATTCCTTTACATGATTCCAACTATTCAAGCCTGGACTGTAGAATTTCCCACTGGTCCTTCAAAGACTATTCCAGACTTTCCTTACTTTGCTTACACACTTAGGTAAGGTATCTGCATTTTTAATTTGGCTTCTTTACTGTAGAGTCAAAGTATGTCACATTACTTAGCAACACAACATTCAATATAAAATTGAAAAGGCGACTGTGAATTTTACATCACAGATATAGTGGAGCTAAGAAAAAACATAACCTTTGGCAAAGTCTGGACTTTTTTCAGTCTCTTGTCCCATTAGTCTCAATAAAATCAGCAATGGAAGGCTGAGTAACCCTCTATTCAAATTGTAAAGGATTTCAGGTTTTTAGAGTATTAGAAAAGTTAATCCTGAAGACAAAATATATTGTAACAGAGAAAACAAGAAACTCAAGCTCAAGGAAAGTGAAGCTGATTGTTTTACACTTCAGCCCCCCTGAATTTGGAGACACAATCTCTAATAAAATATTCTCATTTTCCTAAAACATGCACATGGTGAAACACAGAAAAATTCTGCTTCTTAATTTCCTTTAAAACCTAGGCAATTTTCCCCATATTTGTGACAAAGAGACATGCCCATGCACACATAAAGCTAAAACTGATTGCAAAAGTGGCTTCCCAATATATACCACAATATGTAACTATAGACAATCAATGTGCTTTGGGAGAACAACTCAGGAAAAAAAAAAAAAAAGCCGTTAATTTAAGAACCCAAATAACTATAAAAAAGGAAACCACAGTCAGATGATAGTTGTTACAGTCACTGCTGGTAGTTGCACGTGACTCAGAACCTGAAATCTGATTTTTCAGACATCTCTGTGATGCTTGCTGGTTTCTCCTGAGAAGTACCAACTCTGGTCTGATCAAGCTCTACAGAAAGCTGATTCAGCTCTCAAGTGATGTCCCTACTTCAGTGTTTGCTGTTTTGACAGTGAAAAATCCAAACATAATTTAGATGTGGTTTTTCAACTTATATTGAAGAATTTAGATAATAAACCTGCTAAAAGCCGTGTTTACCTACATGTCAGATTAGACAAAAACGAAGTAGACAACAATTATTTTAATTTGAAATTCCACCTGAAAATTCACAGCCGTTGTTTTGAACTTTGCCTATGTAAATTCTTCATCTGCAAAATGGAAGCATTCTTTTTCAATTTGTCCTTCTCCATTTGGTCAATTTATTAGCATTTTATGTATTCCTATTGTGTGGTTTTTTTATTTCTTTAATAGTTTAGGCTATTTCAGTTCTTCTGTGTTTGCTATAGATTTTTATTTTAAATTGCCATCTTCCCTGTAATATGAAATAGCTTAAATTCATTTTAGTATGGTGCTGGGATCACTTTTTTCCCATTACTGTATATATTGTAAATAGGAAGAAAATGCTTTTTTACTGCAGGCAATGTGTAAAGTCTCTCTGTTTGCATTTTGAACGTTAGCTCATTGTCAAACACCAGAATAAGAAAAAAAAGTGTCTTCTGAGGAAACCAGATGTATATTAATATTACAGCAACAAAAAAGAGGCATGGAATTTCAGCACTCTCTAAGTGCTATGTTTTGGCTCAATTAAAACTTTTACCAAGTTCATCTAATAAATAAGCCATAACTGGGTTGCAGGATGCAACACTTGAGAAATCCAAAAATGGAAGATGCTGTGTGAAAACTACTTGTTAAAACATGAGGGTTTTTTTTGTTTGTTTGATTGTTTTGTTGGTTTTTGGGGTTTTTTTGGAGGGGTATTTGTTTGTTTGTTTTTGGGTTTGTTTTTTTGGTTTTTTTTGTGAATGGCAAAATTATGTTTTAAAAAAGGATGACCGAAATTCTGTATTCAACTCCTATCTTTTTCTGTTATCCACAGATAGCCATGAGTAAGCCAATAGGCAATTCAAACTTCAATCCTCCCATTCCTCTTTGTAATACTGAGTTGCCCCAAAAAGTGGTCAGATATAAACTATGTGCAATTTAGTATTGCTGAGAGTATGAGGGGAGAAATGTGCAGGATTCAGGGGAAAATGTTCATTTAGGGGCAAACACCTGCTTACATCAGTCGGGGGTGCCTTGCTGATCATGCCTTAAAGTCTGTGGGATCTGGAGGCGGAAAACATCACACAGCTTTGACTCAGCACATGCTCCAAGACAAATTGTCATGGCTGCCCCTGTCCCCTGCCCTTTCACAGCTTCTCCACCACCAGGCAAAACCTCTGTTGCAGGTTTTGTGGGAGCCCAAAGTAGGTGACCTTCAGCACAACTATGCTCTCAGACCCTGCTGGGCTTGGTCAGTCAAATCCTGATAAGCATTATGGTGACAGTATTCTAATTGTCACATTTGAACTCTCTAACTGTTTTCTACCTCATCTGACCCCCTGGCAAGTTGTCGTTTACTCTTCCTCATTCACGCTGGGGTCTACAGGGTTTGTCTGTGTGGCAGCAATGACATGAGAGTGTCTTTTGTCATTTTTTTCCTCTCTTTAGGTAACAGAAAAAATATTGCTGCAGGGAAAATAGTGGAATATGTTCAAAATGGTTGAACTTAGTACATGGTTGAACTTTCAGGTCAGAAAAATTTGAACATATGTACAAGAAAAGTAAATCCACTTCAGAGAGGCAGACTACGACACTTTCCATGTTGCATGACCCAACCATTCGGAATCATTTTAGAAGAAAAGAGAAACTATTAGTGCTTCCCTAAACTCCACAATGGGAGGAACTGGGGGCTCAAGAAAGTACCCGAAGGAGAAGTTAATAGAATTGGAAGTGCTTGCACTTGTTTTAGTAAGACATAAAACACTTTCAGTAGTTTTAGATCAATTCTCTTCTGTTTTCTGGATTAACTTGCAGATTTTGTTTGTATTTACCAAATCCTGCTGCGTTCTCTTCATATTTTTAGAGCAGAGGATCTGTGAAGAGGGGAAAACACATCTACACCCATGTTTTCTGCATCCATGTTCCCACTGCGTTCCCTGTAGATAGGACAATGATGCAGTTTGTCTCATCAAACGCTGACTTTTCCCTTTCTGGTAGATAGTCATTCAGGAACAACTACTAATTCCAAATCTGTCCAGCCTAGTCAGCATACTCACCTCTTTTGTACAGACACTGTGAGTGCTGTGTTGCTTCTCTATCACAAGAGAGACATGACCCATAGGAAATTCCTGCCTTTAGCAAGCAGAGCTCTCCACCATACTCTGCCTTTCTCACTGCATCATTCTGTCGGGCACCTGCACCTTGGTGAGCTGCCGTGTTGTGGCCCTGGAAACACGACAACTCTGGGATCCAGCAGTTAATTCTGCTTTAATGTTCACTGAATATGGACACTTTATTCTGCTCTAAACAAAGAGATTCCAGGAAAAGCTTAGTTCTGTATGGCAGTAGTTTCATACATAATTTCTGTAAAATCTGATTACAGATATAACTGAAAAAAACTTAACATGTGTCAGAAATAAATCAACAAAAAACAAGCTAACAATGAGTGCAACAACAACAATAATGTAGTGCAGAAAGAGTGAGTTATATAGCATGGGTTTACAGGCCAAGACACCGGATGTGGCTGTGCATTCACGTGTATACATGCATTAATACCAAGGACATGTAATTTCGTGAGTTTTTTTGGATATTGAAGAACAAAGCAAAAAATTTTGTGTGTGTATAAATGTATCTATGTGGTGCACATATGTATATTGACTACACACACATACACACATATTACATACATAGGCAAAGAAAATTATAAGTGGCAAGAGCGCATCTGAGGTCCTGGACCTTTCAGAAACTGCTCAAAGTGCACTTAACATCAAAGTCAGATTAGGTTGCTCAAGGCCTTGTCTAGTGGAGATACATACAATAAAGCTAATTTGCAGAGCTCAAAGACAACATTCACTGGTGTGCTTTTTTTCTTTCAGTTGATTTTTTTCCTTCATATTAGAGGTAAACAAAATGTATCTGATTCCATTCAATAGGATAGTGATGACTTCTATAGAGGATAGATGAATAGATTTTGCATCAGTAACCTCAAGCAGCAGAGTTTACCATCTAGATCATTAACATGAGAAACAGAAGCATGTATTTATTCCAGTGTCATTACTGTTTCTGGTTGCTCTTAGTTCCATGGGTGCTGAATAAACCTCATAGCTGGATGAGGAAGGACTGCAACGAAACTGAAGGACAATATGTAGATATTCTAGGGGAGGGAAATATGAAGAGAGAAAATCTATTTCTTCAGACCTAAAAACATTTATTTAATTTCTGACACATATCTATCTGTTGAGAAAATGCATGATTTTATTTCATTTTCTTGCCAGATATATTGATTCTGTGCTTTCTCTTATCCTCTTGTCGCAAATCATTTTATTTTTGAGGAAAAATTAAATAAGCCCTCTATGTCTAAATGGTCTATTTAGTATTTAGCTACAAAAGAGTGAGTGCATATTAAGAAGTTTAAAATTCTGAGAGCTCACTCATTTAAATGTCAGCGTACCCTTTGAAGTGACATTCAAGGAGTTAACTCAGCAAGCAAACAGTAGTGTCAATGACCACAAAGAATTATACTGTAATGCAGATGGAATAAGCAGTGTCTGCAGACCTGCTGACACTCCCTTGAGTAATGATATTTTCTTTGTTGTGTTTTTGGTTTTGTTCTTGTTTTTGTTTGCTGTCATGTTTTTTTTTCCTCTGGGGAAAAAATAAAGAGAAAGAACCTTTGGCTGCAAACAGTCTCACTACTACTGCACTAGGTTGTACAAGCATTTTCACAAAAGATCCCATGAGTTTTTAGGCAAACTATATTACTTCTCAGAAACATTTCTTCTTTATAAGTCAGTTTTCTCTTGAAAATCATCAACTTAGAGAAATTAAAACAATTTTGTAGCATTTTTTGAATAGATTATTTAATTTTCCTTTGCATTTTCTCTTCTTTATGCCCTAGGCATCTGCTTGGAAATTTAATCTGGTTTGAATAATTTTTGCTTACTTCAGATCACTTGCTGCAGTCTTTGTTCACTCCAGTGGACAACAGAAACAGCCATGGTAGGACCAACTTACATGGAGATGCATCCAGCTATAGACAAAAACTCTGGACTGCAAAGACACTAAAATGCTTTGCCCCAGGAATTATACAGATAATTCTTTTACTAAGAATATTCTAAAATCCAAAAAGAATGAAGGCTGAAAACTTGAAATAATAACTTGAAAGGCCCTTACTATAGTAATGTTTTAATGACATTATAGACTATTCCTAAGCAAGGAACTACTTTTTGTCACTACAGATTTCTCATAAGTACTTGATACTTTTGACACCTGAACTGTAAAATCTGCTGCTGACCATCCAGACAGAGCACTTCTGGGCACAAGATTTATACTCAGATTTTATGCTCAGATTTACACTGAGGACAAATTCCTGATTACAGACAAAAGAACAACATATCAACAGTTTTCAGTGTGATAGTTCACCACAAAAATTTGCAGTCTCAGTAAAAGCCAGACACAACTCCCTAAACAGCAACTATAGTAAAAAAAAAGAAAGAAAAAGAAAGAAAAAGAAAGAATTAAGCAGACTTGCAGACTTCAGCTCTTCCAAGGTTTACGTGAGTGATTGTGAAACTGTCTTATAAGTCAACTTGCCAATTTCAAATGCCAAAAGGAGTATAAATTATACAGAGGATATTAATAATATTTACATTCAGCTTCTCTAAAATGAAGTCAGAGAAAGAGAACATCTCGATCTAATCATACAGATACAATCATCACCAGTCTGTACAAATATTGGAAACATCATGCTTTAGTCCTTTTGGGTGATTAAAAACCAAATAGACAGTTGCATTATCCATCAGACCATATTATTAAATAATGATAATATATGAACTGAAACAAACCAGACTGTTCTTAATTTTAAAGGAGCAGTTTCCTTATTGAATATCATATAATAGTTAAAAAGAAGCAGTCCTACATGTTAAAAAGGTAGAGACGGAAAGTTGGGTGAAAGAAGACAAAACTGCCTTGACTTACAGCAGATATTGCTATGGTGAGTGAGATTGTCCATTTTAATTGCATTTTGGCTGGATTTTAAAATGTTACAGTATTTCAGAAGTGATTGATGTCAGTTGTAGCACAAGAAAAGGCACTGTGTTACTTGAACCTGTGAATCTGATGGTTCAGTGGCCATGTGGCCGTTGAATTCTCATAGAGAAAATTCAATTTCCCGCTTATGACTGGAAAATGTATTTGCTTTCAGAGAAGTTCTGTTGTAATGGTGAAATGATTGACATGAATCCGTGATGGAGCTGCATCAGTATTACATACAGTATTCCTATAAACACTACGAAGTGCTATGCTTGCCTTTAAAATATATTAGTAATTACAAATATTTGTTTTACTGACAAGAAATGAACTTAACACTTTTTTAATTAAGAACTGAATGAGGGTTTGTGGTTTTAAATAAATCATCACCTCCTGAGTATGAAAAAGAGGAACTCTAGAAGAAAAAGAAAATATCTAACTTAATGCAGAAAAATTAAAAGCAATTAATAGAGAAGTACTGCAAATTCCATTTTCCATTATTACAAAAGTATGAAACACCTTTATATGCTATTACTGTGTCTAGGTACTCTTCAGAATAAAGAATTTTCTTGTGTTCCTTTATACAGAAAAGGCTTCAGTAACAGACCTGATGTTGTGTGCCTGACTGACAAGGGCACTTCCAGAACTTTGACTCTCCAGTAGTTCTAGGTTAAAAAATGACAGCCTCTGTAAAGCTTAGATATTTAAAGAAATATACTCATGCCAGTCTTTGCAGTGAAAGGAAAGGCTCAGGTAGAGGTGAGCATACCAATTGGATGAAGAC
This sequence comes from Pseudotriccus pelzelni, assembly GCA_035584735.1. Classification (NCBI taxonomy): domain Eukaryota; kingdom Metazoa; phylum Chordata; class Aves; order Passeriformes; family Tyrannidae; genus Pseudotriccus; species Pseudotriccus pelzelni. The sequence continues at coordinate 46,961,323 of JAWMRA010000130.1, forward strand.
CTGGCTGTGTAGGCAGCAGAACAGGCAAGGTTCTTCTCTGTGGTCATAGGACGTTCCTTTTTGAGGCAAGATATAGGGGAGTAAAAAAACCGTGTTAGGGCACCAGAGGAAAAGGGAACTCTCTTCTTTACATGATTTCTTCTCTCTCCCCTTCAGCTGCTTGCTGCATCCCCACAGGGGATGCAAAGGGCCGCACTCTGGCAAAAGTAGAAGTTGCAGAGGGATGACCTCACTGAGTTTACAGAGATGTGGTGTGGTAAGTCCCAGTGGAGCACTCCAATGCATGGATGCATGTTTTTTCAGGAGAGACATGCTGGAAAGGTGAGGAGGAAGGGTTTTGCTGTACACAGAGGAATGGCTGGAGCGTGTGGAATTGTCACCACGGAGGAAGTAGTGACAAGACAGCTGAAAACTTACGTAGAAGTTTAGAGACTCCTACCATCACAGAGTCTAACTTTTTCTCTAGCTTTTATAATCTTACTTCTATCACATGATTTTATGTATTAGGATGATTATATTATCGGTCTCCCCTGAGACAAAAGACAACTAGTTTTGACACAGTCATTCTGTGACCCTGATCAAGGTATTTAAAGATTCCTGAACAGTCCCCATTTCTGAACAGTACTTCTTCTCTTCCAAGCTTTGTCTGATGTACCTATCTACATTGTTGAACTTATCTATGTTTTTTTGGAAAGTAATTATCTATTAGTTTTTGCAGCAACAATGAATCTAAGACAACTAGTGTCTTTGGTGTTTCTAGGCACTTTTTGAAAAACCATTAAATAATGATCAGATATAAAGTTTTGTCAATTATACAAGGTTTGGTCTTTAAAATTACTTTAAGTTATATTAGTTTAAATTACTGTTTTTCTTTTTATGCTCCCTATTTCATATATCCTCTGAACCCACTTTGCTACTTATGCCTCATTTAACATTTAATTGCTATCTTTTTTGTAGTTGAGAAGGTAACAGGTCACTTCATTTATTCTTAGCTGAGAAAACAGAAAATGTTTTCACACTTGAAGGCTGAACTGTCTCTTTCCTTCCTTATCTCCACCTCTCCGGAAGGTGACTATGTCACCTCTGTAACTCCCATATCATTGTACAACTACTGATTTCAAGGTTTCCCTACAAGTGATTGCTCCTAATTGAAGCACACCAAGCTATACCTTCATCAGCTGTATTGTGTATAAGCACCTTTTATACTCCAAGTAACAAATTTCCCCCAAAAACCTTTTGGCAATATACCAAGCTCTTCCTTCCTAAATTAGATTTGTCTTGCTGTCTCATCCTTGGATGCTTTAAACTCCCTTAGGGGTGTATCTATACCCAAAAGTTCCTCTGCCTTACTCTAGCAGTCAACATAAGGTAGTGCAACTTTCCAAGTGTGGATGCCACTGTATACTGTTCTAAGCACCTGTAAGCAAGCAACTCAGATAAAAGCTGGAAAGGAAGCCACATCAGACTGAGGCACCTTTAAACTAGTGTGCCTGCATCCACACCAGAATTTCTTTGGGTGCAATTAGTATAGTCTTGAAAACAGTAAAGTTATTCTTTCCTTTTGAACGTCCTTGGTGTTCTCATACTTTTCCATTGTGTCTAACTATTTTCTCTACTTTGTTTTATTTAACCTGAGGGCTCTTAAGTCTTGCTGGATATTAACCCTTTATATTCAACTTGGTCAACCAATATCAAGAGGCACATTGCTGTGGACAACTTGAACAATTCCATTGACCACATACCAGCCTTATGTTACCACAGATCAGCTTACCTGTGGTAGTGAGCAACTGTTCACTGAAATAAGAGTAATCCACCTCTGTTTTGAAGCAAAAAATGGCAGCTCAGCTTAAATCATTACAAAGGGAGTGATATAGTCCCCTGAAGAGGGTAACAGATTTGAACTCAATCTGTGAAAGCACGTTAAGACTATGTCTATAATTGATGTTTTTCTCATCAATCGACTCACCTGTCCAACCCTGTAATGATGAACTTTCACTTAATTTACTTTGCTTGGACTTTGGCAAATTTCACAGCATGAGATATTAGATCAATTCTGCATATCATCCTCTTCACCTGCCTCATAACCAACATATATCATGTGTATTGATGTTGTATTTGGTTTCAGCTCTAATGGTTATGTAAGGCAGAGTATTTAGTCCCTCTGCAAGCACTTACTTCTGAATGACACCATTTTCTATTTAAAACTGTTACCCGGAATTCCAGGTTATTGTATTGTTGCCCAGAGGCTGTTCTAAGTCTCCTTGAAATCTATACAAAAAATATGTAAATTAGAAAGGTTATCAGTAGCAAAGGACTGAAGAATTTTAGTTAATGAAATCTTCATAGACAGATTTTTATCATAATGCAAGGGAATACAAAATGGTTAAGAATGTAAAGCTTAAAGGAAACTTAATATTTTCCATCTATGTTCTCCAAAGGCAAATATCCCATGCACTGGAATGGCAGAAACTTTCTAGATCCATTTTGCACTCCAGTGTGCGAACATGCTTGGTAGAAGTGTGGTCAGTCCTTTTGAGGTGAAACCTCTGGCTGTAAATGTGAGTGGGCTGTGCAAAGTGTTCCATAAGAATCAAACAAAACCTTCTGAAGACTAACTCTATACATCAGTCAATATAATAATGAATAAAATACTGATTCAAAACTCCCCTACAGCATACAAAATATTCTGCTTCATAGAATCATAAAATTAACTGGGTTGGAAGAGACCTCTGAGATCATGAAGTCCAACCCTTGATCCAACCCCACTGTGATTACTCGATCATGGCACTCAGAGCCACATCCAGACCCATCTTAAACACCTCCAGGGACGGTGAATCCACCACCTCTCTGGGCAGGCCATTCCAATGCCTGATCACCCTCTCTGTAAAGAACTTCTTTCTAATATCCAACAGTATTTTAGAGTCATTTATTTAGGATCACTAATGTAATATAAAAAACAAACAAGACTATAACTCTTGGCTTTATGAAAGTATAGATTTTTTTGTAGTCAGAGCCCTACTGAATATTCTTCCTTCATTTCTTCCACTGTAATGTTTTATCTGAAGAAGCTGTAAGAAAAAGTAACTTCAAGAAATAAAAAATGTACATCAGATTCCAAATATTTTTGTTTGAGAAGAGGTATGGTATAGCATATTTTAAAATTAAACAATTGGCCAACAGAATATTGTTGCTTTGTTCCCTACAGGTCTTATCACACGCCTTTGATATCCAGTTGGATCAGATGGATGTTCTTCACCAGCAACAGCAGGATTGAATTATGGTAAATTTTTATCTTCTTTTGGAGGAGATTTAGCTATTTATCTAGGCAAGAATTTAAATTGTATTCAGCCATAATTAAGCTGTATCTGTGAAATGTCTTAGTAATAAGAAACACATAAACAGACACATATTCACCAGAGACAGGCACTAATTTCCTGTAAGGTGTCAGTACCAAATTAGACATCTGACTTAGCTGCTTCTGTTCAGTGACTGCTGTGCTTCTCTTACAACTAACTACCAGTGCATTCCAGAGCTATTTGGACTTTTCTAAGTGAACCTAAGACTCAAATAGACATTTAACGGCTTTTGAAAGGCTACTTGGTTTATTTAAATGCTTAGGAAAATTGAAAATTGAAATTCATATAATTTATGGAGAAGATTTTCTTTGTCAGTTCTGCAGGTTTTAGAAATAAGAATGGAATCCTACATGGTATTATAGCAAACAAGCTATAAATGCCACTTTTGTGTATATAGATCAGGAATTTCAATCTGTCTTCCAAAATCGAGTATCTTTCATGTTCCAAGAATCTCAAGCCTTAATATTTCTGAAGGGTAGAACTACTGTGGTTATTAAAATAAAAGCAGCCAGTAACTATTTCTGTAGCTACACTATCCATCTGGAACTGTTTTGGAGCTAAAAACATCACTTGTCATAATGCCAAAAAACTTCTCATGTGCAACCAATAAACACTTGCCTTATCTTCATGCCTCAGACATTCCTACATTAAGCAATTTAAACACTAAACAGATTCTAAAAGCTGTAAAATAATTTTAATTTAAATTTAAACATATATGAGCAAGTGGAATTCTTCAGACATTCAAAACCCGTGCTGTAGCTGATGAACAAGTGCGATGCTTCTCTGTGTGCATTAACTGCAAATAGCAAGGCATGTCTCCTGACAGTTAGGAGGCCAACTGGAAAACTCGACTGACTCTTGTAACACTGGGTTGCTTTTGTAGAGGAGTGGGGATTAAACCCATCTGAACTGATGTTCATTAAAGAACTTGGGCGTGGCCAGTTTGGAGTTGTTTATCTCGGTAAACAGAGACCAACAATCAAGGTTGCCATCAAAGCTGTCAATGAAGGTGCAATGTCTGAAGATGATTTTATGGAGGAGGCCAAACTGATGATATAAGTACAAAAGCTATTATATCTGGCAGTTGACCAAGAAATAAGCATAGCCTAGGTCCATTTAAACAAATAGACAAAGCAGTTTGGTGGGAATAGTGGATGCGCAGGAGAGAAAGACTGGTATAAAGGTCTGAACCAAACTGATGCAGGTGTGTCCTGTGCCTATCACCAGGCTCGCTCTTTAGAGTGTTCACTGCTTTGTGCTGTGAAGCAAAATGGGGAGTAAATGTTCTGATAGATAAATGTACTCCTACAACTATTCTTTGATCCATAATTCAATGTCTCTAGGATTATTGGCAGAGTTTATATCTAACTAAAGCTTTTGAGAAAACATATTACCATATCTGCAAATTTGGGAAAAGTATACAGATAAGATCTTGGCAAAGCCCAGATGAGAAGAACCCTTGTAGGGTCATGTCCCCTGCCTGAAAGCCAGGCATAACTAGACCTTTCCATTTTGCATCATCCAAACCAAGCTTTGCATTCACTGCATTTATATAACTGATGAACAATTATGAATTCACATAGTGAATATTTTAGAGGAAGTTGCAGGCAGAAATGTGTTACGTAGTGGGAGAAGTCTGAAGCCAGTTGAATCAGATACTGTTTATCAAGTACCGAAAGTTTTTCAAAACTATCATGAAAATCAAAGGTCTAGTTACCCGCCAAAGACAAATTTTAGCCTGTCTAAAATGCAATTTTAAACAGGAAACTCTCCCACCCAAAGCTGGTCCAGCTTTATGGATTGTGCACACATCACAAGCCTCTCTATGTTGCAACTGAATTCATGGAAAATGTCTGCCTGCTCCATTACCTTCGGCAAAGGCGCGGCAAACTTGGCAGAGATGTGCTGCTGAGCATGTGCCAGGATGTGTGCAAAGGGATGGAATATCTGGAAAGAAATAACTATTCACTGTGATTTAGTAAGTACAATAGGTTTTCTGAGGTTCTTGACAAATACTTGTGGTAAAGAATGTGACACTGAATTTTATGGGACACTTCAGCCCTGCAGGATCTAATAAGACAAAATAAAACTTTTCAGCTGTTCTTTTGTCCATGGACAGCTCAAATAAAAAGAAATTTTTACCACTGGAAAAAACACTTGAGAGGTCAGAGAAAATTGGGGTATTGGAGCAGACTGGTGTTAGGACATCCCAATACAAGAGTGATCCAAAATCACAGCAATATGAAAGATCAGCAACAATGAGGATTTTTTAAAATTAAATCATTTTCTATCTATATTTTTTCAGCTTCCTACTGCCATACTTTGATGTTGGGATATATGAGTGGCTTTCTGCCCTACCTCTCATGGGCAGGGAATCATAGGAGAGTAGCTTGTTTCTGTACTTCTTGATACTTTATCCATGCTCACATTTGGATGCAGAGAGGAAATTTTCCTGTTCTCCTATCTATCTGCCTGAAGACACGTAAAATATGGAAAATTACCAAGGAGTTCCTGATTTCTGTAATGAAAAAGTCACAAAACATTTTTAAAAATTCATACCGAGTGTCCTAGTGCTGGTGTTTCAGGAAAATACCTGGTTGGATGACTAGACTCTGCAGCCTAAAATTCTTTTCACCATTCAAGCATATGTGAACATATTGCAACTCATACTACATGCATTTAAGCTCATATGTGCTATGTATATGTTACTACACAGTAGTGAAATATGTTCACTGACGCAGAGCCAGAAATTCACTCACATTTTTGACAAATACACTAATGTCCTTTTAGATATAAAAAGCATGAACTCAAGCAAATATATTCAACTGCTGTATTTTTCTTAAAACTCATAAGCACAGATTTCAGGTATGTTTCTCTCATTTTCCCCAGGCTGCAAGAAACTGTTTAGTCAATGCAGAGCACATCCTTAAAGTATCCAACTTTGGCATGGCGAGGTACGAAGCTGTTGACAAAGGTTTCATGAGAACCTATTCTTCAGACAGCTACAGCAGCATCCATCTTGAGTTAATGTCCTTGCTTGCTTCACTGGCGAGGGGAATCCCACTGTGGTTAATTTTGGAATTCTGATAAAAATTGTAATATTGTTTAACCATTGCACCAGGAACCGGATGTCGTGTCCTCTTCTTGCTCTTGGTGAGTGCATGATGGGTAAACAAACTTCAGAGGTGTTTATGGACAGAAAAATGCCAAGGGTACATAGGAATTGAAGCCAAAAGCTTGAAGAAAGAAGTTCCCCTGACTTTTCTGAGCAGGGTGGAGGACAGAAAGTTTTTAGGGACAGAACCAGGAGTGGTGATGAGTTCTTGAGGCAGCTGTGGCTGAGTACGTGAGATAAGATGCAGGGAGGCCAGGATGCAGGGAGGGTGGTCAGGAAGTGTGATGCATGCTGCTCTAGCAGGGAAGTGGTTTTTCTAGTTAGTGATAGCACCAGCCAAAGTGGGGAAAAAAAGCACACTATTCTGACAAGCACTGGCCACAGAAACGTAGCTCTGCCCTCAGTCTTCCTGCAGAGAACATGACGTTTTATAGCTGAGCTGATCAAATGACTGACTGCTACCCAAAGGGATTGCCTCCTTCCTTCTTTCCTCTTCCAAGCCCAGCACAAAGGTCTCCACTCTTGTGTTTCACTGTCTGTTTTTTCTGCAAGATTAGTAGAATGAATCAGCTCACTTAGCAGGCAGATGAACTTGAAAGGCAGTGAGTGGCTCAGAGCAGGAGGTGGTGGTGACATCTATCTTGTGGCTACAAATCCTGAGATCAGCACAGCCATGCTGCTTACCTTTCCCTTTCGTTTTGCCTCTGGTTTCTAACCTCAAGCTTACAACCCCCTAGCACTTCATAACTAAATACTGGTTTTTCAAAGGGCTGTCCTGTACCATGGTTGCACTGTTCTCCAAAAGGGTAAGGTCAGTATCAGGGGTTTGGACTCATCCAAATGAGTCAGAAAACACAGTAAGAGACCAAGGGGCTATCAGGGTCCAGCCTAAGAATAATGGACCTGAATGGCTCACTGTTGCCAAAAAGTGAAGATCAGTGGGTGGCTCTAGGACAGGTACTCACACTCTCCTGGGGAAATTGTGAAGAGGTGATGAGAACACAACCTAATTATTCAGAGCTCGCACAACTGCCACTACAGGTTATTTTGTACTGGTATTTCATATGTTCCATATTCAGTAGCCTCCCATATTTCTGTGCCTGCACCAAAATGAGAAAGTGAGGCAAAGAGATTATTTATTTCAAGTGACCTCCTTTAAAAGGTGCTTTAAAAGATGATAAAGCATTATGCTTTCCCTGAGAACTGCACATCTGTTGTGTGCTCAGGAATGTTAGTACTGAGAAAATGCACACAGAGTTTGTCAGTGTGTAGGGGTCAGACTAGTAATCTTTTAAAGTGTTGCCCTATAAATGCCTGCATTAGACACATAATTTCATCTTATCTGGGAGGTTAGTTCCTATAAGCTTGGGCAAAAAAAATTACTTTAGTGCCCCTAGAAAAACTGTTGCCTCAAACATTTCTTTCTGTGTTGCTTTGGTAACAATGTCCCAGATATTACATCTGTGAAGATGGGCAGTAACAGTAGTATTTGGGTAGAACGAGTGGTTGGAAAGATGGATCCTATTAAAAAAAAGACTAATTATTGCTGCTGGTTTTCCTGCCCATGGTGTCCTATCAACATACACCCAAAACATGACAATAACAACCATCCTGTCAGTCTTACAGATGGTATCAATACATTTTCTTCCAACAGACTTCTCATGAACAATCCAAAACATTCATTTAAACAGAAATCACTTTAAGTGCATAGCTTTCAGTATTGGTTTCTATGTGCATTTTATACTAAATTAGTGATACCATTTCCTTGTTTCTAAATTGACAGTGTATTTTTATTAAATTATAAACCCTCTGTGGAAACGTCACTCATTCAAATATATGAAGTTTCCTCTTATTCTTTAGGTATGTCATTGATGACAAATATATCAGCTCTTCAGGTGCCAAGCTTCCAATCAAATGGTCATCTCCTGAAGTCTCCCATTTCAAAAAATACAGCAGCAAATCAGATGTCTGGTCATTTGGTGAGTTCATTAGCTGCATGTGCGACATATTGTGCTTCCCTAAAACTACTGACGTGATTTAGGAAAGTGTAACCTTTTATTCATGCTACCTATCTTAAGCTGCAGTACTTCCCATTTTTAAATTTTGCTTATATTTGACAAGTATGTTTTTCATTAGAAAGGCTCTGTGACTAAAAATTAGATTTTGCATTGAAATGTGCATTCTTACTAAGTCCCCATTAACCAAATGTATATTCTTCTGAGTTTCATGGACCACAATCTTAGCTGACTTATAAAAGAGCAGAATTATATTAGTTGAAAATGGTTTTGATTGTCTCCAGTTCATGTTGCCCATATTTTCATGCATTTTTCAACACATAAAAGATCAGGAGTGTTTTTTGTTCTCCTAATGTTAAAAACTTATGGGTTTGGCATTTTTTGTTTTGTCCTAAAGCCATATATTTTGGTTTACTTCTAGGTGTATTGGTGTGGTGATTTTTCACAGAAGGCAAAATACCTTTTGAAAATAACTCAAATTCCGAAGTTGTCCATGAGATTTCTCACAGTAACTGACTTTATCGATCACATTTGGCATCACATACTGTGTACAGAGTCATGTACAGCTGCTGTTACGAGGTTTGCTGCCCTTTTTTTCCCTGTGATATTACTTTATTATTAATTTTCAGTGTGGATATAAAAGCAATCTTTAATAAATGCAGGCATTAAATCTTCATTTCACGTCTATGAAATCCTCAGTATCTTTGAGTTTTTTACAAATCACACCTAAGTTTACAAGCCTCTGCTTCTTTTAACTGTTGCAGGTAATAAATATAAAGCACACTATCAGTTCAATAGGTCTAGACCATCCCTGGGTTTGAATATGCCACTATTGCCTTGCTTCTCTACTGCATCCAATGTGATACCTTTTTCACTCTTTTGTATCGTGTGGAGCTTTCTCTAGCTCTGTTTTGACCTGAACACATCCATATACGAAGTGGATATGCCCACTAGATGTAGATTTTGAACTCTCTTTTTCAGGTGTACATCAGATCTCTGTACATCACTCCAGCTTCTAGGCTGCACCCCTTCCACCCTGTCCACGCTGATTTGGTACTTGATGTTCTTTCTCTGTTTCTCCTGCTCCTATATTGGTATCAAAACACTGATTTCATCAACTTCTCCATCTGATTAATCTCTCAAGGTTCCTCCTTCTCTAGGTCTCTACAGGAAATGAGGTTTCTCCTTTATCGCTCACCTTTTAACTCTATATTAAACTTCTAAACCCTAAGTAAAAAAAAGGTAAAGAGACAAATCTAAATTGTGTCCAGCTTGCTTGCTTATCACAAATATCCACTGGGATGCCAGCCAGCAGAGGGAGGATGGGGAAGAAGTTGTCCCTTCTGTCTACCACCATCAGGAGTTTGCTCTATGCTGAGCTGCACATCAAATAATACAGCCAGGAAGGCCCATTTTCAACAACCCAGGAAACATTCCTGAGTATCACAGTTACCTGAGAGGGAGGGCTTTCCATAGACCCACTGCAGGGGGAAATCCTATAGGAATTCTGATCCAGAATTGAAACAAGTATAAAGAAATTCCAGGAATTTCTGGAAAAATGCCTGTGCTCATGTTGCTGGTGTCATGAATAACAGATTATTTTTCTCTCTCAAATGATAAACGTGATCTTTTCTTCTGTATTAGTAAAATAAAATGTAACTTTTAAATGGTATCTCACATGTACTTACAATTGTCTTCCAAAGTCTGGTACTATAATTGACCAATCTGCTAATATAAGTTTACCCTCTGCTTTTCAGAAACCTGGAGGACGTCCTACTTTTGCAGAGTTAACAGTGACCCTCACAGATCTAACAGAGATGAGATAATCACAGATTTTACACCAATATATTTACTGAAAGGTTAGCATTAAGCATGCCAATCATGCAGCTGGTACAGAAAACCTTTTACAGCGATCTTTACTAAAATCACAGTACCAGCATCCAACACATTGAAACAGCTGTTAGGGCTTGGCTTAATTTTTACTCATTTGAGAAAGATACCCCAGGAGACTTGCTTTTGGACTCTCAAGACTTTTGTTTTCATGATGAGGGAAAAAAATCTCTTGTCAGAAAAGTAGTAACCAAGCCTACTGACCTCATAGGCCCTTTTATTCATTCTTCTGTTCAGAGCTATACTAATTCTTGTAAAAATGTTATTAAATTATTTGGTACTTACTATTACTCGTGCACTGGGGAATACAAAGTGAGAGTGGTAAAAATTATGGAAGAACCTCTGATAAAGCTCTAGCTAGGTCACGTTTAAAGGCAAATCCTTGGGCACTGCAAAGCATGCAGCACTGAAGAGACAGAGCAGTGTTTCAGAAGGGACAATGAGCTACCTGACCAATGCCAAGAGCAGTGCCCATGTGTGCCTGTTCCCACTGCTGTGGATAAAGGCAGGCAAAGGGAGCAAAAGGAGCAGTCCTCATGTAGCAGCTCGCAAGTCACATAGGGGTGGAAGATTGAGCATTTTAAATCTGCATTGCAAGTCAGTTTGTCTTCTCTACCAATTCTCTATAAAAGGAGAACAGTAAGGATTATTTTATTCCAGCCCCTCCCACAATTTTTAAATATTGTCTCCCACTCTGCTGCTGTCTACTCAAATACCACTCTTGCCTTAGTTCTCCCCTTGCAAGTGCTCAGAAGTTAGAACTGGAACCTGACAACTAACCTCAGATGGATCCTTTGATACCTTACAGATACCTTACAGATGACAGCATCTCTGAAACAAATTCACTCCTGGCATTAAACAGTCATCTTTACTGCAACAGTATTTTGATAGTTATCATCCCTTGGGAAAGGAAGTTGTTAGTCCTATTGTTTAAAAATTTGCGGGTACCTTCAAACACACTTCTAAGGCATATCTGCTTCAAGTAAAGCATGATATCCCTATCACTTAATATAATTTGCTAGAAGAATTGCCACCAATTGATGTCACTGTTTACTTTCATAATCAACTTATCTATGAGCATTCAATCCCTTATCAGAACTATGACTAGATCTATACAATTGTTGCAGTTTAACCCCAGCTAAGTACCACTAAGCTCGATCGCTGCCCCCCTGCCCTGGTGGGGAAGGGAGGCAGTAAAACCCGTGGGTTAGATAAGAGCAGATCATTAACTGAAGCAAAGTAAAATATAACAATAACCACAATAACAGTAGCAGTTAAATGATACAGAGGAATAAAACCCAAGAGAAACAAGAGATGAACAGTACAAGTGATGCTGACCACCTGCTGACTAATGGCCATCCCATCCCTGGGCAGTGATCAGCAGCCCCCAGCCAACTCCCTCCAGCTGAGGAGGAGATTATGATCTGGGGAATTGATCATGATATTCCATTGTAGGAAATATCCCCTTGGCCAATTCACGCCAACTATCCTGGCAATACTTCCTCTCTGCGGAAATCAAGACACTCCCACAGTAGACACATCAAGCTCACCATAGTTTATGCTCAGGCAACAGAAGTACAAGATGGGCTACAAATGCAAACTTCAAACTGTATCTGCAATATAAAGTACATGGGGCCTTTGAATTACATATGAGGCATCTTTTTTAACAGCACTTGTAAAACTGGTTTTGCCATATGCAAGTTGATCTGTAACACACTGCATTATCGTGCAGTAACAAACAGCTCCACTACGTTTATGTAATCGAAGCACCTTGATCATGCCCGTTTCACTGAGCTGTCCCATGGTTAATATGCACCCATCCTTGACACGCGTTGGTCTAATACACAGAGCCAATAATGCTTGTCTACCAGGCTTCCACTTCGCAATAAAATCTTTCTGTAGGTGGCTCTGGGAAAATTATGAGCAGGCTGTTATTAATACTCAGGTAAATTTAATAGCTGCTATCATCAGGCTGGCAGTAAACAAATTAAAACACACTAGAAGCTACTTCAGAGTCAGTGAAACTGGTGCTTAACTGTCAGCAAGAAAGGGCTGCAGGACAAAGGTCAGATATCTACAGTGTAATTACTTCCCGGAACAGCTACACCCATAAATAAAGACTGAGTAGGCCACCTCAGTCCACATGGCATCTGTGAGTTTAGTTCAAATTCTAACCATATTCAAACGGGCAAAAATGGGTGAACAGTGAGAGCCACCCTTGTCATTGACCGCAAAGAGATGTCTGCTAGCTATTTTTTTAAACAAAATTTTGTGTGATAAAAATGAGACCTGGAAAAGCAGTAAAAGTTAGAAGGAGACACTATAACACCTCCATAAAGGAAACGTCTGGTCAAAGGCTGTGAGTGCTGAGCATTTGTAAAAATTCAGCTGATGCTTCCTGACCAAACACCAGAAAACCTGAGCAAGTCGGTATTATAGATGGGAGGAAAAAAGGCAGAACTGAGATTCTGTGAGCCAGCACTTAGGCTGGCACTTTTCTATAAAAACAACACAGTGTTGACAAATTGAAATGTATTTTCAGAAAGTGAAATGACTTTCCTTGTTTAGGTACTCCTGAGGAGCAATGCAGATCAATAATTTGTGTGTATAGGTCTGATGACACTTCTCTCCAGTGCTATTTGGTTTTCAGACCAACTCCTCCGTCTCCTGCCGCGCTGAAGTTTCATAAACAAGGAGGCCCTGCAGACACTAAGGCACATCACCACCAGCACTCCTCCCCCACACACCACCAGCCTGGATCCTGCTCAGCCTCCCACTCTTGTTCTGAACCTCAGCATCATTTTAAAACGTGCCAGAAAGGAGTCAGCTACGGGAAACCTGCTTTGCTGGAAGGATGTTTTCTAACACACTTGCCAGTTTTATTTTGCAGGCATTTAAATAGTGAGAGAAGGATGTTTTCTAGAAGTATGCAATTTCCCATATAGCTCCAGGACGCAACTCTGATGAGTCAATGTTGAAGTTTTGAATCTGCGCTATTTGTGATGAAAATTTTTTGTGGCATGGCTCTTTCAAGTGTGGCTGGAAAGGCAGGTAGAGGATGATGGGAGAACAGATTTCTATAGAAACTAATAACTGGTGTATCTCCTTCTAAACTTAGACAGATTATTTAACCTATTCAAATCTTCTTGACCTACCTACATTTAAGTCAGTGCAGCTTTGTAATGAACTTAATTGCCCATTAATTTGTCCTGAGGTATGGTAATAATGAGTAGCTGTCAAGATTTGTTTTGTATCAGCATTTAAAAGCCGTAATTTTGATAGCAATGCATTGTCTCTGAGGTTTCTTTGTTCTAGTTCTTAATCATTTGCCCTACTTACCTCTGGAAAACTTGACAACCCACTGCAATACTCTCCATTGTGACTGGCTGTGAGAAAGAGATGCCTAATACATCAGCTTCAGGTTTTCTTCTCTAGTTTAAAAATATGAATTACACTTTTTTTTTATCCCTTGTTTAAAAAAAACAGATAATTTAGTATGTAATCCATGAATAATTTATTACAAGAAAAATATTAGCATCATTTCACTAAAAAAATCAAAGTTATTCCAAATTAATTACTAAATATAAACACTCAAAAAATAACATCTCTTACAGCAAACATTTTTTATACAAAAATCAGTAATTTACTTCTTAACATGACAGACTCCCTGTACACCACAAAACTAAGGATTAACTCGGTTTTCTGACATTGTAAGAAAATAACATTCTTTTACTAGTAGTTGTTATTTATGTATAACAGCAGATAGACAGGTCCAGTAGAAAATAACAGAATTTTTGCTTGGTACAAGTCAACAGTTGGTATAAAGAATGTCCAGATCCTTCTCAAAGCAATTATTACTACCTCTCTTTTAAAAATGCCAATACATTCATTCAAGAACTGGACTGGTTGCTTTTTCTTACTAATAACCCATTTGGTCATTCCACAGTGACGACTGAATAAGCAAATAAAGGGGCCACAAGCTATGCAAAAATATTATTTTTCTCTTTTTAGTGTAAATATTTTCTTCAGTTATTCTTTAAATGGAGCAATTCACAGTGAAAAGCAATGCAAGTTTTTGTTAACAGACAAACTGTAATAAAAACTCCATCTACAGTCTTTTTATTATTTGCATTACCTGTTTTTAACTATAAAGATTTTCAAGCTTGAATCTGGCCAATAAAGCCAAAGTATCCTTGATATTAAGTAAGAAGTAATGAAATCCTGTTTGTAGATTTTCTTCCTTCTCTGACACATGCATTTTAACAGCAAAGAATTACTGTCTCATCACCTAAGAATCTGAAAAATATTCCAAAGCATCATTAAAGATAATTAACAAATGAGATGTTTCATGAATACCTTTCAAAAAAGGAAGTACTGAAAGTTTGCACAACACAAACATATGGAATACCAGCAGCAACCCTTTTGTTCTTACATCTAAATTCTTTGGTGGAATAATTTGTTATCCATCCAAACCATCCTCTTCTACTACACTTTTTGAACATTGGAGAACATACAGCCTGCTTCATGAGGGAGTTTTGCTTGGCATATATATTTGATTAAAATAAGTTTTTTACTGCTGAAGTGCTACTAACCCCCGGAAAATGTTCTGGACTCACACATAAGAATCCGAAGATTGGAAATATTATCTTTCTGGTGAGCTCATAATGACCCAGACATCGATTGATGAAGCTACTTTCTTGCTCACAAAGTGGAAAACAAAGGGGGTTGTAATGAGTAAATCAGGCACTCTGCAAGCTGTTTTTGTGAGACAAAGATCAGTGACCAGAACTGAGGAGCATTCTGTGGTACAGATACCAGTCTTCTAGGCCTCTGGTAGATTATCACACTGCTAAACACTTAATAGAGTTGAAAAGTCATTTTTAGAAGTGATGAAATGGCCAAACTAAAAAAAAAAAAAAACAGATGTTTTGATGTTTTTCCCCCCCTGTTTACAGCCCATGCTAGTATTTTTAGCAATAGTGCATGGTCTGTAAAATGGATTCTAACAGAATATAAAATATCAGGACTGTTCTATTATTAATACTGTTCCAGAAAATGAGAAAAAAAAAGTTTAAATGGGTTTTGATTGGCGATATTAGGAAAATGTACGGAAATTACTGAAGCCCATTCTTAAGCCTCAAAGTAATATAAAACAGAGTACAAATTCTTAATTGCACATTCTCTTCTGCCTTTGAATACTTTATTTTTTCATCTGGTGTAATTTTTAGGCCAATAGCAAGTGTTTTCAGGTCTCTAATGAATTTTCTTTTTCTTAAACTTCATCTTAAATAAAAAGGTACAAGCACATTCAGGGATCTGCAATCCACTCAGGATTCCTTGGGTAAAAAAGCTGAGACTTTGCTGTTGAACAATAGATTTTGAAGGAGACAAAAACTGTATTTGATAAATTTTTTTCATGACATCTAATCAAGGTTCATTGGTAGGGGATCAAAATGGAAAAAATCTTGTATAAAATTTTTATATTAAAGGCTAAAAGGGTTAAGCACTGTTTTCTTCATATTGTGTCTCCAATGAATATCGAACATGTCGAATACCTACATCCTTGCTTGGCAATAAGTTACAAAAATATAAAGAAAGCCTGAAATATTAAGGCCATCACCACGATAATAGCAGAGTGCTTGTCACTTCAGCAAGTATTATCTTTTATCGTTACCAGAAAATTGCATTTTGTAAATGTGGCTTACAAAGACTATTAATTTTTTGCTAAAATTCTCCAATAGGAGATGCTGCATAAAAAAAGGACAATGTTTTTCATTGCCTAACATACAATCACCATCATGTTTCTGTCATATTAATTACTGAACATTGTCGTTTCATTCATTACTGCCAACAGCTGACACACAGAGGAGTGGCCCACACTCAACAGGCCTCACAGACCATTTTCCAGAGGACTGCAGAAAGCATTCTAGCAAACATGGGTGGGCTTAGCTAGCAACTCACAATGCTTTGATGATGAGCACTGCTTAGAGAGTTTCACTGACTGAATAAAATGTCGTCCTCCTCATATGCCAAAGCTGGATCTTCCATGCTCCCTAGTAAAGTGTGACTGTTTTCGTATTTACGGCGTGGTAGTGACGGTTCTTTGGCAACAGTGGACATCAACTGATTCCAGGTGATGTTAGTATTTTTGAAAGCATGCAACAGGAAAATGCCAATGAGGATACTGCAGAATCCACTCAGGGTTCCAATGATATCACCCAGTTGCATACTATTCCACTCCTTGAACAAGATGATGGAGCATGTCACAACTGTCGTAGTGAAACACACGTAATAAATAGGTGTCACCAGAGATGTATTGAACACGTCCAGTGCTTTGTTGAGATAGTTGATCTGAGTGCTGACTGAGAGCACCAAGATGCCCACCAAAATGTAAACCAGTGGATGTCGATAAACTGGCTTCTGCTCCAGCATTTGTTTAATGGCAATGCCCAGGCCTTTCACAGATGAGACAGAGAAGGCACCAATGAGCGAGCAAATTAAAATGTAGATCAATATGTTTTTCTGACCTCTCTTTGGAGCCACGATAAAAATCAGGACAAGGGCAACAACTGTTATGAGAACAGCAAATGTGACAAATGCTGTAAGAAAGAGGAAAGGGAAGAGTAATGTACATGAGATAAAATACCAGAACTACGTCATAAAGTACATAAAGTTATTCAGAGTCCTGAACATTTCTCTATGAACTGTAGCACACATTCACTGCAATTGCATACAGACCTGGATCTTGCAGCTTTCTTTCCATTTCATCTAGTGAGGTGACCTCTTCCTCCTCTGGGGCATGAATAACCATGACTGTTGATCCCACAATGCTCAGTACACAGCCCAGCTTTCCGTGAATATTCAGCTTCTCATTTAAAAAATAGGATGACAATATAGCGCTATTCGGCAAAAAATAAATAAGAGGTTCAGCTCCACCAGCCACACAAGACATTCAAAATACTGTCTGTGTAGCATGACAGTAACTCAAAACCTCATTTAAATTTAGATATATGGTCAACGAGCCTGAAACACTCAAATTGTAAGGAGTTTTGCAATACGGTTGGTCACGACCAAGAAGGTCAGGTCAGATTTTAGGGAGGTTAGTAACCCTGATCACTTCCCTCCAGGTTGCAAAGGTACAAATTGCTCAAGGAACTTCTCATTCCTGATTGCTTGGGCCAGGGATATGCACTCTCCCACACCTGTAGATTAACCACGTGAGCTGGTTTTTTTAATTCAAAAATGGCTTAAAGCACTTCATTTGATGTTAGAACCAATTCACGTAAGTTCTGGAAACTGTTCCTCATCCCTTCCTAGAAGCTCCCACTGAGGCACAGTTTCCGTCTGGCTTGCCAGGACTCCCCCACACAACAGAGAAGGCGTGTCTCCCCCTTTGAAGAGGGCTGACCCCAGGATCTCTAAGGTGTTCAATATTTAACCGAAGGACAATAACGTGGCCTAAATGAGACCACCTTACAGGGGACAATTAGCCTGTTAAAGCATAACCTTGGGCACAGACACAGGCTTAATGGTGTGTGGGCACGCTCCCAAATAGCTTTTCAACTCACCGATCAAAATACAGACTTTTTTTTCACACAAAGGTAACAAGTTCACTGACATGAAGTCCTCACGACCTCTCTGTTTCATGAAAATTGGAAAGATTGTTATCCTCATCAAAGGAGGGGGTAATAAAACTCAAGCTGTTTTGCAAAGCAGCAGCCAGGCAGCCAGTTAATCTGCATCTACCTACCTGCTGCTTCCAGCACAACCGAGTTACATTAGTTTTGCTATGATGGAATGGCTGCAGTTTCAGCAGTTAGATTGCTGCAAACATCTTGTTGTTTTAGTTTTTTTAAATATGTGGCCCAGGTTGTTTTAAACACAATGTTTCATACACTATACTCAGATCTTAAGACTTTTATATTTAAAAGACAGTAATTTCATTTTGCTAATAAATTATTTCCCAGGAAGTTTTTTGTAAGCACAGGTGACCATGTCTTTTCTGCTGCTATGGTAGCCACATTAATGCATGTGCTTAAGTACTTCAAAGTTCTTTGCTTCTTCATACGTAAGAAATAATAAATTTCTAAAGGACATTCATGCTTCAAAAGAACCAAAATTTTAATTGTGCATACTGAAAAAAGCCAACATTTTATTTGCCTTCTTTCCATAAGGACTTGGAAAAGACAAAACAAAACCAAAAGGTTTATTACATGTGCCTTAATATGAAATTATCCCATATAAAAATAAATGTTTTTGCAAACATTTCAGTGGGGGAATACAATATTTTCTTTTAACATTCTGATACAACTGAAGAAGAGGGTAACAATTCAGTTCTCTAGGAAGAGATCATTTACAACCTTCTATCACTGTGCATCAGCAGTGTACCTGATATATGCTGATAAGAAATACTATCATATAGGTGAAAGGCCATTCAGTGGTCTTTGGAACACAGGACTTATAATTCTGTCTACCCAGAAAACTCAGTTCTAAATGAGCAAAGGATCTTTCCACAAAGGAACGAAAAGCATTCTTTGTCCATATATTGCTTTTCTCTACTTTCAGCCAAAGACAGTATTTTTCCCTCATACAGTGAATGGTTCATTTGCCAAGGTTTGCTCCCCGTTGGTACTAACCTTATGAGAACACTCAGTGCACCCAACGGGGTAACTAAGGTTGCAGGTGCAAAGGCATAGGCAGCAAAGTTTGCAGCTTCTCCTAATCCCACTGTAGAAGAAAGAACATTCAGATCAGGTCAGGAGAGGAGGGGGATATAAAAGGCATATGACTGTAAATATTTTGTATGACAGCTATGATAGCAAATATAAAACAAAATATTTTTTCTACATTATATATGCAAATTTTCATTTCAAAATTAGCTACACAACCTCTTCTGGAAATAATAAAGGCTAAAGAAAGTTAAATACTTTTCTCCTGAGTACTTTCAGAAGCTGGACAGATGCAATCCCATGGCTTTTGACAGGAAAATAAGGAAAAGGGGGTTATTCTGCAAAACACTCCAAAGGCCAAATGCAGTATTTGAGCGAACGACTCAAATCAGAACGGCTTGTATTGAATGTGATTGCAAGGACATTTCTTTTAAGTGAAGGGAATGAAAAATCAGGGAATAAATCTCTTTAAAACTATCTGCTTTATGTAGCATATAGGCTGAGAGGAAAAAGGTGACTTACTTGATAGCAGTCCAGCCCACCAAAGCCATTCCTTCAAATAAGAATATCCACCTTGTCCTGAAAGAAGAAAAAATAACCTCATTTTAGAAGAAAGAGATCACCTTATTATAATAAAGAAAAGTACAACTTCACATTTGCACCTACAAAGTATTGAAAGAGCATATTATCTGGAAGAGTATATTGCAATAAACACCACAAACAAAAGAAAAACTGCTAATGCTATGTATTTAAACCCATGTAAAGGGAATTATGAGATTAGTCCAACTGTTCTTTTTCTAGCTCTTCATCTGTTGACTTTGATGAAGGAACAGTTGTACCAACTGTAGAAACTCATCTAATAAATATCCTTTCTACAAGTCATTGCACTTAAGTTAAAAAAAACAAACAACCCAAACCAAAAGCACAAAAAACCTAGTTACCATCTTAAGAGTTTCCATCTCAAATGAGGGGGAAAAAAAGATGGGAAAAAAAAAAAGAAAAAGACATTTTGAAGGGTAGGATGAATGGAGTATTTTATTTGGTAACTAACTACTGTCAATGAGGAAATATCATCAGCTTACTGGATTTAATATGCACTGCAGCTCCCATAGCCCTAGGAATTCTGAAATCCCAGTCCCTGTAATCACACACAGAGAAATAATACTGTATCTCCATCCCTCACCAAGTCAGGATTTCTGATCACCATTTAAGTACAACAGTTTGAAACATGTATTCTGTGATTCAAACCTTGATTTTGTGTTTTGGTGTCTGTGTCCCCAGCAGGAGCAACACAGGCACCACCACTTACCAGCTCGGGTGGCTCCTCTGTCTGCCAGTTTCAAAAGTCCTTTCTTCTTCAGGATGAAACTAGAACCAATAAAGATACTGGAACCTATCGCCAAAGCCAAGCCAATGTAGAGGTGATATCTGCTTCCAGCAGGCATGGAAACGCTCCAGTCTGTCTCATTGACAGTCCCCTCCATAGACGTGAGGAAAGGAGACTGTGATTCAGACACGTTGATAATCTGGCACCATGCTTGGCACGAGTCACGGCAAGCAAGAGAGAGCACAGCACCTGGGAGGAGAAAAAAGATGACAAATAATTCATGATCCAGGCACAGCACTGGAAGAGCCCTGACCTGCTCACTCTTTCCATGTCTTGCCAGAGCACTTGTCTTTTCTAACTGTGCAAATAACACACAAAATCCACCTAACATACACAGTGGTGCCCTGAGTCATTATCCAAACCTGTAGTTCACAGGTGCATACATTACTGGACACATATATTTTGCACTTCATTGGCTCAGTCAAGCAATTAGGGCAATACCAAGGAATGTAACAATAAAATACAATCTTTAATGTACAATTCTACTTAAAATCTTAACGCTAACCTGAAACCTCAAGATGAAAGGGTTCTTTCGTTTTGTGCAGAGATCACATTCCCAAAACACAAACATATAGTCAAATCCATGATTTCAGACTTTGCCTGTTAAAGTAAGCCTCCTGTTATTCCAGGCTTCTGCTTTTACTTTTGTGGCTGAGATTGAAAACAAACAAACAAACAAACAAGAAGAAAAATCTATAGATGAGCCAGTGTGGATCAGAGAATGTAGACTGGAATAGCTTTTAAGGACACCTTATTGGGGAAAAAAAGGTTTATTGTGAGGACATGTTAAAATATGAAACAGCTGATGCAGAAGTACAAAAGCTCAGTCCACTGTGATTCATATAAAGCACTGCATGCAAAACATTATTTTGCTTTCCATGTTTTCCCTGTAATTAAAATGACACATGAAGGATTCATCCTGCTGAGTGGCACCACCAGTAATACATTCTTTCCCCCCCCCCCCCCTTTTTTCCCAACTGAAAAAAAAATAAACACTTGAGGACTTGGTGGAAAAGGATGTGCCTCTGTCTGTTCATATCTAAGCTCTGGAAATATTACTGTTACATCAAAAGTACTTCAGTGAACAATTAACAATAAGCAGCCTGGATAATTCATCTAATACTGTTTAGTAAGGAATATTTAAATATTAAAGGTCTTAAAAATAGCATTATTTTCAATTGCAGTTGGAAATCCTGATACTGACACTGGGAGATACCACCCTTTACAAGTAAGGCAGTAGAATGAGTATCTGCTCTCAGTTCTCCCGTGCCATACTGTGCAACAAACATACTACAGGAAAGTTATCCTTTGATTTGCAAGCTTTGCAATCACATTTCCTTGTTTGCCAAGAGAGTTTCTATATAACAGGAGTTGTTTTGTATTGCTAAGTCAGACTTCATAAAAATGGTCCCACAAGATGGGTATGTTCATATCCTGCAGCTGAAGATTAAAATCTTAAAAGAACTTAGATTAACGTGCAATTACTTTTGCATAGTATGTAACATAAACACTACTCTGCCATCTTATCATTATTAGAAATTGCAATTGGATAATGTAAAAGAAATGGAATTTGCATCTCCACCTGGAAGTAGTTTAAAATTCTAAAGTATTACCATAGTCTTAGGAGAAGAAAAATTTGCATATACTTAAGTTTTGACATAATTAATAAAGAAAAAAGAAAACTGCATACAAGTCCTTTAAGCATAAATATGTTTTCTCTTAGCTAACACAAAGCAAGACAAAATGTCCCTGCTCATGGCACAGGAGTCGGACTAGATGACCTTTAATGGTCCATTCCAATCTAAACTAGTCTATGATTCTGTGGAAAAAAAAGCAGAGTGGTTGCCAGTGAATGAAATCCCTTATCTCCCAATATCTATAGTGATGCTAAACCAGACTGGTGTGCGAAGCAGAGCACTCACAGAATCACAGAATAAAGGTTGGAAAAGGCCTCTGAGATTATTGTGTGCAACCTATGACCCAAGACCACCTTGTCAACTAGACCATGGCACCGAGTACCACATCCAGTCTTTCCTTAAACACCTCCAGGGACGGTGACTGCACCACCTCCCTGGGCAGCCCATTCTAATGCCCGATCACTCTTTCTGTGAAGGACTTCTTCCTAATGTTCAACCTAAACCTGAGTAATTCTGAATGGTTATAATCTCTGCTTATTGTGCTGAACAGCTCTTCCTAGTTTTAAAAAAAGAAGTAATTTGTTCCACTTGCATGTAAAGTACTTTGTCACTATGCTGATCAAAGAACGACCTGAGAGATGGGAAAAGGAGGCCGATCCAGGAATTACTGTTACTTTATTGCCAACTGCAAACAGTCTGAGGATCGCTTGGAAAGGCTGAGGAAGGTGAAAACTGCTGAGGCTGCCTTGTTCGACACACAGTCTCTGTAGTTAAGGTAGTTTCACCTCCCACTCCCAAACACGAACCTGTCAGCAGAACTCCTCCTTGCAGAAATAAACTCTCCCAGCTCTGACTCAAGGCTGATAGCAACTGGAAACCAGCCAGAGTTCGGGCAGCTGCCGTTGTAACTTCTAAACTGTTTTTACGATTCAGCTAAATCTGAATTTTTTTTTTCCCAAACACCTAAATAGTCTCTATCTAAACAGGCAGAATAGCCAGACTGGTGTTACACACTTCTTGTGGCAAGTCTAACTTGCTGTTGTTCTACAGTTCTGCAGTTCTAGGACTGATGTACCCTGCAGTTCATCAACAACAGCGAACTTGGCTTTTAACTCAACATTGAAGATACTGGTCTTAAATCACCTAGAAAACTAATTGCTTTGATTAGACACATAATTTGACCATTTCTATTGAGCTCACGAGTCAGCTCATCCCTGCCAGAAACATGAAATGCCTTTCTCAGTCACCCAGAAAATAACAAGTCCACCTTCGCCAAGGCCTGGCTCCTGTGGGCCAAAAGTGGGTGTACCGAGATGCAGCAAGGAATTCTTTCCTGGCACACCTCCCCTCACAAAAACGTATCAAAAAAAAAAGCCGAAAAGAGGCTTAGACACCAGGCAGCCACGGCAGAACCTCAGGAGCCTCCCCGGCGCCGGCAGCGCCTCGCTCGCCGGAAAACAACTGCGTGACGTGCAGGCGGAGGAAAGTGTTCCGTGTGCCGGAGTCACGATCCCGCACCCGCGGTGCGGCCGCAGGGGCAGCGGAGGGAGCTGCGGGAGCGGCGCCCGGCACCGCGCACACACCGCGCCCTCACCTCCACCCACCGCCGCGTCCCTCCGGCGCAGACCCCGCGCAATCCCCGCTCCCCAGCGCCACCCCCCCCCGCAAACAGCCCGCACCATCCCGCCTGCCCCGCACCGCCCCGCACAGCGCCCCGGCCCCGGCACTGACCCCGGCCCTGACCTGCGCGGCTGGCCGGGCGGGCGGGCAGCGCCTCTCGGTGCCCCATGGCTGCGGGGCACCCCCTCCGCGGGCTCCGCCGCCGCCGCTCCGCCCGGCCGGGCGCGGCCCGGCGCACCCAGGCGCGGCCCTCGCCCGGCCCGCCGTGGGCGCTGCAGCAGCAGGCGGCATCCCCGCGGCTCCTCCGCACCTGCCTCGGGCGGCGACGGTCACTCCAGGAGTGACCCCCAATGGGCTCGTTATCAAGTCCCAGGTCTCACCTGGGGAGTCCCGCGGCCCCACCTGAACACTGAATGCGTGGGAGAGAGCTCTGTCCTGGGGTACCTTGGCAGCGTTTGTGTCTAGTGCGAGATTTATAGATGTGATTTTCATCCCCTTGGCACCTGAGAGAAGAGGTGATCGGTCTTGATGTGCAACCACCTATGTGTGTGACAAGCTGCCAACGCTCGCTTGGGCCAGCGGATCTGTCGGCAGTCAGAGGGATCCCCTGGCCAAACTATGCCAGTGTCATCACACAACTAGGACAGTGCCTGATGATGCATACCCTGAGATGACTCTCTGTGGCTGAACAGGCTCCAGGGTGTCGTAAGAAACAATTATCTTTATTACCCAATCAATAGTTTCAAGGTAGAAGTGTAACATGATTAAGTGAAATACATTTACAAAATGTATGGCTCAAGAAAACATTACATGTTGCCCAGCAAACTTCCTGGACAGTCTGAGGACCTTTAGCATGGACAAGGACTTCCTGAACTGGTGGAAAACAGTCAAAAATGTAACACATCTCTACAGAGCACCACAGGGACATGTTGACTTGAGACTGGCGGAGTCGTCACCATCCTTTGCAGCGCAGCACAGCACCAAAACTAATCATCATTGGGTTTGAACTGTTTTACCACTGTGCAGACTGCTGAAATATGGTGACAGTGTCAGCAAAACCTTTCCTTGCCTGAGACGTCCTTGACTTTGCAGTCCTGGGGTTAAACACAAGAGATGTTTCAAAGTCTTAGTGTTATTTTTATTTCTATATTAATTTTTTAGCATAACAGGGCTCTGTATGTTATGAGAAAAGGAACATTGCATTTATAGCTAACAATCCAAGTCAATGGACAGATGTAAAGAACTTGCAATCTATAATATAATTACAGAATGGAGTGGATATACTTCCTGTGTGTTTATTTCACATACTCATACTCAACTTGTTTCAAAGAACTTTGAGACAATGTCAGGAAGAAAGAAACTACATAAAAGTAATTTATTGACATTGCTATATTTTTCTTTATTTTTGATGACATATAAGGGCCAAATGACATAGAAAATAAAGTACTGATATACAATCTTAGTGTCTGACATAAAAAAGAAAAAGATGCCAGTTTACTATTCAAAATTACACCTGTGTTTGATTTAGAGCAATGCCTGGATCATGAGCTAATGCAAATCAGCACAGCTCCATTTAATTCCATGGATCTGTGCCAGATATGGCTAAGGACAGATCAGCCTTTTTGTGTATGAGGTAACAATATGCATGTACTAGCGGTCAAGGCAATTTTGTGGCAGTTCCCATTTCTCCAAAAGAAAAATAAGGGTGTTATGAAACACTACTACACCTTTCTTTGTTATTGCACTAATTTTTTCCATTAAATGTGTAGAAAATGCAAGAGAACATTTATGTTAAAATTCTGCTATGTAATTACATAATTTCATTCATTATGTAATGAATGAAAGATTTCCTGAAAATTTCCTTAAAGTCAGCAAGCACTGTCTGTAATTGTTGGGGTTTAATAAAAATGGAAGCACTGAATATCTAGCCAGCTTCAATCTTTTACCTTTATAAATGAAATAGTCATTGTAAACCTCATTTCTTTTCCCCTCAATAAATCCCATCTTACCTCTGTGTTAGCCATGAATGACTTGATTACTGTAATTTGTGCGACTTCTTGGCATTATTATAAATTCTTAAATTTTGTTGATGATTGTTTTCTCCTATGCATATACATTGAGTTCCTTGTGCAGTATTTAATTATATTATAAAAACTGAAGATCACGACAACGGGTTTTACCACAATTAGAAAACCTGTTCACTGTGCAGCTAGCCCAGGTTGAAGCAAGACCTATCTCTTTTTTATTATTATTTAGGAAAATTGCCTGTGGCATTTTTAAGTCCTGTCATCATTGCTCAGCTTCCCTGTTCTGCATTACCCTGCCTGCAGTGGCTGCTACGCAACAGAGTTCTAACATGAGGTCTGCTCAATACAGCAGCTACAGACAGGTTTTTTACCTGTCCTGGCACTTAGCCACACAAAAATTACTGAGCTAGATTTGTGATGGAAGCTCTTACCATTGGAACTCCATTTGCCCCAAATGCTGGTGATTTAGTCCAGACCTGCAGGAGCAACATGTGAAGGAATTAATTTCAGTTGAGACAAAAAAATATCCCTAGATTGAAGTTCAAAATTATTAGATTGCTGTACTTGTGGAGAGATTAATTCTATGTATGTTGCCTTAAAAATGCCCAGATAGTACCAGCTTAACTGCTACTATACTATGTGCTATACTGTACTATACTACAATGAATGAAAGACAAGCAAGGCTAGATTTATTAAACCTACTGTATCTACAGTGCATTTTCTACCATTCTTATCAATGGCAATATCATGTATTGATGATTTTCTTTTACGTATAATTAATCTCAGTTGAATCACCTTTGGATGTGTAAACATTTTAGGATCATTGTTCTGTGCAAACAATCCAGATTTCCTATGTTATTTTAACTAGAAATAAAATTCTGCTTAACAGAAACCCTGAGTGTTCAGAGCTTCTGGCACTCCTGCAGGGCCACTACAATTATTCTTTATCCCACTGATATACGTGAATGAAGATCTGTTTTCCAGAGAGTTTTCTGGTAAGCCAGTCCCTCTGTTCCTTGCAGGTTTCAGGCTGGGAGGTAAAGAGGTATCTCAGGGGAGAGACACCCACTGAACCTGGAGGCACAAGGATAGCCTTATTGCAGGTTCATCTGTGGGCACAGAAAAAACTGCTGTGCATGGCCAGATACAGTGTGGACATTTCAGAAGTGCTAATCCCTGCTCAGTGTATTCATGCAAAAACTAGGGTCTGTGCCTGGAAGGTGCTAGTGCAAGGCTTTGACACGGTCTTGGAGCTGTGCGGTGCTGTGCTGTGCACCTGAGACTGTGCTTGCAGTCTGTCCAGTGCTTTGTGATTCCTGCCTCATCTGCACATGGGAATCTAACACACCAACGCAAATCTGAAATTGCTTGTACTTCACTCTCCCTCACGCACCACTTAGCCCTAAAGTAAAAATACAGTACCACCTACTGGTGGAGACACTGTTGGCACTGATGGTTTTCCAGTCACCAAGCCTCATTGGAGCCAATTGAGCTTCAGGACACTGAATTCAACATAAGAGTGTATTAAATAAGCTGCAACCCCTGGAGCCTTCTCAACTATAGCACTTCCAACATTACATTAATTGCTTAAATTGCATCAGCACTAGAAAAGACAGAACAGTATTTGCAGAAGATAAGCCTGCCAAAACTGTGATTCCAATCCAGACACTCATCTGTTTACATGGCTACAACACAGTAGGGTGAAAGGCAATGTTGTGCCATTAAAACCTGCTTATTTATAAATAATACATATGTATAATGTATCTAGTGTTTTGGTTATGGGTATCTGAAACCAGATGTGGCCTTAACGGGATTGAGAAGAATTACAGATGATGACAATGCAAGATACAAAAATAGACTAAAGTTGGCCTACTAAAACAATAATCCATTAGTACAGTCATTCTCCCATCAGTCAAGGTTACTTCACTGGAATACAGAATGACCAGAAAAATATCCATGAAAAAAATTGATGCTAAACTAATATAATCACAGTGAAGTCAATGACAACTATGTAATGAGTTTTTAAAGGAGGACAGAATTGACACCACTGTGTTCAGCTCACACAGAATTTGTCCTGCAAACCTCTTTGCAAGTAGGTGAGGTCCCAGCCATTGTCAGACAAGGAACTGGCCTGGCTCAGTAGGACTCATCTTCCACTCTGAGAATTTTGAAAAACTCCATGGTAAAAAAACAAATAAGAAAAAAAAGTTAGAGTTGTTTTACGGGAGTGCTTATTTTATTAGAAAACTGACTGTTCTATAGCAGAGTAAAAAGGTATACATCTCCTTTGTGACACTCAGCAGGGCACATGTGCCAGACACTCAGTGATGCCATATATTTACAATATCACTGCTCAGCACTGAACACTGAGACTCTTCAGATTGCAGCCCAGGCAAAAACCCATAAGAAAGACAGAGGTAAAACTGATCATGAGTTGGACGCAGTGACCTTCTGAGATTCCTTTTGTATCTATGATTTTAGGATAGGAGCTATGCTGCAGCCCTTCAGAGGCAACGGTGAAATATATGCCAGAAATTAGAAGATTGTTCGCTTCTTTATCTATTTATTATGTTGGATATCTTTCTCTAAATTGGTGTATATGGCTTCAATATGTATAAGATTATGCATTTCTTTGTTGCCCATGACTCTTGTATTTAAAACAATTATACGTATTGTGTATATATATATAATATATTCTTTAAATTTCAAATGCGTATTCTCTTTTCTAGAAAATGGACTGACTGCCTTAAAACTTCATCATCATGGCATTTTCCATTAGATATACATTCACAATCCATGGAATTTTTTAAATATATCAAAATATGTTGTATTTAATTATTTAAAAACTTTAAATAGTTTAAAATTGAGTTTCATTTTCTTCAGCCATATGATATACACATTAAAATAAACAGGAAATTTCCAAAATTTCCATTTGCAATATTTATCTATTCCAGTAAAGACCTGTCACTGCAGTAAAAAAGCATCTGCAATATTAAGAAAACATGCGAGCAGACAATCCTGAATATATAGTCATTTACAATAATTTTTTTTCAATTCCAAGGCAGGGCACACTCCAGTATTTATTACTTCTTGTGTGTGTAGATAGGGCTAGTAAGCTTCTGCTCAGCCAGGGGATAATAATGACTGCCATTGTCACTTTCATCTCCCTCTAAATCTCAAAATCCATCACTAGGTCAAGGAAATCCTCTTCTACTATCCATGTCCTTCCTTGGAAATAATTCAGAGGCACTCCGCATGGGACTGGCTCTTTGAGAAATCGATCATTAAAGGATTTAGTTATGAAATGTTGATTATATTTAGCTTTTTGTGGTGGCTCTGTTCATGTAGTAAGGAAACGTGGCTGATTTAAAGGACTGAGATCTCTATTAGAAGCAGCAGAAAACATTCCCAAGGTAAGCACACTGCTGAAATTGCTTATTGCAGAACTAAGGAGTCCTGGCGTGTTAAAAAAAGAGAGATCTTGCTGTAGCACGCAGCAGATTTCAATGTTAATGAAGATTTTTTTTACTGCTTTTTGTAAAGAAAAAAATTAGATCTTTATATAATGCCAAATATCCTTAGTCAAAGCATTTTCTCTCTCAAAATAATGACTAAAGAAGTGAATGGGGTGGGCCAGTAAGAAAGGGAGAAATAGGTAAGATAAAAGAGCAGAAGAGATGGAAGCTGATCTTCCATTCACCACCATCCTGTAAAAGGATAATATTGCCTTAATTTTCTTGCAGCCCTAAAGATTTTGATGTATAGTATGTAAGATAATTAGTTTTCAGGTCATAATGCTTGAAAACTTGGTTGTTTATCATAGTAGTTACATTTAAAAATCCAAGTCAGTAAAAGAAAATTTTTTGTGATGATACAGTAAGAACAATATGGTAGAAATGTAAAATATCTCTAAAGAAAACGTGTATCTGTATTACCTTTTGAACTTACTACCTGAATATGATAATGTGAAAATGAGCATTGCACTATTAAAATAAAAGCGCTGAAACAATTTGTGACAGTGTATCAGTTTAAGAAAAATATGTGTGACTACAGAATAGGAAACATGGTAGTGATACAATTTAGTAAAAAATTCTAAAATCTTGTTTAAAAACCATGTATAATAAAATAAAATAAAAAATGCATTAAGATGAGTTCTGGACCCACTGAGTTTAGCATGACATTTTTTACTGTTCCTGGTATGAGGAATTTGTCACATAAATACTGTAATGAGGTAACCACAGTCCACAAGGGGTCCCAAACCAGGACCAATTACTGTGCTGTCCAACTTGCACATGCTGCGCTAGCATTTCTGTGTCTTAGGCTTGGGAATTTAAAATTTC
This sequence comes from Pseudotriccus pelzelni, assembly GCA_035584735.1. Classification (NCBI taxonomy): domain Eukaryota; kingdom Metazoa; phylum Chordata; class Aves; order Passeriformes; family Tyrannidae; genus Pseudotriccus; species Pseudotriccus pelzelni. Next base: position 46,991,379 of record JAWMRA010000130.1, read on the forward strand.
TCTGCAATTTGCTTTGAGACTGCTGGAATTTGAAGATATTCTTGTGCTGCACGTCCTGACTGATTGAGAAGGGAAGCAACCTGATGCAGCACTTGCCTAAGCCTGACATTCGGATTTAGTATTTTAAAACTACAGGGTAGTCAATACTTCAGTTTCTGTGTCAGTTAATAAATCTGGTGCCTCAGTGATAGAAAATGTCCAGTCCTTCCCTGAAGAGCAGCCCCTCATTCCCAGGAACTCCTACACATGGCTGCCATGGCTCCTTCCACAGAACTTGGAAAGTATACCACGGTGCTTCCACTTACAATAGACACTAACAGAGCCAGAGGAATCTGTTTATTTGTAAAAATGCACAGAAAATCCTATTTACCTGAAGAACAGGGGAATGTAGAGAGTACAGATTTTCCCCCACCTCCATCTCTGGATGGGTGTGATTTTTAGACATATTCTATTTTAACACGCCTTTCATCACCTTGAACCTCTAGTACAACTGCAGATCAGTATGTCTGGAGAGCATAAAGTGAAAGATTTTTTTGGTTGTTTTTCTTGAATCTAAAGAAGACTCAAAGGCCAAATAGAGACATAAAAAATGAGTGCCTATATCGAAATAGGGGTACTGGGAGTCCTAACATGAACTAACTGGGTTAGAACTCACTCTGACAGAGAAATTATTTCCCTTGAGATGAATGCATTTTTATTTGGCTGGTGCTGAGTTGGACATAGCTTTATTTTGCACCATTACTTTTGTGGCTCTGTGGAGGATATAAGTTTAATCGGGATGGAATTTTGTGTGACAGCATTATTAGAGCTTTCAGAGCATTTGTAAGCAGACATAAAGCTGCTTAATTCAACCTGGCATAATTTCAATCTTCACACTTTCAAGCACATTTTATCTTTGGAGTAAGTCAGTGGAAACCCTGTTAAAGCTTTTCGGCATATGGTAAATCTAAACTAATATTTACCATGTCTTAGAAATTTAGAATCTTTTAATGTCTATTTGTTTTAGACCTAATCCTTGTTCTTAAGCCTTTAAAGACTGACCTGCAGTGTTGGACTACATTTAGGACTATTCATGGAAGAACATGTCTTAATGTTCAATCTTTATCTTTCTGTTTTGTAGAATGTTGTCTATTGCTGTATTATTTTTTGCACCATGTGTCATTCATGTCTGATGACATGGGTTTCCTCTCCTATTTCCTATATAGGAGTATTTTTATTTTCATTGAATAATAAAGCAAGTCAGGTAAGTCTGTCAGTAATATGGCAGCTGTATCATCCTGCTGCTATTTTGCAGTTTGCTTGACTACACAATGGAAGTACTTTGTTTAAGAATTATTCATTCTGTGTCATTTGACTGCACTGATCAGTGGTATAGCCACTCATTTGTCAGTTTGTGTCTTACAGATATCTCTATACTCTGATTTCACATGCACAGGATATTGTTACTGCAGTGGATAGCATCTGTTTTATAATCCTCTCTAAATGGCCCAGTCGAGAGCAGATCACACTTGTTGACACAATTCATGCCCAAATTCATGTCTTATTGATGTCTACTGCATTGTAGGAATAAGTGATGAAAAAGGAGAGCAGCACTTAATTACCCCAGTGCTAGAAAATTGTGCAGCAAAATGCACCATATTTTTAATTAAATATTTTCAGTATGTTTTTTATTGAGATGAACAAACCAGGCACCAACAGCCATTAACATTTTTATTTAGGTCTTTACATACTACCTGCTATGTGCATTAGGAAATTACTACATCAGTCTTAACTTCCTATTTATAGAACCTACTTGTTGCTCTCAACAGAGCATAATTCTTAGGTATGAGACGTATTGAGATTTCTTTGGACCTACAATCAGTGGATTTTAATCTGGTTCTCAGTATGCCACCTGTGCATCCATCTGTTTATCCATTTTGATACATTAAGTTTTGAACTTTTGGTTCAAAACAAAATGAAACAGTGGTTTCAAATACAATTGTCTAAATATTTTCAAAGTATGTGTCAAGGCTCAGGAGAAAGACCTAAATTAATGCTTCCTCTAAGACAAATATGTGTTGAACATTCTCTTTAGCAGCAGTTGCCTGCTCATTCAGCACCCTGAAGTGCTCTTTCTTGTCTGGTGGGAAAGTCATGGGAGACAGGAAACTGAAAATATTCTTGTTGGTCTTTGAGAAAGCAAGGATGTAAAGTATTCAACTTTAGGGAGAAGAAAAAAAGCTGCTTCTTCTAGTTGTGAAATGACTTGATTCTTTCTTTTATCCAGTCTTCCTTAATAACTCAAGACAAACTTGACCATGAAGGTAGGAGTGATTGAGACCCATCAGTCCCATACAATTATTCCAAGTGTGGTAGTGCATGACACCAGTAAGGACCCTGGATTGATGCACAGAGAGGAAAACAGGTATGTCAAATATACTATTTTGTGTGACTTTGTTTTCTTTTTAGTTTGATAATTTGCATAGGATTACCTAACCACAGGTGGTTGCCATCATCTAATTTTCTTCACTACTAGTAATAAGCTAAGTCTTTATGATAAATTGCTTATTGTAAACATTTAGGAGATCTTTTTGTATTTCTGCAGATATCACATAACTTCTTGTTTTGTTGTTCCCCAGGCAACGATATCTACCTGGTGTATTTGCATGCTACAATATTAACAATAATAGTAATAAAGATGCGTAAGTAACTTTGCCTTTTCATAAAATGAGAGTACTGCAATATTGTGTTTAAGCAGAAATGAAGAAGAAAAATATTTATCTAATAATTTCTTTAGAAACAGTTATGTCTTTCAGGTAATCCCAAAAGAGACTGCCACGTATATTTTAACTTTATGCACATCAGTTATGATGAACATTCTCAATAGCAAAGTTACTGGTATTGTATCTATTAATTTAAAATAAAAGTAGTTCTGGGTGAATACAATAAGCAAAATAGTTTTTTTGAAGGTCAAATTCCTAAGTATAATGTTAACCTTACTGAACGTGGATGATTCTAATAAATAAATAAATGTGGATGCAAGGGGTATGTGCATCTCATGATCTATCATATTTTTCTTTTTCCTAGGGAGGAGAAGAAAAGGAAAAAAGAAAAGAAGAGGTAAGACAAAGAGTAATTATGTTACTATTGATAATATATTCAATTTTTTTCTAAATATGTTTTAACTTGGTCTTTAACAATGGAAAATGTACATCTATTTTTTAGTAAGCCAGAAAAAAAAAAGGATGGAGAAACAGAAAAGAAAAAAGAAAAAAAAGAGAAAAATAAAAATAAAGATAAGTCCAAAAAGAAAGAAAATACAGAAGAGTAAGTATTTTCCATTTAGATTCTGTTATGCTGTCCAATAAAATTGCTTTTGATGTAAGATCGCATCCATTCAAGAAAACCCTGTAGAGATGTTTATACATGTAGTGAATGAGTGCTGTTGTTCTCTCCAGAGCAGAGTTGTTTTGACTTAACTTTGTATGTGGACAACAGAAATATGCATGCATGGAGGTGATCTGAAAAAATTAACTAAGACATATCTCCTTTGGATTCTCATTATCTAATATCTCTCGGATAGCACCTTGCAGCAAAAGATGTGCCATCATAAAGCAATCTCTTCCACACACAAAGGCACCTACAAGCAAGTAAACTCTTCTATGATCTAAAAGTGTTTGCTTTACTTTCTCCTTGGTAAATTCATAATTTTCTGCCTAAGGAACAGAAACTTAAAACAATGCAGTAGGAACTTGTGTTGTATGATTTCCCGTTCTTTGGTTTCTCTGTGTAAACATTTTATCTTTCTCAAAGCTAGACTTTTCCCAGTGAGAAAGGAATGATCAGGATGATTTATCTCACTTATTTAAACACTAGTAGTCACATAATATTTTTTTAAGATGATAAATCAATTATGAGACAAGACAGTTGTTTGGGTAGGAAAAAAAATTAATTTTAAAATTACATGTGCCACTATAGACTGAAGTAGGACTGCCAGGGTAATTTTGCTCAGAAAAATTTAGATTCTAAAGTCTGTGTCCCAAGTCACAACAGCTTTGTATTTTCCATGCACTTAAGCAAGGAAGTTTAATGAAGACCATTTATTTTACATTAACAATTTCTGGAATGCTTCCTTCCTCAAAAACTGTTTTATGTATTTTAAGTCTCTCATTAAATCTCATCTTTTTTCCCCCGCTTATCCCGTAGGAAGAAGAAAGATATTTTCACCATTGATCCAGCAGGAAATATGTATTACAACTGGTTGTTCTGCATCACAATGCCTGTCATGTACAACTGGACCATGATTATTGCTAGGTGATGTACTCCTTCAGTGCATATATAGAACATCTGGCAAATCATAATATCCCTAAATAAATGAAAAATATTTTATTCATCACTGATTTCATGCAAATATTTAACTTTCATTTCATGGTCATTTGCTTTTGTCTTCTTCTATTCAGAGCCTGTTTTGATGAGCTTCAGCACGACTACTTAGCAGCATGGTTTATTATTGATTATGTTTCTGATGCCATTTATGTTGCTGACATGTTTGTACGGACAAGGACAGGCAAGTACACTCAAAGATTAATTATTCCTTTTCATTTATTTGTGTCAGGTTTTTTAAAATATTCAAAACACCACTGCTTGATTGTCTGAATACCCCTGATGAAGTGCAAGAGTGAACAAAGACATTGAGCTAGATGTCTGAAAGACTGTAGCCTGAGACCTGTAAAAGTAAGAGAAACTCTGACGTATTGCTCAAAGAATACAAAAAACCTGAGGTATGCTAGATACAAGCTGTTCTGCCTCCAGCTGACTCATAAAGACAAAATAAACATGGAATGCAGCCAAGTGAGGATCGGGAATTCTGAAAAATTAGCACCGAAATCTGTTTTTTGTGTTAAGGGGGTATTCAAATACTTGCTTGATTTTCAAGATGGTTGAGCAAGCAAGACATTCCCATTAACTTCATCTGCAACTGTTTTAAAATCTTATCGTATATCCAGAGCTATTGAGTAGATGCACTCAATATGGAACTGAAATTCCTGTGTCCAAATTCTTTCCCTTATTAACCTCCCTTTCTGTAGCCTGTGGAGGTTTTTTGGGGAAGTGAGGATGTTTTTTTCCCCAAATGTTCACCATAGTGGAAAAATGGAGGGAAAGAATCAAGCTGAAAACATTTATCTTTCAAAGTTGTATAATTTAGCTCAAATTGCACCATACAGCACTAAGCTGAATATTTATAAATAAGGATTTGCATATTAAAAAATAAGAGAAGTTACATTCCATCTGGAATTTGCACCCAAAACATTTCTTCAAAGTACATTTGGACTGACAATAAACACAGCACATTTGAAGTTGTAGCCTTTTTTATTATTTACAATTTTATTTTAGGTTACCTGGAGCAAGGTCTTCTGGTGAAAGAAGAACAAAAGCTTCGAGAGAAATACAAGAAATCTTTTCAATTCAAATTAGATTTTCTGTCAATCATACCAACTGATCTCTTATACTTTAAGTTAGGATTGAATTACCCGGAATTAAGAATAAACAGACTACTCAGAGTAGCTCGGATGTTTGAATTCTTCCAGCGAACAGAAACAAGGACAAACTACCCAAATATCTTCAGGATCTCTAACCTTGTCATGTACATTGTGATTATCATTCACTGGAATGCCTGTGTGTACTACTCGATCTCGAAAGCCATTGGATTTGGGGCTGACACATGGGTCTACCCCAACACCTCCGATCCTGAATTTGCCCGTCTGACTAGGAAATATGTCTACAGTCTCTACTGGTCAACACTGACCCTGACTACTATTGGTGAAACACCCCCTCCTGTAAGAGATTCTGAGTATTTCTTTGTGGTTGTTGACTTCTTGGTTGGAGTACTGATTTTCGCTACCATTGTTGGTAACGTGGGCTCTATGATCTCCAACATGAATGCTGCCAGGGCAGAGTTTCAAGCAAGGATTGATGCTATCAAGCAGTATATGCACTTTCGGAATGTGAGTAAAGACATGGAAAAAAGAGTTATAAAGTGGTTTGACTACCTGTGGACAAACAAGAAGGCTGTGGATGAAAGGGAAGTCTTGAAGTATCTGCCAGATAAACTAAGAGCAGAGATTGCAATCAATGTTCACCTGGAAACTCTAAAAAAAGTTCGGATTTTTGCGGACTGCGAAGCTGGTCTGCTGGTTGAACTGGTTTTGAAACTCCAGCCACAAGTATACAGTCCTGGAGACTATATTTGTAGAAAAGGAGATATTGGACGAGAGATGTACATTATCAAAGAAGGCAAGCTGGCGGTAGTTGCTGATGATGGAATTACCCAATTTGTGGTCCTAAGTGATGGCAGCTACTTTGGAGAAATCAGCATTCTTAATATCAAAGGCAGCAAAGCTGGAAATCGAAGAACAGCCAATATTAAAAGTATTGGCTACTCAGACTTGTTTTGTCTGTCTAAAGATGATCTTATGGAGGCTTTAACAGAGTATCCAGATGCAAAGGCTATGCTGGAAGAAAAAGGCAAACAAATCCTAATGAAAGATGGCTTACTGGACATTGAAATTGCAAATTTAGGAAGCGATCCTAAAGATCTTGAAGAGAAGGTTGCCTATATGGAGCGATCGATGGACAGGTTACAAACAAAGTTTGCCAGGTTGTTGGCTGAGTATGATGGTGCACAACAGAAACTGAAAAAAAGACTTACACGAATAGAGAAAATACTGAAGCCAGTTATAGAGGAAGAGTTTGCAGCCTTAGAAGAAGCAGATCCATCCACAGATAAGCCTGGATTGTGAAAAGCAGATTATAACACTGGAGGCTGTCAGTAAGACTTTGGGTCAAACTCTGAATGGGGCTGAATACATTAATTTCTGATATTTGCAGAACCTGACTATTAATTACAAAAAGTTATTTGTTGAGGCAATGTCACTAATTTCCTACAAGAAGCACATATTTGGCAGGTGTCAGGCAGAAAAAGAGGAATCAAAAATCAGGATGGAAGATAATGTTTTGCTCTTGCACAAGCAGGTGGTATTATCTGCTCATGCATTTTGTATTCTATGTAACACTGCTCTTTGGCAAATGCATCAGTCTATATACAGTCATATACCAGCAAATATTGGAAGTTTTGCTGACTATTTTAAAATAATTTCTTCATGTCTGCCTATGGAAAGAAGGAAAGTTTTGATAACAATTATATTATTTGAAGTCATTAACCTTTATATTAAACTTGTGTATAAATTTGAACACATTTTATTATCTATTGATTAACATAAGATTATGGGATATCATATCAGGAATTAAGTATATCTACAATGCAGATGAGAGTACTGAAGGCGGTAAGATTAAAAAAATTCTATTACTTTATTTGGTCCACCTTGGCTGATTTCTTGAAATGTGGGCAGTTTGGAAAGGGCTGGAATAGAATAGACAGGGGAAAATACAAATTTTTACAAGCATGAATATGAGTGGTGCAAAATCTAGCTGTTCTTTTCACAATAATAACAAATACTTAACATTGATAGGGTATATCTTTCTTCATAACTATTTCTAAGTAGCAAAATCTACTGTTTTATATGTTCGATCCATTTTCAACTGCTTTAAGAAGCATTATCTTCTTGGATATTCCCCCTGATTTATGTCTCTTTTCATTGGCAAAAATGGTTTTCTTAGTTATGGTCTCAGCTGGGTATTTTCAGTAGAATTTGATCATAGGCACTTAACATTGGATAAGTTTAATGAAAGGGAGTGAAGAAAGGGACTGCAATGAGAGAACAGATAATTCTGTATTTAGGGCAATTTGATTACCCTGGGAACTTGGACTGCCACCCTTAAAAAATATATAGGCACATGTTAATGACAATAATATATCTACACATTCATTCTCTCCTTAATGAGATGGAGATGTTAGAAATTGGACATTTTATAAAGTGCATTCCTTCCTGGTTGTTTTACGTTTTGTAAGGTTGATGCTTTCCAGAATGCCAGAGATTTATAAATAACTTCTGGTTTCACTGCAAGGATTAAATGTTATGAATTACTTAATGCATGGGATATATATGGAACAACAAGGATAAATATAAATATGAAATGGCTTTCATCCACTGTTGATCTTGTGCTTTGAATGACAAATGGCTTAATGAGCTTATGAGGGGAAAGAGTGTGTCATCCTATCGCTAAAGACTATCCCTGCACAGAGGAATAAGCATTATTTTGTCATTTAACTATACTGTGAGTGTTGGACTTTGCAATCAGTATTATACCAACCCAGGTCTTGATTATAACGTGCAATCTGGATGCCAGCAGCATCCTACATGGCCACACCATGTTTCACTGGGCACTTAGGAAGCACTTTTCTCCTTTGTTGAAGTGTTTAATACTTTGCATTAGAGAAATGTGTAATGCGATATTACTTTTAACTAATAAAGGCAGAGATTTACTGCTAACAATTTTTTTTCTTGATCCTTCAGTCTAAGACATGAGTTGTATTCGTTAGCTCCCTCTTTCCTAAGAATAAAAATTCTTTGATTTAAAAGACTTCAAAATAAAACAGAAACCCATTATTGACCTCCAGTAGTTTGCTTACTATTTTCAGATTCTTTATGATTGGAAATGTTGTATTACTTTTATGAGAATGTATTTGCTGAAAAAAAAATGCAGGATTTTCTCTTGGCATATGACATAGTGTAAGTGCTATAAGGAAATGTCAATAAAATCAGAACTATTTCAACTCGCTCTTATATGTTAGGAGGCACGGAGGTTTCTCAGTGTTTATTCCTGTGCAGTAAAACTTTCTGGATATACTTAAGTAAAGTTTCTAAACAGGCTTTGTCGTTGGTTTTTGACTCTCTGAAGAGAGCTATGAAGCAAGAGCTATGTTGCAAGAGCTGCATGCCACAGAAAGGGCTGCCAAAAATTTATTCTGGAGAAAAGGATGCTCTCTACAACTACCTGAAAGAAGGTGGTAGTGAGGTGGGGATCGGTGTCTTCTCTCAAGTAACAAGTGACAGGAAGAGAGGAAATGGCCTCAAGTTGTGCCAGGGGAGGTTTGGTGATTAGGAAAAATGTCTTCACTGAAAGGGATATCAAGCACTGGAACATTCTGCGCAAGGAAGCGGTGGGGTCACCATCCCTGGAGGTATTTAAATGCCGTACAGATGCGGCACTTAGGGGCGCGGTTCAAGGGTGTCCCCGGCAGCGCAGGGTTAAGGGTGGGACGAGGCGTTCCCAGCCCTCTCCCAGCGCAAAGGTCCGTGCGACTCACGGCGGGCCGGGCCGGGCCGGGTTGCGGTGCCCGCCCCGCCGGCGGCGCGGGGGGCGCTGGGAGCTGTAGTCGCGCTGCCGCGGGAGCACCGCTGTCCTCGCCGCCTCCAGCGCCGCGCCGGGCGGAGGGGCCGGGCCGGGAGGAGAGGGGAGGAGAGGAGAGGAGAGGGGGACTCAGCTCCCCTCGGGGCGGCGGTGCCGGTACCTCACCGCCCGCAGCTGACCGGCGGGGCAGGAATGGAGGCTGCCTGGCGCCAGGGCGGCCGGGGCCGGGGCCGCGGCCGCGACAGGCCCGGGGACGGGCTCGGCGCCCGCGTTGGGGCGGCTGCCCGAGCCCCGGCCCCGAGGGCCCGCGGCGGTGCCCGCGCTGCGGCAGCGGGGACCGTCGACGAGGGGTCCAGCGGTGAGTATCGCGTCCTGTCCCCCCTGCGCGGGCTGCGGGGTGCCGGGCGGGGCTCGGAACCCCTGCGGGTGGGCAGGTCGGGGCTGTGCCCGGGGTCGTCGGGAAGGGATCCCGGCTGGCGGGCCGCGGCTCCGCTCCGCGCTGCTCTCCGTGTGCCGTGTCCTGCCGGCGGGCTCCTGCCCGCGGGAGATGCGGAGGCCTCGCCCAGTGGCGGGGGGCTCGGGGTGTGCCCTCCGCAGGGAGCACGGTCGGTAACCCTGCAGCAGAAGAGTAAAGTGTGAACTAAAGGATGAAGCATTTGTTTCTTAGCACGGCTGGAGATACTCAGGGGAGTTGCCCGGTAGGGACACGCATCTTTAGGTGCTCTGGTTAGGGAGCCACGTTGCCCCGGTCTGGGAAAGGTGCGGGCTTTTGGTGCACGGGGCGGCTGTGAGTGCAAGTTAATCCTCGTGAAATGCAGCACAGAAGTGCCAAAAGTCGGAGCTCTTTTAAGTGGCAGCGTAGTTTCTTAAGAAAAGCCTTAAAACTAAACTTGACAACACCCTGGTGAATATGTTGGCTGCTATAGTCTTAATACGGAAGACTAGGAGGTACTTAAGACTTGTGGTCTGCTGAAGACCTTTATATCTCCGTGGAATGTTATCCTAAAGGCACTTCGGTTTATTATGAACTCTGTCGAGTTACATAATTTTGTACCTCAGTGTGAGAACCTCCCTCTGTTTCATGTGCAGTAACTTCAAAAAAAGCTTGTATTAAAATACTGTGTCGCTTTTAATGCTGCCAGCTGTGAAATGGCATCAACATACTATTGCAATAAAGATTTGTTGAATTTGAGGGACATCATTTAAGACATACCAAATGCTGGGAGAGTTACCTCTAGGGCACCTGCAAATCATAACAATTGTCAAGAATTGTGCAGTTTATGTTTTTCTTCCTCGTGCTCTGAAAGTCGTGTTTTTGTGGGATATTGAGGGGAGGGGGTTTCTAGGTATCCTTTTCATAAAGCAGCATTGTAGAGGCATATATTTGGTATATTTGGTTGGGTTTGTCAGCAGTAATTGACAGATAATAGTTCCTGCTGTGAATTTTATGGATAATGCACAGCAAAGAAGTAAATACAATTTATCTGTTCTTGAGTGCTGTTGAAAGTGCAGCAATGTACTTCCCTTAAAAAATAAAATCAGTAAGCTCTTTAAGCAAAAAAGACAGTTGAAAGTATGTAGAACTGAATGTAGTGTCATGATTAACTATCATGGTATTAATCATCGTTAATGTTTTCTCTTAATAGAATTGTCTTCACTGAAGAAATTTGATGAAATTAAGAAGGCTAATCAGGCTGCAGCAAAAAAGCTAGTTGAAGATCAGTTAAGCTCCTCGTCTGAAGATGATGATGAAGATGCTGAAGTGAAACAAGGAAAGATTTTGGACAAAACGTTTACTATTTACACCAGTCAAACTGGTAATTTTTTTTTTTCATTTATTGGCTTTTATTTTGGTATGAAAGCATAAACAGTGCTGTGTCATTGTCTGTTTTAGTATTTTTGCATAATTGGAAGGAGAGCACTCTATACTGATGTCTTGCATTAAAACATATTTGTTCCCAGCCATGCATGCTGGCAGTATTTCTTGTCTTTCCCTGCAGAAGCAGTGGTATAGTTTTAAACTCTATTAAATGTGATTTTATAATAATATGATTGGCCTTTATTCAGAGAAAAAAAAACGCCTTTTGCAGCAGTCTCACCATGTACCAAATAGCAGATCAAACATTACTGATTGCTTTAAAAATCTTTATACATTAAAGATGGAGATGCAAGTGAACTGGAACGTACAAGACAATACATGAATGAAGCTTTTCAGTCAGGGGCTATGACATGTCTCATCTGCATTGCTTCCGTTAAAAGGAACCAAGCTGTAAGTACTTTACAGTAGTCTTTTAGAATGAAACAAATATAACTGTCTGAATAACATGTTTTTAATTACAATACTGAGGTAATTCATAGGACTGGTAGCTTTAAAATGGTAAGAGTACTAAATGCAGCACTTGTCATCTTTGGATTTTGGAACACTTGAAGGCATAAGTATTTATATATGTAGTGTGTAATAAGAATGTGTATTTTTTCAAATATGTTTGTTATCTAGTCTAGAGTAGTTATTTTTAAATTTCAGGGAGTAGCAGGTATAAAAAATAAGTGCTCGAAAGCCAGTGCTTACAATGGTATATCGAATAAGCTATGGTGTAGCAAACACCAAAGCAAGAAATACTAGGAAGTTAAGAGATATCATTGTTAGATTTATGGCAGGGGAGCTAAGATAAACACTGCTGCCCCAAATGCTCATCAGGTGAAAGAGAAGTGTTCTCGTCAGAGAAATTCAGCTTGTTTCATATGGGTACATTTTATATAGCGGAGACTTCAGGACAAATATTTTTTCACTTTTGTTGTTATGTTTGAACTTCCCTTTGCCATTGACAGGGTAAAACCTGTTTCTGGTATAGGTACTTGAATCAAAAACATGTTTGCAACTGTATGTTTAACATCAAAAAGAAAAGAAGTGCAGAAAATGTTTTAATTTATTATGATGAATATCCACGGGCTACAAATACCCGATGAAACTATAGTCAGTAACTTTTTTTAAAAATGCAATATGTTTTGTGTGAATTGTTAGCATACTTAATCCATATTTTGTTAGTTACTATACTTCTAGAAACTTATGCCATTGACTTTGTCCTCTATAAGTTAATGGGGAAATTCTCAATGTTTTCACAGTATAATTTTATAACACTGTCCTAAGTTATTTAAAAGAAATTACAAGTTAAATGTTTTGCTGCACTTTTCTTATCAAATTGCTATAGTTTGGTTAGAGCCAAAGTCACCTTTGTGGTGCCAGGTGGTGTAATAAGGGACACTGCCAGAAACTGAGGCTTAGGAGGTGCGGATTGAGTACTGGGAAGGTATAGTAGGACACTTGGAGTAGTTGCCCAGGATGGTTGTGAAGTCCCCAAACTTTCAAACTTTGCGAGGCACAGTTGTGACTGAACAGAGCTAAGTTGGCAGTAGTTCTTCCCTGGGCATTAGTTTGTGCTACATGACCTCCAGCAGTGTGTTTAAATCAACATTTTTCTGATTATCTGAGTGTTTTGGTCTCCATGGGCCTTGGCAAAAACTTCCCACGGGAGTGGGGAAAAAAAAGATGATAGGTATGAATCTGTAACAATAAAGCTTCATATTCATCTAAAACAGGTATAATCTATCTCTGAAAACCCATTTTTAAAGGGAAAAGTGAAAGGTTGTATTTCTTTAGGTACTATGGATGTTCATCAATGGAAACAGAAAGAAACCTGATTTAAAGCAATTGATGCTTATGTCTCCTCTTTAGGTCTGGAGCTGCTGTGGGTGCTTTTGTATATTTCACCTGGTGTGTATCCAAAAGTGGGCCAAGGACAGCCTTTTCCTTGTGTCTTCTCCTTTGACGGATGATGATTTTGGGAAGAAAGATTATCCCTGGCCGTGGTGAGCTTCTTGTGGTACATTTATAAAGTTATGTCTGTTGTGAAAACTATGTGAACTGGTGTTACTTTAGAAAGGAATGTACTTGTAAATGACATGCACACCAAAATAAAAGCATTTTTTGAAGACTGACTTTTCTATTGATTTTTTAAAAATTATTTAAGTTTTCACTAACATGATTCAGGAGTATTTCACAGTGATATTAAAAACTTGCTGCATCAAATTTGTTTTAGCTTCTGAGAAGGTAACTTACCTGTCTTGTGTCTCAGCTTCTAATATTGATTTCTAAATGGCTTTACATATTTATCCCTTTTAAAGTTGGCAAAATGAAATAAAGAAGTTTTAAAGAAGTTTTAAAATAGTAAGATGTAGGGATTTATTATTTAATCTTTTAGTCTCTGTATAATTTCAGCATTAAAGCCAGTCTAGCAGTTTTACTTGAGATTGTATAAAAAAGAAGGTGATATCGTGGCTGCATGAATAAATTTCCCAAGTGAGTTTGCTTAGGAAATAAAAGTACCAAGTTTTTGCTTGGCAGCATCTCAAGTTTATAATGCCTGTTCTACTATAAACTAGTTTTGTGTTTTAGCATAATGTTTGTAATGGAAAAAATCGAGGTGAATGGTATTTTATTTTACATTTAAGCACATGCTAAAGCTATGCAGGCCCTATTGAGAAATGCTTTATGGTCTGTAATGTATTATGGCAAATTGACATTTTATTTGATAAAAATGTGTGCATAGGTCTTTCAAGGTCCCTATTCTTCTTTGAGGAGGAGCTCCTTGTCTTTTGTCATTTCCCAGTGTAGCCAGAAATGTGAACTGCTTTTTTTTCTTCTTCCTAGTGTTGCCTCCCTCATCCATACTTGCACATGAAAGCCTCTAGAGCCTGTGGCACTTAAAAGTTCCAGACTCTAATGCCTGTCTACCTTTAGCAGTAATGTGGGTTTTAATTTCTTTCAGCATCAAGAGTAACAAATAAAGGTGTGCGTCTTCAATCTAATTTTTTTCAGATGGCATTCTAATTATTATGCATAGTATTTTTTAATCGCTAAACTTTGTTTTACATGGCTTACATAGATTGCTGTTAGTAAACTGCTGGGTTTTAATCTCTTTTTTTTAATTAGCTCTGTTTAATTAAGTTAACTCTTTGTTGCATACATTGTTGTGGTATTACCTACCATACAAATTCTTCTGATTCCTGCTGTGCTTAATTTTTGTCTGTATATATTCTTAGAGAGAAGCGATTGCAGTGACGGGACAATTCCTTAGGCATTCTGATGAATGCTCTGTAAAATCTGACATATAGAAAGACCTTCAGTGCATATTATAAATTTAGTTATATTATTATTGGTTACAGTAGTTGTAAAAATGTTATTGGTAGCATTGTAACAATCTTGGGAAGCCAAAATTATAAGACTTGCATTTTCTTTTTGAAAATTTTTTTTTAAAAATTGCTTTTCTTTTCATTCCTTTTCCCTTGTTGTAGTCCAAAATGTAGGTTTGAATACAAACGGTCTGAAACTCCCAGTAGGTATTACTGTTACTGTGGAAAAGTGGAGAATCCGACAGTGGACCCGTGGCTGGTACCTCACTCCTGTGGTCAGATATGTGAGAGAGAATTCAAACCTTCTTGTGGTCATAAATGTTTGCTGCTTTGTCATCCAGGTAAATCCTTTGCCTCTCCTAAGTTGTGTGATCTGTATTTAGGTCACTGTTACACAGTTTACTTAAAATCTGTGAAGTATATCTAAAATTCTCAATAATAGAGATGTAGTCAAGGCTGCATTTGCTGAATGGCCATTAGCAGGCTGTTCTTTTCCTTGTAATTAGGACCTTGTCCACCTTGCCCAAAGATGGTCACAACAACGTGTCACTGTAAGAAGGCTAAACCAGTGCCCCGGAGGTGCAGTGCCAAGGAGTGGTCTTGTCGCCGGCCCTGTGGACGAACATTGCTGTGTGGACAACACACTTGTGAGAATCCTTGTCATGCAGGTACACCTGCTCTCTTAAACTTCAGAGTAGTTGTTTCAATTGTAAGGGTACATCATCCTTTTGCAATTCCTGATCGTAATGTCACTTTGTAATTACATTCAGGAGACTGTCAGCCTTGTCCACGTGTCAGTAAACAACGGTGTATCTGTGGAAGACAGACAGCAGAAAGACTTTGTGCAAGTCCTCAGTGGCAGTGTGATCAGGTATGTCGAAGCTATTCTTTGTAACAGATTTCTCATCTTTATAAAATTTGACTACTTGGTGTAATGAAGGATTGGAAAAACTCAATTCAGTAAAAAAATAATTTTATTGTTTAAGTTTTGAAATTGCAATTGAACACATAGGCAGCGGTGTTTGAGAACAGATTTAGTTGATTGCCCAATTAATTTCCTATAGTAGCTAAAATGTCACTGTTCTGGAGTTGTTCTAGGGTTAGGATAGTAGTGAATTTGACCTTGTATATTCTGCTTTCTTGTACTTGAGGCTGAAATTTCAGCTGTTGCCTTCAAAAATAAACATGAAACCACAGTTTAGTAGACAAGAGTTTCATGCTTATGTACTTCTAGTGACTGTAACAGAATGAAAGCTTTGTGATTCCTTCCTTGAAGTCCATTTGCAGCTTATGCTTAAGACCAAGGCTATGGATTGACAGACTGTAAAAAAATAAAAATAATTTAAAAAAATTAAGTGGGAGGCTGTACCAGGAGGTACTTGGTCATTCTGATCCCAGTAAGGAAGGCACTTAGCCTCTGTGAAGTATTAATTAAAATATGTATTATTTCAGCTAACACTAAGGGATTATAATATCAAATACATTGTGTCCCTTTAGATCTTTGGAACTCTTAAGCTGTGCATCATCAAATGGGCTGTGAATCTGCAGCATGCAGTGCAGACCCCATCTGTAAAACGGAGTTCCCCGTTTTGGTAATTGAAACTGTTGTAAGATTTTGTTACGAGAAAGCATCTTTGATCATAATTTCTACTGTCAAACAGAAAGGATGTTTTCATGAGAACTTCTTGCTGCATTTGTAGATAAAGGCAGCATAATCACTTGTACCAAGTGGGAGCTGCCTCCAATCTCCTCTGCTACTGTGTGCTTATCCTCTGGCCAAGCTGTATGTGCAGCAAAATGCAGGCCTGAAGGTTAAGCTATATGTGCAGCACAGCCCAGACCTGGAATGCTCAGGTTATCTGAACCACTAACTCCTCAGTGTACAGCGGTCTTCCAGGCTGGGATCACTGCAGGGGGTGACCAGTTTTATATGGTGAACTCGTCAAATACAAGATTTGTTAGCAAAATTTAGAGAAAGTTAAATTCCATCCACACGTCTCACTCCTACTTTTTTCCCCTTAGGTTGCTTTGTCTAGGTATGTAGTTCCATAACACTGCATTCACTTGTTTTTTCTGATTTTCCCAGGTGTGTAGGAAACGTTTGCCATGTGGCAATCACACATGTGAACAAGTTTGTCATTCTGGTCCCTGTGGAGACTGTCCTCGTTCTGGGAAAAGGTCCTGTCCATGTGGAAAAACAAGTAAGCAGCTTTTTTTTTTTTTTTGTAATGATAAATTAAAAAGAAGACATCCAGTCTTTGACAGTCAGTAGTTTAGGTTAATTCTGCAGGTCCATAAAAAGTTCTTACAGTCAACTGTGACACTATATAAACTTTTTTTTGCATAGCTTTGAAAGCTTTACTTAGCACCAGGGGTTTTATTTTTGATGTGAATAACTGAGTAACTCTGGAGAAGCTTTTTAAAAAGTGAGGGAGAATTGGCATTTGAACTCGTTACACTTTGCATTTTTTTCCTAAATATTTTGGTTTTTTTTTTCTGAATGTTTACTTGTACTTTTGTCTTTTTATACAGAGTTTACATTGCCTTGTACAGAAGATGTGCCCACCTGTGGTGATAGTTGTGACAAAGTTCTGGAATGTGGCATCCATAAATGTTCACAGCGCTGTCATCGGGGTCCCTGTGAAATATGCAGACAGGTTAGTCTTGCTGTAGCAGGTTTACATTTTGTTAGGGTTTTTAAACCATATACCTGGAAAACGGGGAGTCTCCTAAGGAAAATGAAGTTGTATCTATCACAAAATCTACGAGTTTATGTTCATTAAAAGCAGCACATCGTTTTTCTATTCACCTGTTACCCCAATACATTTCTGAATAAGTAGTTGAGTGTTACGTATCTGAATTGAGGCATAGATGAGTGTTTTATTGTTTGGGCCTGTTTTTGTTTTGTTTTTTTAAATTAATTATGTCTTAAAAGACAATTTTTCTCCAAATTTTCTAGCTTCCTTGTGGCTTTGTCATATTACGGTATTCCTTCAGCAGTGAAATGAAAGGTGCTGTAGCATAACATTATTTTCTTACAAAGAAAATAAAGTTTTGGTCTGGTCCAAACATCCATGGAGCGTCTATGGTCTGGTCTATAAACCCATTGCTCTGTGTGGTCTCAGTTGTCTCTTTCTGAGCCAGCTTTGACTACGAAGTCTTATGACGAAACTATTTAGCACATGACAGTTGGGATGAAGGTCAGATAGACCTGCTCACTTAAGTCTTACTGGTATCCGTGATGGATGAATCTAGTTTGCTGTGCAGGAAGGGTTCTTTTTCAGATGAATTTGTTTTGTGTTTACACTTGACATCTTGCACTATGCACTTGCTTGGTTCCTTTGAAGTGAAGAGTCTACAGTGAGGTGTTTGCAATACCAACTCAAGGTCCCCAAGTAGTTACTTCACAGATAGGTAATCTGCTCAGAGCACATGATATACTTCCTATTGTGATAGAGCAATGTAATGTTACTTTCCCTTATACTTTTCTCTACAGATAGTAGTAAATCATGAAGTTTTCCTTTTCTTTTTCCTTTTTTTAAATTAAAAATACTTGGTTTTTTCCCTGTCTTGCTGCCCAGGAGGTTGAAAAGCAGTGTCGCTGTGGAAAGCACACTAAGCGCATGCCATGTCATAAACCATATCTCTGTGAAACAAAGTGTACTAAAATTAGAGATTGCCAAAAGCACCAGTGTCGGAGGAAGGTGGGTGCCCACAGATGATCTTTCTCAAATGTATTGTTTAGATAACGTTTTTCAAAATTTAGATATAATATTTTATACTATATAAAAATCACATCAGTTTATTGCCGCGCCTCATGTTACTGTATAGAAAGAGGTGTTTCCATCAATGCCATTCAAATTAGTTTTCAGTGAACTAGAATTCTCCGAACAGCACGTCATCAAGAAATAATAAGTGGCCTTAAAAACTGGGAGGGGATTTTGACACCTCTGCATGTCCAGAAGGCAGTTTTGCTGTGCCATTCTCTAGTAGTTGCTGATGCTTTATGCATTCTGTAGTAGTTAAGCCCATTTATTTCCTACTGGAAATAGGCAGAGCTGGAGATCTATCATAACTTTGTAAGGAACATAGTCTTATTTTTCATAGCTGAGCATTCCATCATGCCTTCTAATATGCTCCACTGCAAACAGCAGTAATCTGATGATTGGGAATTGGAGTTTTGTTTCCCTTCTCATTTGAAATCAAAGGAATGATTGATACTCAGAACTATCTTTTCAGTTTATTCATTCAGGAAGGCCTGAAAGTTTTCTGCTGTTTGTGAATTAATACATTATGAAAATTGGACTTCTTACCACAAACAGGCACGAAAAAATACAGGTTTATTTTTATGTGTTTTTTAATATTACTGTTTAAGTCAGTTTACTCTATGTAAAAAGATTACAAAACAAATAAATGCAACCTTGACATCTTTGATTTATGGTAAAAAAATCCATATTTCTCTTCCTAATTGTCATCCTTCCATATACAGTTTGGAAGGTGGGTACCTTACAAGTTAAAAATAAAACTGGTGTTTCTGCCTACCCTGGCGTCCACCAATGTGGTGGTGTGATATGTTCTGATTCTTCCTTCTTACCAATGTACATAAGGGTAGGTAGTAGAAAACTGATTCTAAAGTTATCTGAGCTTTACTATAAAGATAAAAGGTATTAAAAAAATTATTAGCAACATCTTTGTGCTAGGGACAATACAGCACAAAAGTGGAAAAAATTGCAGAGTAATGGGGCAAATTGTTGGATATTTTATGTGTAATCTTCTGAAATTATTTTGGATTAAAATATTACAAGAATTTGAACTTTTAAATGGTTTTTTTTTTAAGCCCTCTGCCTTTATAGTATGTTGAAATAATGCTTTCAAATGTGTGTTTTCTTGCTATTTTATAACTTGAAAATTTTAAAACCACTGTACAAGTAGCCTCCTTTCTGGAGGAAACTTGCATTAACAGTTTTTTAGTAAGTATTGCAAAAATGAGATGGTAGAACTGGAAAAATGTATACCAGAAATTTCTATGTTTTTGTTTATATGGACCTTTTTGCTTTGTTCTGTTTTGGTTTTTTTAATAGTGCTGTTCTGGAAACTGTCCACCTTGTGATCAAGTCTGCGGGCGGACTCTAGGCTGCAGAAATCACAAATGTCCTTCAGGTTGCCACAGAGGTAAGAACAGGTGAAGAATCCCTGCAGTAGTGGAATATTGTTTCTTTTTGCGAAATTTATGCTTGTGTGACTCTGTGTGGTCCTTGTTGAATTCTCTCCCTTGTTGCATGTGGGCTTTTTGTGGGGGCAGTGTGTTTGAAAGTGCTGGTTAGAACTTAAAGACTTACATAGTGGCAACCTGAGTTTTTACCTGGTGTTTTTGCTTAACACTGTTCTTCTTTCCAGCTGTGTAATTCAAAAGCCATGGCTTGCCTTTTTTCCCCAATAATTCTGTTCAAAATTAATGTTTTCACTGAATATGCATAACAAATACATGCAGATATGACTGTTGCTGGTTGAGTCTGGGTGGTTTTTAAAAATACTAGAATACAACATGTGGTACAGGTAGGCTTAAAATTAAAAAAAAAAAAAAGGAATTTGAATATATATTGGTATCTTGCTGTTGAAAGAAAATAAGTACTTGTTACTTACTGTGTGAAGAATAGCAAAAAAGTTTACTTTTGCATGCCATGACCTTGGTTAAAATGATGCTGGAAATGGCCAGAATTACCTGGCAGCTTTTATCCTGGGCAATTGCTTTGACATTTACGTGGTAGGGGATTAAATTGGAATGACTGAAAAATTATCTGCCCTCTCAGCAATTTTCCCCACAGAAGCTGCTGCCCTGCTGAAACAGCAGCTGAGTAACCTATATAATTTCCTTTACTATTCTGAACTGTAAGTTGCAACAACTCAAGAAATAATTCACAGCTTGTTCAACTAGTCTTCCTTGTGAGACAGTGACTCTTCAGAGGAGAGGACAGGTAAACGTGGTAGTTGTCCAGTTAACTTGCTATTAAATCTGTCACCACAAACTAGTGGTTTGTTTTTTAGTCTGTGAACTGTGCCCCTTTTTTCCTTACCTTTCCTTTCTTCTCCCCTCTGCGCTTGTACCTCTCCAAAATCCTGGAAATACATAATGGTTTGTGTACTGTGAGAGCAAAACTGGTAACGTTATTTTTCTGCGTTAGTTTGGTTGATAACTAAATCACAGAATACAATTCTGATTGAAAAACTAAGGAATCAGTGCTGCATTATAGGATAGACTTTTACTTGAATGATGGTTTATGTTTGATGCTGCTTGCATTTTACAGCCTCATTGAAAGTGACAAAGATTTCTAATAATTAACGTGAAAACAATAAAGCAATATCTGTAAGAAAATAAAAGTGATCTTTGAGACTGTAAATGTCAAATATATAGACTTTGAAGTCTAATTTATCAACAGAGTATAATTGTCTATTTGCTAACTAAATTTGCATATAATGAAGCTAATAACTGTGATATCAGATTGCGAACGCCTAAAAAGCTACATAGACACAGTTTAGCGTTGCTGCCGGCCAGAACTCTTTTTATTTACTGATAATGTTACATTTTGTCACACTTGGGGAACGGATATGCAAAGTACAGGATGAGGGGAATGCATGGAACTATTTGCCACACAGCTACACAATTTCTAAACTACACATTTTTCAAACTATACAAACTTTTCACTAATTACAACATATTGTTACTATTAATTAACTAATCAATACATAGCCCTAGAGTGGAATTACTATAAGCAGTCCTTTTACTTCGGAATTGCTTCTGGTTTAAGGCATATGGAGCATGGTGGTGTCCTTTAGCCAAAGTTAGCAGCTTCTTAGCAGCTCCTTTTCTCTCTCACTCAAGCCCCAAGGTTGTTTGCTGAATTCCTTGGTTATCTCTGGAGCTTCCCACAGAACACCTGCTTCTGCTCCAACATCAGATGATAAACTTATTTTCTAAAAAAACACTTCTCTGTACTAGACAAAACACAGTCTAGTACAGATTGTAACGTCTTGGTGAATGTTTGAAAATATTCCTAATCAAGGCAATTATTTTTATTTGAAAATATTTATATTCATGTTTCTCCTTATACATCAATATTTTAATAGCTACTGAATGTTATGATTAATTATCTTTAGAATGTACTACCGCATCAGGTTAATTTTGCAATGAGCTGCCAGATCTCAGGGACCACTGATTTTAAAGGAAGTAGATGCCTCCTAGAAAATAACTGCCCAGAGGTTGATAATAAGCAGTTGACCTTTGGCAGGGGTCCCTGAAAAAAAGGTTACAATCTATTATGTTTGTGGTTTGATTTTTTTTTTAAATTCTTTAAATTATTTTTTTCTTATGTTTTTTATGCTTGCTGAAATTTAGAATTTGTTGCCAGGGAATAAAAATATTAGCCACTCTGGGCAGCATAGCTTTAGACTTTCAGTTTATTTTGTAAAACTAGCTGGACAAACTGGAGAAGTGAGCCCATGGGAATCTAATGCAGTTTAACAAGCCCAAGTGCAAGGCGCTGTACCTGGATTGCTGCAAACCCTAATATCAACACAGGCTTGGGGGAAGAACAGCTTGAGAGTGGCCCTGCTGAGAAGGACTTGGGTGTGCTGGTGAATGAGAGGTTGGACGTGAGCCAGCAACCTGCACTTGCAGCCAGAAAGCCAGTTGTATCCTGAGCTGCATCCAAAGCAGTGTGGGCAGCAGGTAGAGGGAGGGGATTCTGCCCCTCTGCTCTTCTGCCCCACTGGAGTATTGCATCCAGCTCTGGAGCCTCCAGTACAGGAAGGACATGGACCTGTTGAGTCAAGTCTAGGGGAGGCCACCAAGGTGAGCAGAGGGATGGAGCACCTCTTCTATGAGAAAAGGCTGAGAGAATTGGGGTTGTTCAGCCTGGCAGAGAGAAGGCTTTGGGGTGACCTAATTGCAGCCTTCAGTACCTGAAGGGAGCCTATAAGAAAGATGGAGAGGGACTTTCTACAAGGGCATGAAATGGCAGGACAAGGGGGAATGGTGTCAAATTGAAAGAGAATCGGTTAAGATTAGATACTAGGAAAAAAGTCTTTACTGTGAGGGTGTTGAGGCACTGGAACAGGTTGCCCAGAGAACCTGGAATTGTCTGGTCCCTGTAAGTGTTCAAGAGTAGGTTGGATGGGGCTCTGAGCTACCTGGTGTAGTGTAAAGTGTCCCTGCCCATGGGAGGGGCATTCGGAACTGGATGGAACTAGAACCCAGACCATTCTGTGATTCTATGATTTTATGTGTGCTGATAATATAATTTGATTTACTTTGCAATATAAAGACTGTAGTACTTCCATCCTTTGCTCTTCAGCAGCCTGTTGTCATTGAGACATCTGCTTCTTGAAGTGCTGCCACTTAGATCCTGCTAACAAGTCAGAATTGCTTAAAACGTTAGGCTTCTTTCAGAGCATTGCTTCCTTTAAAGTTTCAGAATGCAATATGGTTAATAAGCCAAGACCCATGTCTGAATTTGCCTTTTATAGAAGATTCATATTCTTACTATTAATTACTCATTAATAAAACTTGGAAATTGGCACTTGCAAAAATGTTGGGAGAGCTATAAATTAAAACATAGGTCTTTAACAAATATGTTTTTAAAAATATATCAGATTAGTAACGTGAGTAACTTCGTAGAGGTGGAGGATCTTTTCAAAGCAGCATTCATTATGCATATGCTGAACATTTAATATCATCCAAAATCTGCAAAACTTTACCAGTTTTTCTGTGTGTCTTACTTTTTTGAATTTAGATGAAAGACGGTGTGTCTTCATACGTGTGTAAGACTGAAATACTAATAGAAAAAAAAGTATTGTATGAGCCAAATGACTGGGCTTCTTTTCAAATTATCAGGGGGTCTCATGTTAACGTATTTGTTTTTAGGTAGTTGTAATCCATGTCCAGAGACTGTAGATGTGAAATGCAATTGTGGAACAACTGTCATTAAAGTGCCCTGTGGCAGGGAGCGTACCATCAAACCTCCCAAATGCAAGCAGCTGTGCAGGTCAGTATGGAAAGTATGTGTGTTTCTTGTTCTTAAGTGGAGTTTAAATTGTGCTTAAAGAAAGTAGTAAAATATGCCTTCAACAGGAAAAATTGTTCCTTATCTGATTACAGGTACTTCTTCTCAGTCTTCTGTATCCTTGACTATGTAGATGGAGATTGGCAATAATCCTTCCTATCAGACACCTCTCTGACGCTGAGGTTTCATGAGCAGCTTGCTGCTCTAAGAGGGAGGTTCTGTCTCCCCAGGCTATTCTAATTCTGTAGTCCCACTCATTTCTTCCAAATCATCTCTGTGTGTTTTGAAGTACCTCTGTGAGGCAGTCTGTCTAGAAAAATGGACTAGCAAAAGGAAAAAGATTATTTTCTGCTGGGGTCTAGCAAGATTACTTAGAGCAGAGTAGAATTAGGGTTGAAACAGCTCTTTGAATATGTATTTTAGTTTTATTTGGAACTCCTGTTTTAATTTTATCATAATATTAACCACTGCTGAAGTCAAGGAAAAAAAACCAAACCCAAAACCATTTGTTCATTTCAATTCTTTGTATTTTGAGCATAATTGCCCAATGACTGTAACTTCTTATTTCTTGCTGTCATATTGATTCATCTTGGATTTTATTTCAGTCGACCACCTACCTGCCACCACTCTACCCAAGAGAAACACTATTGTCACTTTGGGCGGTGTCCTCCGTGTCGTCAGCCCTGCCAGAAAACGTTAACGTGTGGTCATTTGTGCCCTGTGTCCTGCCACGATGAAGCTCTTGTGAGGCAAACTGGCTCAGTAAGTAAATAGTGAAAAATGCTGTATTACTGTTCTGAAGGATGAGCGACAGTTCAACCTTAATCTTAAACTGGAGGCTTTTGAAGTTGAGAGTAAATAAAATCAATCAGCATACCGCTCAACAGAAAACTGAGTGGTGCTCCTTTGTTACGATGTGTTTTTGTAATATATAATTGAATTTGCAGTTTTCAACAGTTATCGTTACTCAGGAAATTATAAGATTTTTGTTAGAGTTGTATTACAAATGTTTAATTCCAGATGTACACAATTGCTTTTAACATAAGAGCAAAAAATAAATTTTAACTCTGGTATTTACTAAACCATCAAAATTTGCACAATTAGAAGTGAGAAATTGTTTGGCATTTTTTAGCATGACACATGCATGCGTTGCATGATGGAAATTGAACTAGCTTACTAATTGAAATATTTTTATATTTTTACCTCTATTAAATAGTTAGAATTGGTTTACTCTTTTGTTTGGCTTTGTGCTTAATTTTTAGCAATAAGGACCACAGGCCTTCATTTTCTTATCCCTAACCAGGCTAAGGATGAAACAGTAATTTTTTTTTATGTGTAGGGGATGTTGAGATTTCCTTCAGTAAAAAGTTAGTTACTAGGAAGTGAATTTGTTACAACTGGGAACTCTTTAGATGATATGTTTGTTTACGATCAAGCAGATAGTTCCATTTGTGTTTTGTATTCACCTAGTGTCTTTTGCTCTCAGCATCAGTCTGCAGGTCCTTGGGAACAGCCATCTGAGCCAGCTTTCATTCAAACTGCATTACCGTGTCCTCCCTGTGAGGTTCCTATACCAGTGTACGTATTAAAAAAGGAAAAAAGTTTTTACATGGAAAAGATTCTTTTCTTTTTATACTGTTCTAGGGGTGGACATGAAAATAGCCATATTTTCCTCTCCAGATGCAAAGAGCCTATGTGAACACCATTCTTATAAAGCTGGGAGTACTGTTGGATCTCTAAGACATTTCTCTAATGTGTGCTCACTGTGTGAAAGGACTGATAGTGTTAAGAATTAGTTTTTTTATTGTGTGCCGTGGGCAATGCTACTTTAAAAGAAAATGCAAAGTTTGATAGTTATCATTTCTGTATAGTTTCTGTCTTGGTTTATGGGATCATAATATTCTGCATAGTGAGTTGCTATTTTGTTTCTCACTTGTTTAGTTATGGTATGCTATTGAATGATTGGTGCTTACTTTTCATCCCATCTGCTTGTTTCCTTTCTAGTTTTGACTTGTCCAGAAGGTTCTGTTCCTTGAGTTGAACTGAATCAGCTCTTTCTATGATGGTGCTGAGGATATAAGGGAAGACATGATGATGACTCTTTTTCACCATTCTTTTTCAATTTGATGAAGCCTCTGTTTACATTACGGAGAATTCAGTATTTATCTGAAAAATGAATTGTTAGGGATTTTTGTTTGGTTTAATGCTGTGGTCTCCTTTAAACCCTGCATACTTCACAGTCATTACTGCCTTTTTTGTTTTTAAACATCCCTCTTTAATGAGGGAATATTATGTCCTCATTTTGTGAAGTGAGAACTAGATGGAGGAAGATGATAAAAAGATCCATTTAACTTGTCAATGCAGATATGTTTAGAACTTAATATAGTATTGTACTGTAATAGGTTTTACTTCTATTCAAACTGTAACCATACAGTACTTGTGATACTTGAGTTCAAAGCCAGACCCCCAAATGGTGGAAAAGGTCAGATTGTTCTGACCAGTCTGGCTTCAGTGTCTGGGTAGAACCCTGTAGCAACTGTTATGTGTAGGTATTCAGTAGAAGACATAGTGTAACATCATGCATTTTGTAAGACATGTCTCCTAATTCCTCTGAATTTCAACTTCAAAATAGCCTCCTTTAGTCTGAAGGCTTATCCCCAGAGGAGGTATGTTTGCTAAGTGAGAAGGAAACTGTAATGGAAAAGTTGTGCTTAATTTTCTAACTAGAGGAAGCACTGTTACATTTCACAGTGCTCGAAGCAAATTAAGGTTCTCTTAGCATTAGATCTTACTAGTTCTGGAATATCCTCTCTTGACTGATCTTTGCAATTGTAATGTGGGTTTTTTTCTTTTTTTTTTTTTCTAAATGAAAGTGATACGAGAGAAGTTTCCTGAATTAAGAAAATAGTAATAAACAAAACCGTGGTTATAAAGTAACGTGTTGCTACAAAGCAAATTATCTGACAACTTATATCATTAGCATGGCTTTTGAAATCATTGCTGGAATAGTGACATTTGAACAAATGTGATGATGGAGCATAGTTTAAATAATACTGTTCTGTATGAATGGATGTTAGTGGAGATTCCATTCTTCACTGCTGAAACTTTCTGGGTTTTTCTCTAGTAATTTGGTATCTTTGAACAGGAGCAGGTAGACATTTGTTTATGGAATGTATTTGGTGTTTATTTCTGTAACTGGTTAAAAAGCAAGTTTCTGGAAAACTATTTGCTCTGTTAATTTTGAAGGACCGTTGAGGCTGAAAGTTACCTTGGGTTGGGGTCATCTAGTCCCACTAAAAGCAGATCAACACTGAATTCAGAGCAATTTGCTCTAGCTTTGTCCAGCTGGACCTTAGAAAACCCCAACTACATTGATTCTGTAGTCTTTCAGGACAATCTTTTCCAGTGCTTGATTATACTTTTACTGATTTTGGTTTTATTTTTTCCTCCACTGTGTATCCATACAGAATCTTACTTGTTTAAGAGTATGATTGTCTCTTGCCTCCCTGCTATGAACCTGGCTTCATCTTCCTGGTAACTTCCCCTTAATGCTAAAAGATTACTATTCTGTCCCCAGCCGGTAGCCTGCAGTGTTGCTGGGATTTAGTCAGTCACAGATGCGGGATTTTGTCTGTCTCTGCATTTCATGAATTTCCTCTCAGCCTATTCCTTCAGTCTGTCTAGATCCTTCCAAATGGCACCTCTGCCCTCAAATGTGTTGACTGTAGTCCTTTTATGTTACCTGCAAAATGGGTGCATTTTGTCTCTTCCAAGTTACTGGGGAAAAAATAATTAAACAAGATAGGTCCCAGGCTGAAGACTTCTGTCTGCAACTGCTGTCCAAGTAGGATACAAAAACTAGCTACTACCATTTGACCTCAATGATCCTGCTAGTTTTTCATGTGTCTGACACCATTACAGCTCAGCTTGAATGCAGATTTACCATGGGGAATTCCTCACTCACAGATTTAGTAGTTACACAGCAGAAGGCAGTCAGGCTGGCTGAGCAGTTTCCCCTTGCAGTGGAACAGAAGTGTGCTGCAATGAAATGCAGAGATCCTAGAAGCCCAGTTAGCTGGGTATAGAAAGATCATTGTGGATATAAGGTAGTTGAGCTGTATTGAGTGAAGAACAGGCTCCTGTGCTGCATCTGCTGTTTCTTATACTAGGTGAAAGACTGATGGCTCTTACTAGTAACCTGCTGTCCTAAGGACCATCCCTAGCTATTGTTAGTTATTTCGTGTCAGAGAAGTTATCAGGGATTTTTTTTAAAATACTCTTCTAGAAATTTTTAGGAATTGATTTACAGGTATTTTAGCTTGAATATTCGTGATTATTTCATTAGTCTCCCTTATAAGGTATCAATAGAGACATCGAGGAAATGATAGATATGAAATTAGAGTTAAAAGAAAAAGATAGCTTTCAAAATAACTTGAGCAAAGGACTGATTTTGGTGTTTGGATGAGTCACTATGTAATACCTTCACAGTTCAGACAGAGTGCAGGTTTTCTTACCTAGGAACAGCAGAGCATTCTAAAGGGGAGAAAACTGTAAACCTAAGAGTAGACTAGATAGCTCTTTGAAATAACTGATCACTGAAGTGATCTGTTAGCAAAGACAAAGGAGAAGATATTTGGAAGCAAAACAGGTTATTTTCTAAAATAAGTTATTGATTTCATATACAGCTACAATTAATTTGCACATGAAACAGATTTTGAGATTGCCATCATAAAACACAGCAATCAAAACAGCTGTTGGAAAGGAGGAGACATTGAGCTGCATAGACAAATGATTTTCTATTAGTTTGCACTTTTTAAAAATAGATTGCATTAATTTTTGTGTGAAAAGCACTGTCACTGTCTTAAATCCCCTAATGAAATACATGTTTTCTCAATCTGTGATTTTTTTTCTTTAACAGGGAGTGTCTTGGACAGCATGAGGTGAGTCCTGGAAACTGCATTATAAAGTGAAATACGCAGATATCTCATTATTTCAGTCTGAAAAAAAGCATGAAAGAGAAATAATAGATTTTTTTATACATATTTTTAAACCAATTAAGTATCTTATCACAAGGGCTTACATATCAGAAGGTATTTTAGTTCCTTTTTGAAGAATACATAACTAATTGACTTAATAGAATTTGTAAACAGAAATTTAGACTCATGATTTATGTAGCTATTTGTGTATTCTTGCAGTTGTTAACAATGTGTTGAAATGGTTTTGGGTGGTCATTTTTATTAGATACTTCTGGTTATTTTTCCCCTCATTTTATGGTTATTACTCTCTCCCTATCACACACTTTCCTTAGTGCTCCTATAAACTGCTGTGTGTATTCTAAAAGGATAAGGGACACAGTATCATCTAGGAAAATTTTCATGTGATTTGGATCTAGGCACACACAGATAAAATCAGACAGTATAGTAGAAACTTCTTTAGTGTTACTTATTAGCTTGTCTTTTGATGAAAACTATCCTTCTCTAGTTTTAGGTGAAGTCATTGTCTATTTTGGCTTACATGAGAAGAAAATCTAATTAATGCTTAAATAACGATCATCATTATTCACAGTAATTTCTAAAAGTTATGAAATTTAAGGTCAATTCATTTTTTTTAATTTTAAAAGATGATGGCTAAACTAATTTTAAAAAGAGCTATTATGGCTTTGTCTACTAGTATGTCTGGCAGAAATTCACTATCAAAGTCCAGTATTATAAATTATAATATAAACAATATTATAAAAGAACCTAGAATCATTTTAAGCTGGTAACAAATTCTAGAAAACAGTAAATACAAAAATATTTGAAGATACTTCCCTCTTTTTTTTTTTTCTTTGACCTTCTTTAATAATCTCTTGGTATGTATTAAAATGATGGATCAGTTATGTTGTGGCAAGATCTTCAAATGTTGTTACCGAAGTTCCTGTCTCTGCAGTCTGTTTGTGCAGCATATTTATTAACCCGTCCGGGCAGTGAATGCAGCTTCCGTAGAGGTACTTCACAGCTTGTGGGTTCCTAAAGAAAAATTTTCAGTGAAAATGAATGAAAAGAGTAGCAGTGCCTATTTGTTTGTTGTTGAAACAGAGTGGATCTTGTTTTCTTCTACAGTGAAACTTAGGGGTTAATTATCCAATATTTTATTGAGTAAGTGACATGGTTTTTGATAGGACATACGGAATCTCACCCTAACTTTCATGAACTTATCTATGAACAGAATATAAGCTGTGGTCAATAGACCCAATATATAACATGCTCCAGATAATGTTGCTGGTTTTGATACTGTTTAGTTGTACATGGTTGTGAAATTTATGTCCCTCCACATAACAGAAGATTAAACAGCATCACTACTCTTACTAGAGAAAATGGTACCAATTACTACATACTTATTACTACTTATTTCAGAATAATTAAAAAAAAAAACTCTATTGCATACTAGTCTTACCAGAATCAGTCAATGGCTTTGGATCATGTTTTCTTTATGGATTAGAAGAGAAAAAAAAATTAAAATTACAGGGAGTCTGTACTTAACTTTAGATATTGATGCTGCATGACACTCTATACTCTTCTTTCAGCCAGCAGACGGCAGTGCTGCCTTCCTGCTGAAGTGCAGCAATGGAATGAAATGTCCTAATCTTTGAGATTTTCATGGAAGTCAAGGTGACAGAAGTAGCAATTTTCTCAAGCAAAATTTTGCTGTGAGTAGGTGCTCACTGCTGCACTATGTTACTGTGTATGTTGGTGTTGCTATACCTCCTATAATGGAGGAGATAGAAAGAAACTAGGAATGAAGCAGGATACAAAGTTTTTATTTTATTGGGATGCCTGCAGATGATGAGTAGAGTAGAGAACAGCAAACACCTTAAGACTTGTATAATAAACAAATCTTCTTAGGTTCCAAAGTATTTTTAAGGGATTGATTTAGTTTGAGCTCTTACATGTCCTGGCATTTAGAACAAGCAATTTATCACTTAAAACAACAGACTTAAAACTACTTTTCAGATGATATAATTGTATAAAATCTCTGTTTAGTGGAAATATGATTCTAATTATCTATAATTCTTAAATTATGATTTAAGCAAAAATAAGATTTCTTTTAGCTGAGGTCTATAGCCTTCTTTTAAATAATTTTACTCTCTTAAGTTTTCTTTGTTATTACATGTGTTGTTTTAAAAATAAATAACTCTTCATTCTTTTATATGTAGGTCTTTAAAAGAAGCAATCAATTTTGTTTCAGGTTGTATATCAGACAAAACACCTATCATCAACAGTTGATGACACTCCAAAAGGAAATCTTGACATTTTACCTTTTCTTAAAACTGTTATAAACATTGGCATTTCATAGCAGTGCTACACATGTGCTCTTTTAAGGGCTTTTAAAATCTAAATCTTTTTGTGGGAAACATTAATTAAAGCTGATAAAAGGTAAATGCGGACAAAGAAGGAAATCTTAACAGGATACGATATGAATTTATCTGCTGTATATAATTCTCTTGTAGTGGCTTCATTAAATGTTCTAGAGGAAGGAAGATGCTCTGCTTTTGTTTCCTTGATGAGTATTTTGAATATTGCAATTGATGAATCTGTTAATTGCTTTTATGCATTTGGGAGATTTCCTGGAAAGCTTCTGAATGTTGTCACATCCTTTTTACCTTTCCTTCCTTTTTATATTTCCTGTGGAAGACCTGTAGTCTGAAAATGATGCCTTCTTATTTTCCTTTTTTTCCTATTCAGCTTTCATTAAATACTTCTGTTTCTCATCTGCATTCTTTATTCTTCAGCTCATCAGCCTCCTGGAGTTTGCATCTTCTTTGATATCAGTCTTTGTAGCAAGAGTAGCAGCCTCCATTCAGCCATTTCAGAAATGCATTCCAAATGTAGAAAGTACAGCTTTTCTCTACTTTGTCCTTTGGATTTATTATTAAGATCCATAACAAAATGACTTGTTAAGAAATTAAAAATGAAAAAAAAAAGTCACTTTAATTGAAATTCTTCGATTTTTGGCTACACTGTCAATTGATTCCAGAAGACTGTTGTATCTCTTATTGGTCTCTGAAGCTGTGCTGGATGCAGCCAGAGGGCTGGGATGCTCCCTGCAGTCAGCCATCTGAAAGCTGCCATTGTTGGCTGGCTGGCTTGTGTGCTTCACTGTCCCTGGCTTTGTTCAGCGGTGCCTCTCAGCCGTGTACTTGAGGAATGCCACTGGAAGGGATGCTCCGCTTTTGCCTAAGTGCGTCAGTGCAACTGGAGTTCATGGTTTTGTCCTTACCTGATGGAAGACTTAACTCCTGGTAGAAAGAAGTCTCGTGAGCATTATGGAACAGTGCAGCCATAGAGCTTATCTGCTGTTATTGCTCTGATCTGCTATCACTGCTTGATGTGCAGCAGAGCCAGTAGTCATAAAAAAATGAGTGGCAATGGCGGAGCAAGGAAAGGTAGGGAAGTGGACAATGGCAAGTCATAATGTTTAGTGCATCTTTTCTTTCATTCTCTTACCATTCAACATCCTTTGACTACTTAGTGTTGCTCGTGAAAGGCAGTTGTGGCTCTGAGGAGGGATACAGAGGAGAATGAGAAAGGGTAGGATATTAAGAATGTGAAAAGCTCTGGTCATTCATTGATGTGTGCTTGCTGGGTATAGTACTGTTTTCTGCTTCAGACCATCATTTTATTATGCTTATTGCTGTCTTTCCTCCTTTGGTCACCATAAACATAAGCCATCGGAGACAGAGATGTGGGATGATTGCAGGGGACAATATGAACCCGGTATTCACACACTTGCTGTGGTTGTATTAGTGCTTTAGCCAGCATTGGGATCAGCCCTGGCATTGGGATGTGAGAGTGGTTGGATGTGGTAGCCTCAAGGTTTTCTCCTGTGTATCCCATGCTTGATGTTCAGCCTGCTGTACAGACTCTCGTTCAGTCTTGGAGGGTCAGGATGAGAAGAGGAGATCAGAAGTCTTGCAAATGAACTGGAGTTTGCAGTAACTTGATGTGGAGGAGTATTTTTTAGTTGAAGCCCAGAAAACATTAATCTAGGCAAGTGGATTCAAATCCTACTTTGTGTATTTTTGCTTTAGGATTGAGGGAAACCAACGTGGACAGTGCTGAAGGGAGGCAGTCTCTCACTCTGCCCTGTGGGGCTGTTCTCTCTTTTCTCATTTCAGTGCCTGTTTGTATGGTCAATCCACTAGTAATAGACAAGAATTTATTTCTATTAATTCCTTTTCTTCCATTTTGGTTATTTGAATTGTCTTGCTGTAAAAGCCAGATGTGTGGTAGGACTTGTTCCAAGTAAGTGGTAGGAGTGTGCAATGGATATTGTAGAGCTAGAGGAGAGAAAGGAAGGGGTACCCTGCAAAGCTCTTCACAACCTAAGCTGCAATACAAAATCACACCCCTGGTCTAGTCAAAGTGAGTTATGTCACATTAGCCTCCTGTGTAATAACATCACAAATGGTTTTTCTCTTCAAAGTGATCATGAAATTGAGAAAAAAAAATGAATTTTTTTGACAGCATCACAAAAACTAATTTTTTTTTCCATGTGAATATTACATAAGGATTGAAAAAACGGGAACATCAAGTTTCCTCTAATCTTTTGACATGGAGGAACTTGTATTATTCAAATTTAGAAAAGTAACCTAGTTAACCTACTTAGGAGTTTACACTCCATTTCGGTATTGATGAAGGCGAAAGACTTGTAAGTAGATGCTCTGAATAGTATTACAGAGCTCTGTTAACTGGAATGTTAACCTCAAATTAGAAAGTACAAATGTATCATAACACATTAAAATCTTAGTCCTGTCATGGTGCCATTTCTTCTTCTTACTACTCCTGGTAGTTACATTTGATGTAGTTGGTATTTGGTTTATAGAATTTCTGGCTTGCAGGTTGTTTTCTGTTTGTCAAACTGTAAATATTTTGGGTGTATGATGACCATAATACAATTACCCCGGGAAAGCAAACTGTAACTGTCTTCTGCAATAACGGTAAAACAGTTTAGGAACCTTTAATGGAAGGTATGGGTTTAATTCATAGAGACAGGATAAATCACACTAAAAGAATTGAGAATGTAATAGTCTGTTTAAAAACTCCCAAACTATGCTGCAGTAGTTAGCTTGTTTAATGAAGTGTACTTTTTTACCTGGTATAATCAGTGTAAAACAAATGTGTGTGGTTATGTTATCCGGACAGGAACTTAAATAATATTTAAAAAAAAAAAAAAGATCTGATAGAATTGGACTGTCTTTTCTTTTAACAAAGATGCTTGAGAACCAGAATTTCTCAGTAATGATTCTGTGCCTGTGTGTGTGTGTGTGTGTGGGTATTGTATCACCCACAGTATCTGTGCAATGTGTGTATATATACGCTGTCTGCATATCTGTATTAATTTATTTTTAACTTTTAGGTTAGTCCCTTACCTTGTCACTCTGCAAATCCCTACTCATGTAAAAGATACTGTGGGAGGCTTCTTGTCTGCCAGAATCACACCTGTATGAAAGAATGTCATCATGTTACTAAATTGAACAGTAGTGCGGATGCAAAGAAGGTAGGTTAATTTCCTTTTTGCCTTTTTTTTTTTTTTTAAATGTATTTCGTATGTTGTCTTCGATTTTAACTGGAAAATAAAGAATTTGCAGCTGGAAGGCACAAGATCCCACTGGCATCCAAATCCCACTGGGAGCCTTGCTTGTGTGGTGTTTCCACTGACACTAATCTGTGCTTCCTTAGACTACAAAACGGAGACTATTTCATGTCTTGCAAACTCTCTATATTTTACGGTTTATGTTGACATACATTGTTTTGATTACATCAAAACCTTATATGACACTCTTGACAAGTCTCTTCTAAAGTTATCTTTTGTAACTGTAAAGATCAAGTGAACTACTGATAATCCCTGTATACAAATGCACTCGCAACCTATTGGGACAAGTACTTACTTACTGAGGAGACTAAGTAGGTTGAGGAGGCTGGCAGATCTTTAGGACAGAACACTAGGAATGCTGCAGAGTTGCTGAAGACTTTTTAAAGCACTGGCGTGATCTAGTCATGTTTATTCAGTGTTTACTGAAAACAGAAACTGCCATTTATGCAATTAAGAAGCTGTGGATGTAAGTTGCTGAAGATAATTTGAAACAAAAAAAATAAATATAAACCTGAAAATTCTTCAAGTTTTGAGTAGTCAAAACCACATAGTTTGTGGCTTGAGAGAGTCATGATTTCAAGGAAAACAGCTTTTCAAGTTTTTTTTTAAGCATTACTTTAGAAAGTTGCCACATGGGTTCTCTGAGGAACATTCAGTTGGGTATAAAGCTATTACATTTTACTTAAATAGGATGGTGTCCCCGTGGTTTCCAATCCTGGAGGTGGTGGTGTTTTCATCTAATAACTGTATATATTGTAGCTACCATATTACTCTATTAATGATTGTGGAACTTTTATCTGAGGAGTACAGATTGTTGGTGCAACTGGTGGAACAGCAATCTGTAGCAATAGAGCAACATCAGTAAATACTGAGAGTGACAGTTAAGCATCTCCAGTTATGACGGTAAGAGGCTGTCTGCCCACTGCTTCGGTTAAGCCAATTAAAATGTGAATGAGTCAGGACTATTTCTAGCTCCGTCTTGAATGAGGCAATACATTCTCAGAAAATGGAAGCCTGTGTACCGCGAAGCATGGGTAAATCTCATTTCTCAATTTTCTTCAATTTTTTATGCACTCAAGTTGGGTTTGACCTTTAGAGCTTTCTGTTCTGTTGTTTTGGTAGACTAAATGGCAGGTGTAGTCAGGACTGATTAAATTTCTTGCTTATATGTCTGAGTAGAGATTTTTCTGTCTGGAATTTAGGTTTGTTCTGCATGTTATGTTAGGAAATGTTGCAGAAAGGTTAGCTGTTTGCTTTTACCTGCTGTTAAATGTTGTATCGCAGTTTTCTGTATGTTTTTAGTTGCTGTTGTTTTTCTTAGATACGAATTTTTGGGAGTTAAGTTTTGTGAACAGTCATTGTGTACTGGTACCTTTTTAAACTTCAGCAAAAGTTGTTCAGCTGTAGAAGCAGAAAAAGAGGGGACTGGGGGAAAAGTATTAAAAACTTAAATACTTATGCTCTTATATTGAACAGCGTAAACTGAAATGTTGACATGGAATACTCCTTTTGGGGAAGTATTATGTAGCTTTATTCTTGGAGAAATTTGCTTTACTTTGGCTGACTTCTTTGAAACTGAACATATATCAGTTGAAAAATCATGTAAATCTATCAGAGTGTATTTGATTGCAGACTGGGGTTCTAAATGAGTTGTTAAGAATATGAATAGAAATGAAGCTTAATTTACTGTGCTGATGTTCATTATCTTGTGCCTCACATCACTTGGAATGAGGATGACACCACAGCTCTTGTAGACTTTATGTAGCCTGTGGAGTGGAAGCAATGCCTTAGGCAGCTCCCAGCATATACCTAAATTAATACTTTTTGGAAGATTATACAGAATATCATACATGTATGGAAATTGAATGGCTTAAAGCTTGCTTCTTAAAATCAAGCAAACCAACCCCTCCCCACCCCTGTATTACAGAGCAGAATGTCATGACTAAAGCATTACAGTAACATGGTGGGTGGGAAAAGTTAGTTCAGAATATGAAATTGCTTCTTTTTCTACGAGTTTTCTGTAGAGAATTAACAGGCTTAGTGGTAATTTTCCGCAGCACTAATATTATGGAGATTCTTTTACGCCCATGAAAGAAAATAGAACTCTGTCTCCTTGACTGACAAACACTGGCATTTCTACTTTGCTTTTCAAAAATGCATTTTACACCTCAACTCTTTCCTCTATGTAAGAGCTTGTAAATGACATCTCACAAACAAATGTTTTGCACTTTCTTTAGTACTTTGTTTTCATTTTGTTAGGCGGGTCCAGAATGTTCACAGTGCGAAGAGGAGTGTACCAAGCCCCGGCCATCTGGCTGTCCTCACCGATGTGTTTTGCCCTGTCATCCTGGGGATTGCCCATCATGCCTCCAGATGCTTAAAATAAAGTGTCACTGTAAACTATCAGTACTGTATGTTGAATGCTTGTAAGTGTCAGAACACAGCCCAACTTTTCAATTGAATGCTACTGACTGGAAACCATTTGAAATGTCTAGGGGTAGGAGCTACGGCAAGTTATGAAATTTCTCTTGAAGATTGTAATTAGTAATATAATGGTTTTTCTATTTAAATGTCGCCAGTTTTATTGGTATTAACTAAAATTACTATAAATGCATGGAGTCTCATTAACAGAAATTATTTTTATAATGTTTTTACAATACGGATAATATTTTGAATTATGAAAGTATTATAGTAATTTACTTAATGTTTTTTCTGTGTGTGCTTCTTTTAGAGTATGTGAAGAAGAATTTTATAATAAGAATTAGAATTAATGTAGTTAGTAAAAGGTCGTTGCAATTAATTGCAAATAGTATGTCCTTTAGATACCGGAATTGTCCTGCAATTTCTAGCTGTTCTAATGGGAAAGCTCCTTAATAATTTTTACACTTTCCAAATCATTTATGTGTGTGTGCATAGAGGGTAAGCTAGACTGTATAAAATATAAGATGGAACTTGTGGATTTAAGCATTGTCTTTTGTGTATTGCTCTGAAAATATTCATCGTATGGAAGTATGTTCTCCTTTGTTCATTTTATTTAAAGTACCTCAGGTCCTCTAAATTTACGTGGGTTTGTCTGTTGAATAGGGTGGTTTATATTAGTTGCACAGGATGTGGACAAATGAGTTTACTTTTCTTTGCAGTGAGATATACTTAAAATGTACCCTAATTATATTGACTGTTGTTGGATTTAAATTGGAAATTATCACAAATACATCTTTCCTTTTACAGAAAACTAACATGTGCAGATTTAAAAGAAAAGGAGCATCTCATTTCCTGCAAAAATCAGTGCCCCAAAGAGGTAACCCATATTAACAAAGAAATACTTGATTTGACTGATATGCCGAATTTTGTGGATATAGGCCAAGCAAACTAGAGAAGCTTGGTCTAAGTGAGTATGCTAAATTATAGATGCAAAGGTGGTTAGTGAACTGTACTTGGAAGACACTTGGAGGCTGTTTAATTAGTAAAAATATTGAGAATTGTACTTGCTATTGTTCTCATTTAAGTGCAGGTCTAACAGTCCCCGTCTGTGCAACAATTTGGGGGCAATGGGTTTTTATACTTAATAAGTGAGATGAGCTAATAATGCTCTGGTGTGCTAGTGAAATAGATGTTAAGTAGTGTGAAATGGAAGACAAGCCAGGTAGTCTCTCTACTCAGTCTGGGTATATCTAAAGATCTGTGGAGAAGAGAAGAATACCCTCATTGTATGATGTTTAGACTATGCACCAATGGAAATAGGCATCAGTAAGGAAGATTCCTGTTGAATACTGCTTTTGAGTAGTAAAGCTTGTGGAGCAGGGCAGGAACTGGTTGGAGAAGCTTCCAACTTTTCATCAGTAACAGCTTAAACATGTTTCAGGATTTGTCTTAAAGCAATGTTAAACACAGTTGGACGTGAGGGACAAGGTCAAATGATTTTGTGCTTTTTGTCACTTCCAGTGTTGCTGTTATGTGCTGCTCATGTGCTTTCAGAAATCCGTGCATTACTTCTTATTTTAGTTTGTTTTTCAGTTGTAATTACCTGTGGTGGGAGTGACAGCCCTTTCTTTATTCCATGTCCCACTGTAGGGTTATAAAATGTATAAAGGGGAAAAACAGGAATAGTGAGGAATATTTTGGAAAGTGCTTCCACTGCTAAACCCTCCAGAATTTCTGAGAAATTCTTCTCTGCAATAAAAATGCTTGTACTGAAGAAAATATTTTATCCCTTAATCACTTACTATTTTGTTGATGTGATTTGGCCTTTTACTGTGTAGCTGAGTCTCTTTGTCTTGTAATTCAATTGCACTTATAAAGGTTTTGATTTGACCCATTCTCCTTCCCCGATTCCACTCAGTTCCCATATGCTTGCTGGATTACTTAGGATGTCTTCTAGTCTGAGATCTCTGTCTTCTTACCAACATAATAAATGTAGGTTCAAAACTTTTCTATTGTTTCATTATCTTCCAGTGTCAGAAACTTGACATTTGAATCTTGGCCTTTATTAGAAATTTCTTTTTTTGCTCTTGAGTAAATGCATAAACTCACAGGATTCTTGCTGCTTCCCCAATGGTGTCTGTTTCCCTACTTTTCAGACAAGATTGTGTTAACCCCAACAGGAAGGCTGTGCTCTTGTGCTCTGTGCCTACTTGTATCTTCTGCTTTTTGCCCTTGTAGATGCCTATCTTTTTTCTGTAAATGAACGTGCCTGTCACAGTTTTCTCATCTGGATGTCTGAAAGCCCTCTTCCTGGCGAGAGAACACTGAGATATTATTTTATTGTCCATTTACCTCTTAATTTTGTCCTTTCACATCCCTTTCTGTTACTTTGTTTTTATTTGCTCCAAGACATCCTCTTTATTTTCAAGAGTACTTATAATGTCTTATCATGAACTACGTGTTCTGTACTTCAGCTTCTCTGTAGAGATTTTTTTTCTCCCATATCTCATCTTTGATTAATGTAACTGTTGTGATTTTTCTGGACAGATTCCCTTGACTCATTCTGGGATTTAAAATCCACCTAATAGCAGTCCAGGATTCTAACTTCCAGTTCAGAATTGCCCTGTTCCACAGATGATGTCCTTTTTACTTACATCAATTAAAGTGAATTGATGTGAAAGAAATCTTAGGGACGCAGAGTCTGTGTTATTTTCATAAAGCTTTAACTTAACTATGAGGTCCCTGTTTCTATAATTGTCTTGGAAAATAAGGTTTCTGCACCTTCTGCTATGCAGAGAATCATTTTAGTGTCACTGATGTTAAAATGCATGCTTCTCCCTTCCTGTGATTATAGCTCTTGCTATTACTGTCTTTGATGAAACATAGAAGTTATTAGTACCTTCCTGCTTCAGGTAGTTCATATCTTTGTGTTACAGTTCATCCTACTTTCTTCAGATCCTACTTTAGTAACTTGATGTGTACAGTATGAGGGTTTTACCATTTTTTTGTCTAAAATATCTGTTCCCATTTCTGCGAATATTAAACAGTGCTAGGGATGTTTCTCTTTTATAAGTGTACAATATTTGTCTGCAACTTTGAGAAAATCAGCTAGCTGTATCATAATATAAGTTATATTGGTAGTTTTCTTTTAAAGGAATAATTGATAAACACAATTTTAAAGGAGCAGCCTCAACAGACATCACCCTGCCACTAAGCAAATCTAGGTCAACCCTATTTTTCTGTTTGTTTTTGTCTCATGAGACAAGAACTTACGAATACCTTTGCCAATTTAGAGCACTTGAAGTTTACAAATCTAATATGTCTGCCCAAAACTAAAATGGAGCTGTTTTATGTACAGTTCTGGCAGCCTCAAGTAAATTTCAAATTAGTATTTTATGAGAATTTTCTTATTTGATGTCAGAAGCTGACCTTGGGTCATTAGCAGAGCTCAGTGAAGTTGATGCTTGCTGAAAATCAGTGTGCACTGTCACTCAAAGCTTACCATAGTGCAGCTTAGGTTCAGTAGAATGCAAATATGAAGTCGTAGTTTTGAGATGTTTTTGGTTAATGGGAATCGCAGTAGACAGTATGCTACCATATTTGATTTACAAGTACCACAATACATTTGGGGATAAAGAAAAGCAATTATACTGTCTGGTGCCTTGAAAAAAAATGCTACAAGAACATGAAAATCTTGAAAGTTTTCATACTTTTGTTTTGGCTACGGCAGTATAAAACGATAAAAGTGACTTCTAGCATTATATAATACAGCCTGCATTTTCTTTCTGCTTTAGGGAGAAGCAGTGTCTTCGATATTACCACAGCTGTTAGATGACATCCTTTAATTAAAAAGTTAATTCTCTTATTTGGTAACAATAACAAAATATCCTGTTGAAGGAAATTTTTTTTAATCAGGGTGATTAAATTCTTATGATCATGCTTGCAGATGTTTTGAGTCAGTTCTTACATAGAAATTTTAAGTCTGTCAGTTCTCATTGTTTATGTATTCCTGTCAGTATTTGTGAATCTGTGTTTAACACTTTATTCTGTGTAGTTAATATTTCTTAACAAATAACCATACTTTGTACTTTTACTGTGCACTTTGCTACTGTCTTGATATGAAGTATGGGACCCCATTGTGATAAATTTCTTTTACCATCATAGTGCAGTAGAGATAATGTAATTTCTTCCACTGTACTTGGCACTGTTGAGGCTGCACCTTGAATCCTGTGTTCAGTTTTGGGCCCCGTACTACAAGAAAGACATTAAGGTGCCAGAGCATGTCCAGAGAAGGACAATGAAGCTGGTGAAGGGCCTGGGACACGAGTTATATGAGGAGCGGCTGAGGGAGCTGCAGAAAAGGAGGCTCAGAGGGGACCTCATCACTGTCAACAATTACCTGACAGGAGGTTGTAGCAGGTGGGGGTCCAGTTTCTTCTCACAAGTAATAAGTGACAGGACAAGAGGGAAACAGCCTCAAGTTGTGCTGGGGGAGGTTTGGATTGGATACTCGGAAAAATATCTTCACTGAATGGGGTGGTCAGGCACTGGAGTAGGCTGCTGAGGGAAATGGTGGAGTCACCATCCCTGGAAGTGTACAAAAAAAATGTGGATGTGGCAGCTGGGGACATAGTTTAGTGGTGAACTTGGTAGTGTCAGGTAAAGGGTTGGACTTACTGATCTTAGAGGCCTTTTCCACCCTTAATGATTCCATGATTCTCTAAATTTTAGGAGTATGCATATCTTTTAGGGTTTTTTTAATAAATTAATGAAGTGTTCTAGAAATAAAATGTTGTAAACCCACCTTGCAAATATATGTGGGCTGCAAAAATTTATTTTTGTCTTCATTTGAAGGCACAAAATTCTCTTTTTTACTTAGCTTTTGGGATTGCTGCTCAAAAGTGCTGATTTCTTTACTAACAGGTTATTTTCTTTATTATCAGATGTGTATTAACCTTTTGTCAGAGGTCAGTTAAGCCTCCATAGATATTGATGGGTTTTACCATCACATGGAATGTTAAGATTTAAATGCATTGGCTATGGAGAAAATACTTGTAGGATATTTTTGGGGTTTCTTTTCAGAGCTTTTCAATGGATTAAATCTCTTCTTTTAAAGGCCTTGCCATAGCAAACATAAGGCCTGTTCATTTTTGCCTTGAATCCACAAGCTATTGACAAGACATCTTGTATAGTAGAAAGGGATCTAAGGGGGCACACACTTTCGGTTTTAGCACCAAGTAATTCAGCACAGAATTTAAAAACAAGCAAAAAAAGAAATCCTTTCCCATTACATTTTTTTATCCAGCAGAAGCAGCAGAATGAGTGCTTTGTTTTCTGAGATCGTGGGTAAATGTGATTTTGCCATGCATTTTACTCCGCTTCTCTTGATATTTTTTTAATGTTGGTTTTGCATTGGAGTAAAAAAAAGTTTCCCTGCCAGCTTCATTCTTGTTGTGCATCCCTGTGGATGTGAACTGTGTAGCCCTATGAAGGGAACTAAATGTGTGCATTTGTGTTTCAGTGTTGGAACTTTAATGGTGTAGTAGTAGCTGGTGGTCAAGGTAAGGGCTACTGTCTTGAATTTGCAGCTCTGACATGTCAGTTATAAGACTGTTTGTTTGGGCTTTGCCGCTGTTAATGAAAATGTGCCTAATGAGAACAGAAGAGTAATCTGGAAGTAATAGTTCTAGCCATGGCTTGCTCTGGCCAGCTTGAGATGACTTGCAGGTGAGACTACACTGAGTTATTCTGTATGATTCTCTTAGACAGAGAGCCAGGAGAAGGGCCCTCCTACTGCACAGAGGTCATGCAGTAGGAAAACGGTTTTACAGAGATTGTGGTCACTAGTGAGCAGGCTCCATGTTCTGGCTGGTAGTCTGACTTTGGTGCCATACCAGGTTAAAGGCAAGTTTCTTCCTTCATTTTTCCAAAATGAGGCAAAATAATTTTTTTATTTCAGGCAAAAATGTTTGCTGATGACTAGTTGTACCTGAAAGAAAGGTAAATTCATTCTTTGACTAATTTATATATTTTTCCCTCCAGATAAAGTGAAAAGATTAGATCTGTGTGAGGCTTCAGCAGAGCAAGTGAGTCAATGCTACTCAGTGAATA
Organism: Pseudotriccus pelzelni; assembly: GCA_035584735.1. NCBI lineage: Eukaryota > Metazoa > Chordata > Aves > Passeriformes > Tyrannidae > Pseudotriccus > Pseudotriccus pelzelni. The sequence goes on from JAWMRA010000130.1 coordinate 47,034,086, forward strand.
TCTAGTTCAGATACAGGAGAGGTTTAATACAAGGATGAAGGTGGGCTAAAGAAAACCACTGTCTGTATTTGATTTTTTTTTTTAAACACCCCCAAAAACCCCAAAACAACAACAAAACTAAAGCAAAAGTTGGAGCAAGAGATAATAGTAACAATAAGGAAGGCTTCCCAAGGACTGAACTGACACTTGACCTTTCATTGTTTTCAGTAATGACCTTGGCACCAAATAAACATTGGAATTTTCTGATGAAAATCTGTACAGGGTTTTCAGTATGTGAGAATTGAGGAAGTGCATCTGCAGAACACATGTATTTGGGGCACAATGCAGAAAAAAAACAAGTTAGACCATGTATGTGAAGCTAATAGTAAGTTTCCAGGACACAGCAGAAATTCTTACTGTCACAGCATGATTAGCTGGAGGCAAATGCAAATGAGAGGCCAAGATATATTGGGGAAGATACTCTAGTAAAAATGAGGTGCAATTAGGGCGTTGTACAAAGTCCTTCCTGCTGAGATGTCATTTGGAATATTACATGCAGTTCTGGCTATGTATTCAAGAAATATTGATTTAAGCTGGTTGAAATTCAGTGAAGGGAATACTATCGAAATAAAGAGCCTTTTATGAGAGGACAGTAGAGAAATACTTCAATATGAGGATTAGAACTAAGGGGCTTAGACTGGCTAGAACAAATCTAAGAAATTCAAAGAAACTCTTGCATCTTTTGGTGAGCTCCTGGAGCAGTCTCCTTAGCAAAAAAGGGGAATGGGGTCAGAAGGGGAACTGCTTTCACAGTAAGACTTCATCCAGTCCTGGAAGGATCATAGGAGGTGCCTGCCTGTAGGAAGACTGGACTTCAGGACTGAGCATGGTGACTTGGATGTTCCTTCTAAGCCTGTATGAAATGTGCTGAAGCAGTGACTAAATCTGAACCTAAACCACAAAGTGTCTGTCAGTGTAATGATAGTTTGTGACTGTCATGGACATGAAAACATAAATGTCTGTTCCGTAATTTATAGTTGGAAAGTTTCATGTTCTGTTTAGGTATGTGTTTCATGATGCTAAGCTCAGATGTTGAGCCAGTTCCCGTGGACTTCTGAGATTCCAGATTTACTAATCAAGGTGTATGCACCTGAGTTTCATAATTATGTAGTATTCTCATTCTTGTGGATGGAGTGATGTTGTAGGTATACATTTTCAATTTGTAATGAATGTGAAAAAATGTATCTCAAAAATGTATGTTTTACAGCATTTTCCATGTTTTGTTAATCTGCTGATGACAATGAGGAGGTGAAATTTCACTTTTAATAAAGAACATTGTCTAATGCTATTTTAGTTCCTGGATTTAAAGCTATCTCTGTAAATCAGTTGCTTAGATGTCTCTTGTGAGGTTCCATCTTAAATTATAAACAGTATTGGGTTATGTAATTGAAAATGAAAAATTGTTATTATGAAGATTTCTTATGGACATGTGTATGAGCAAAGGATATTTTCAGTTAAGTCTTTAACAGTGAAAAAAATTTGCTTACTTTCTTGATGTATTTTGTGTAATATAATGCTGGGAGCACTGCTACATTCTTATCAGTCAACATATTTAAATTATTAACTGAATTCTTAATACAGTTATTGAATGATAATCTTTTCTTTATAAGTGTTAAAAACTGTACTGGCAGTAAAAAAGGCTTTATCTCTCAGATGTCAGAAATAGGATAAACTGCCAAATGCAGAAATTTAGGATTTTGTGAAATTTTGGACATGATAAGAATATTGATGACCTGTATTTTAATTATGCATAGTTCAGATGATTCTTGCATGCAGAATTTCTTTTGCAGTGTTTTTGCTTCTGATTCTTTCTTTTTTCTTTTATTACTCTGTCTAATCTACAAGTAGCTACAGTACATTTAATTTCAGTTTTCAGGGGTTTCTTACCTTATCTATTTGTATTCCCCCAACATACAGATCGCTAAGGTAACTGTTGTATACATTACCGTGGAGGTGACATGCGAAAGGAGAAATTGTTTTTAATCAAGCTGTGCCAGTAAAAGAGAAATTGTTCTATAGGACCTGAAATATAGTAAATAACAAGCAAACATTTTATTGGTGTGGGGGTTTACTTTGTGTGTTTTGTTCTTTATAGTTGCCCTGTGGTCACCGATGTAAAGAGGTTTGTCATTCAGGTAGCTGTCCTCTGAACTGCAGCCAGAAGGTTAAACTCCGATGTCTCTGTAAGAGACTAAAAAAGGTAGATTTCTAAGTTGCAATTTGAGAAGGATGTATATATTTTTTACGTGTTCCTAGTCTTGTATGGATGACTTTTGGGGATGGTGCAGATTAGAATAGGCCCAGTTACTCCAGTAGAGCTGTAACAGTTCACATCAGCTGTATCACAATATTAACTAGAGAATATAAAGTCTTGTTAATTCTAGGATATGATAGCTGCCTGACTTACAATAGTTTTATCTTCAAGCACATTTGCATTTTTGTAGCTTCGTGGGAAGACCAGTCAGATGACCTGGTGTGATTTGAGGAAAACAAATTATAATTCTCTGGTGATACTGGGAAAGTTTATATAAATTGGAACTAGCACAGATGTTGTGAAATGGGAACTGATGGAATCAGTTTAAGGTTCCCTGTAAACCCAAAAGCAAGTATGGCCATCAGCACCCTTAGTTTCTAACAAAGATAAGAACAAAGTAATGAAACAAGTTTACTATGGCTATATATTACTCTGAGGGGAACAACAGAAATTGATGAGAAATCTTACAAATGATTACAACTTGATGGAAAAACCATAATCTGGCTTAAAGAAAAGGCACTTAAATTATTTTTCTAGACCCAGTTAACCTCCAAGGGTTCCAAACAGGTTGTAGTTCCCTAGAGTTCTCAGGCTTCTCCAAGATATGTCTTGCGCATCCTGAGGGGTGTTGAGCAGGGGAAAGGATGACATATACAGAACAAACGCTTAAAATGGATCAGTCTCTGCTTACAGTTAACCCTTTTTTTTTTTCTTTTTTTTTAATCAGTATTAAGAGAAGGGGAGAAAGTGTGAGTGAGAATTACTTAATTTTTTCCCTGCTGACCAGACCTTGCCCTGTAATCTGAGCCAGTTAAGCGAATGTATATGAAATGACTAAGGCTCTAAATGGGAACTCATTCTGCCGGAGGTCCAGAAGGTTATCTTATTTTGTCTCAGGCAAACAAGTGAGACATAAAGAAATTAACATTATAGCTAAAATTTTATATAGGAAAACTATTATAAAAGACAAATTATTCTTTACAGGAAATACAGTGCAGCAAGATACAAGAAGGCCAAGTTTCACTGGAATGCGATGCGTTATGCAAGGAAATGAAGCGGAAAGCATCTGAGGTAATGTATCCGTTGTAGCTATAATTTCTTCTCAGTGCTTCAAGAAAAATAGAAAAAATGAACACAATTATTTTTCAAAGCAATACCAGCAAAAACTACAACATAAGTGGATGTGGTGTTGAATAGCAGCTATTTTTTCAAACTTGCATTTGTGAACAGTGTTAATTAGCACAATGAAATACTATTTTAAACAGTATTCTGCTTTTTGGTTTTGTTTTTTTCTTTTTAATTCGTTGAAACTGATTCTTTCCTCTTTCACTGAGAACAAGTGATGTTCAGTGGTAGTAAAATAGTCTTTACTGATGATTAGTGTTGTAAGATTAGGGTCAGGCTGCTTCAGAGGACATTGTTAGATCTCTAGTGAAAGTTTTGCAGCCACTGAACGCTGAGTTTGTCCAGCATAGAGTGTAATGCTGCCACACTGTATTAGTTACCCTGTACCAGAAGAAAGGAAAGTTTTCAGCAATTGCAGACTACTTTTTAGCCTGGTGTAAATGTGACTTCTCCCTAGTTCTGCTGGTTTATGACACGAAGAAATTGCTGTATGCTGTCAGACAGAGGGGCAAAATATCAACCTTGTTCTTATAATAAGCCTTCTATAAAAATGTAAACAAAAGGAATTGGTGCATAACTTGCTTGATTTTCATCAGATAAGTCTTAGATTTGATAAATGTGCAACCAAAAACTTCAGTGGGTAAAGCTGAATTTTGTCTGCTTCTGCTCAGATTTTCAGGATTGATTGACAAGTTCCAACAAGTACCACATAGACTAAATCCTGCAACTTTGCAAGCAGGTCAAATGCTACACTCTTGGGAGATGCCTTTAGAAAATTCCAGTCATAACAAACAGTTCCAGTGAGAGTGTGAAGATAAGTTCATGGGATACAGAGTCGTTCATTAAAGCAAGGTGAACTCACAGTAGACTGCAAGAGCTGAACACAGCAGCATGTCTCAGTGTGGTGCAGTGTCAGCTGCAGTTTTACTTCGGCCGATACTACTGCCAGTTTCTCTCCCTGATGTTACAATCCACAGGGAGGAATGGTCTAATGCAATGAGCAAATGGCTAATGGTTTCTACTGTAAGACATACTGTGTGGCATAACCTAGCCATGTGTACCTTGCTTACAGAAGAATGTAGCCTTACTTTTTAGGGGGGTGGTTTATATGAAGTAATAAAGTTCTATTTACATTCTTACTAGGCACCTTTTTGTAACCTGTGTTGACTTGCTATGCAGATGATATACTAGAATGGTCTCCTACTATATGCACTTGACAAAAGTAGTTTATTGTGTCTTACTTTTTAACATGTCCAGGCTGCAAAAAAATCTTTTAAAAACTGCAGACATTTACAGAGATAAATTAGTACAATTGCAAAACAAACATGAATTTCTGAAAACAAAGTGCATTAATTCTTAATAAAACTTTTCATGTCTGGTACTTAGTGAGTATGCACTTCAGAGGAATTGTGTCTTTTACTGTACATTTCATTAAAGAAATAGTTCTAGAGTGTTTTTCTACACTGTGATTATAATGGTTAAGGTTCCCTCTACCTATATATGTTATTTCTATGCATCTTTTACAAATATGGCCACACCAGTGTAAAAAGAAGCATTTCTGTTGCCTTTTTTTCCACATTTGTGGGTCGCTTTTCCTTTTGTAGCTGAAGTTTTGCCATTAGATGGCAGTGAAATACCAGGAGGCTAGTTGTGTAGGTTTTTTGCACACCAAACTTTAAGATTTCAGATATGCAGGGCTTAAAAGGTCTTCTACACTCTTTTCTAAAGAGACTCTGCCATTATGCCTAGATTAATGAAATTCTCAGTAATGCTTTTATTTAATACAGGGTCTAGTAATTTAAAAATTTGTCTGAAAACCTGCAGATAGGACTATTCTACTGACCCTGCCCTCAGTGCATACTGAGCTACAGTGTGCTAAAGCATGGGCTAGTGTGCTTTCTCCCGAGTCGTCAAAAGTTCTTGAATTGCAAATTATTTGTAACAAATTCCACCTCTGCAAACCATATTTAGTAAATTATTGTCATTGTTAGTATACAGATCATCTAATTATTGTGATAAGACTCTTTTTCATTTCAAGTTATTAATGGATTTTTACATCTAATTTTTCTGAGATAGTGATTCAGTGGTCCTAAAAAGGCCCAAAAATGTATACAAGAAGGCAGACACATAAATTTCCTCCATATACTCTTTCTGTTATTACTATTACTTAGTGATCTCTGACTATAGGAATTTAAGAGAGTGAGGTGCTGTCCTTTTGTCTCTTGGTCTTTGTTGGATTTATCTCCTATTAGCATGCCTGGTTGTTTTTCAGTTGACATAAACTTTTGGCATCTATAAACATCCTCTACACTGAAATTCTAGATTTAGCCAAATACTCTGTGGGAGTAGAATACTTCCCTCTGTTGTGAGCCAAACTCCTGGTAATTTCATTTTATGCCTTTGCTTTATGAAAAATAATTACTGATATTTTATCCCTATTTGGCATCTTTACACTTTTCAGGATTTGGTGCGCTATTAGTCACCTGATGAATCCTAGTTGTGCATCTCTTTATATGGAAGCCACTCTATCCTGTTATCTTTTGTATATGTTCAGGCTTCACATTCTTTTGTTGTTGCTGGACCAAAACTGAATGCAGGAGCCAAGATTCAGGAGCATGGCATGTTTAGATACTGATCTTTTTTCTGTACCATTTTTTCTTAGTACTTTCTAGCACTTAATTTGCTTTCTTGAACACTGCAAAATATTTCTATAGAATTATCAATTCTAACTCCCATGACTTTTCATATGACTTTCTGATGGTGGAACATTTTTAATTACATTTGGTTTGTATTACTCTAAGTGCTTTAAAGGAGTTTTATTATGCATCATTCAGTACTTTTTGTACTATTTACAAATATAGAGGTTTCATTTTGCTCTAGTAGCCAGGGAATATTTAGAGTACTTGGAATGAAATCCATGTGTGTAAATTATATACATACATAGGAATTATCTGTATGTGTGAGATATACTGAATTGAGAATAAAGTTGCTGAAAACTTCGAATTACTGTCTTTAGGAATTCTCCCAGCTGATAGTAAACAAACTCTTATTTTAAGGTTTTATATTTGTTGGTTCAGCTTGCCAGGTTTAAGTCAGAAGTTCAATTTACAACCTTTTGCACCCGTTATATGTTCTGTGTTTTCCAAATGTGAGACGATACAGCTTTTTCCAAGAATGTTTTGTCATCTTAGTAAGTTAAAACCTCGCATGATGCAGGTATTGCATCCTTTTGCTGAGAACCATTCTATAGGAGTAATTATGACTCCATAAGAAAATAGATTTAGTTGCTGTTTACAACAGTTGCTTATCACTGTGTGTGTCTGGGCAGATAAAAGAAGCAGAAGCCAAAGCTGCTATTGAAGAAGAGAAGCGAAGACAACAGGTATTAACATTTTTTTCTTCCTCACCCACATCCTCCTCACCGTGTTCTTGTTAGTAACAAATGTAATTTACATGCAACTAAAGATGTATAGTTTGTAATGTCATATGCACAGTCATTCCTGTCAGCTGTTACTGTACTCTGTATGCTGTAAATTATTTACAAAGACTAAAAGGCCAGGTTTTCCCAAACAATTTTCATAATTTTATGCAAAATGTTTATTTTAAAAGTACTAAGTATTATTTATTTTAATCAAACATTTTATACTTCATAAACACCCAAAGAATGCTGAATTACCTCTGCAGAGATTTAAATATTGAGTGATGCTCCCCTTCTCCCTCCCATCATGAAAGAGCAAGGACAGCTAAATGAGTCTTAGTCTTTCAAGGTCTCTGAGAGGGAGGGGAAATGGGTGTTTACTGTAATTGCTGTTGGTGGTGAGGGTATGTGGTCGGCATTGTAATCCACAAAGCTTCTGTGCCAGCTTCCAGGAGATGCTGATACTAATCATATTTCAGGCCAACACCGTAAGCTCGGTTGGTGGTGATGGCTAGGTCAGGTTTGTCATTTGGAGTCTGCAACTGCCTTCCAGCCTGTTCATGCATGTGTGCCTGTGCCTGAGTGAGCATTTGACTCCAAATCTTATTCCAAGTCCAGTGTGTGCTTTCTGACTCCTTTTACTCAGTTGTCAGAACACTTATATATTTAGATTATACTTGTGTTTTCACCTGCATGTCACTTTCTATCACAGAACACTGGCTTGCTCCCTGCTTGAAAGGGGGCAAGGGAGGCTTACTCACAGATCTGATCTTTTCATGCCATTTTCCCAATCTCATTAGGATAGACAGTTTTTCTCTGGACCACAACTTCTGTTATGCATACTTTGATAATTCTCTAGGCAATTAATGAAACCGTTATGTCTACAAAGCAATGCTCTAGCAAGGCCTACTTTTGCTTTTCAAAGGGGAGTGTGTCTACTCATCATACAAGAAAAGCATGGAGTTATGCATCTAATTGTCCAGGGGACCGGGCACTGTTTTGTGATCATTGTGGAATGTTTATTGCAACATTCATACCTCAGCTGTCTGCAGTGCTGATCACATTCCCTCATATAACTCATAGACAGTTCATCTAATTCTTCTTCAAGCTAACTCTGGAAATGTTAGTTCTGGCACATAGGTCAGGAAGCATAGGTTGCACATAGATGTCTGAGCCATATTGTTAGGTAGAGGAAATCTGTAACTGATGGTTCTGCAAGTTAAGAACTGAAGTGTGCTAATAGACATTTTCATATGTAAAAAGTATGTATACATTTCTAGAGCTAGAAATTCAAAGTTGCTGGTGTTTGTCTTGCGCTATTTTCATGCGTTCTAGAAGGCATCCCACCCATTTACTAATGATTTCTGCTCCAAAATCACTTACTATAGTCTCTCTGGTAAAGTCTCAGTAATGAGGCTCCACTGAAACTGTAGCAGATTCACTCCAGCAGCATATTGTGCAACATCATTTTGGCTGGATTCTGCAGCAGTGATTGTTTCTCTCTGCAGTCACACCAGCATTGCATTCTACTTGTACATTCACAGGAGTCTCACAGTGTCAGCCCAGCAGGACCCTACAGTTGCACTATATGGCAACTGCTCCTGTGTATGTGTTTGGTGATGGATGCAGCATAGAAAACTTTGACTATACATAATCAAGCCTATTAAAAGGTTAATTAGGAGTGGCAAGTTACTACAGCACATTAGGAAATGTTAGGACAACAACAGTAAAAGAAAAAAGGGACAAAACCAATTTTTTTAAAAAAAGGACAGCAGTAACTAACAAATAGGCTCTAGAACTGCACACAAGTACTAACCTCAACTGCTGAAACCTTTTTAGCTAACATAGGTTCCTTTCCAATTTGATCTCATAATCTGCTTCCTGGTGGTGCAAACTGGAGGATGTTACTACTGTGCGGTGTTGGGTCACATTAAGAGCCTATTTTTGAGTATACTCCCTTCTGACAAAAGTTTGCACCTTGTACCGCCTTCCTGATCTCATTAGCACATTTTTATAGAGACTGTTCATCTGTTAGTCACAGTTTCTTAAAACCTATTTTGAGTAATACTTTATTAAATCTTTTATATACAAACTAGTTAGTGCTCTGGTAAGTGCACATTTATATTTTGGTATTTGCTATATTTGGTAGCAACTTTTGCTAATACCATTTACAGATGGAATCATTTGTCTCTTAGTGGAAGAGAGATGGCTTGGTTAGGCTTCTCGTCATGGCCCTAGCAGCCAAACTTTCCCTCTGCTTCTAATTCAGAGGCACCCTGTGAGGCCAGGATTTTTGCAATTGCTAGAGGTGGAAAAAAGATCAGTGCTTTGATTATTCAGCAGTTCAGACCAAGCTCTCTCTATGTCCCTCTCTAGTGTAAAAAATTTGTTTTCCAGCTAACTGTTTCAATACCAAAAGTCAGGGTCTCAAACTTGAAGTCTAGGTTATGAAAAATTTTGTTTCCCTTTGTTTTGTAGAAAGAAAATTTTTTAACAGATTCTTAGAAGGTACAAAAGTCACTCATGCCTGTCCCAATAAATAAAAATATATCCTCACTTTCAGAATATACACTTTGTGACTGCATAGTCATTGTTATTTGCATTCAGGTAGCTGCATTGCCCCATGGGAATGCTACTCCTTTCAGTGCAGGAGGAATATAGAGAATAACACTTGAAAGAGCAAAATCCAGTGCCTGAGCAACACTAAACTAGACATTATCTGGCATCATATTGGTTTGGGTATACAGTTTAAATAAATGCATTTCATTTTACTTTTAATATGTCTATATACAAAGTTAGGTTCTTACTCTAAATAAAAATCCTAAGGTTGTTAGCTTGAAAAGTTGAGGTAGTTTGAAGACTGAGCATAACCGTTACTGTATTTTTCAGAGATCATTGAGGTGACACTTTGGGAATGAAGACAGTTACATAAAATCTGTAGGTAGCTTTTCAAGGATACTGATGGCTTCTCTCTCATATTCTGTGCCTAGGAATCCTTTTTCATTCTGTGTATTGGTTTTTTATGATGTATTTATTTTTAGCCAGGTTTTTATGAAGTTCACTCAGAAAGCAATGCAGTGCCTGTTATATAATTGTTCAAGCCCTATATTTTAATTCAGATTGCTGCAATTCACAAAGCACTCTGCTTTTAAAACTTACAGATCACAAGTATATAATAACTGTAGAAGCCTTAAATTTTATTTAGTGTCTGTGTGACGTGAAATACTGTCATGTTATCTATAAAACCTTAAGAACTCTGCCCTTGCCTCCAGATTTTGGATTTCGAAAAACTGTTTCATTAAAATACTTTGCTTTTCTAAAGGAGGATTAGCTAGTTGAAAGTAATCTTGTTTCAAATAGGCTGTGTGACTTTGTCTGAACTTTTCTCCCATATCGTCAGAGAAGAGCCAACAATTTCTGCCTTTATTAGGTACAAAGGAATAGACATCAAAATGGGTCTCCTCCTGCTAACAGTGGTATCTGGCACAGGAAGGGAAGTAAGAGCCGCTTTGTGAAACTGACAAATATTTGCTGTCAGTGAAGGAAGACCAGATATCAGACAATCATCTTGAGTTCCAAGGGAAAATTTTATTTACTGGACTACTACTCTGCCCATTTCCCAAAACAGTCTTATTCTTGTTTCTTTAATGCACCTACCGTACTGTCTTAGTCCCTCTTCCTGGCAGCACTGCAGTAGTACTCTTGTAGATTTATTTCCTCTCATGGCCAAGCTTTGTGTCTGTTCACTGTCCATGTTTCCTCTGCTTCAGCTCAGTCTTGTGTCTTTTGTCCAGCCAGTCCCGGCTTGCTGTGCTCTGGTGCTCCCACAGCTTATCCCTTTTACTTCTTCTAGCCTCTCTGCTCCTTAGCACCTTGTCCCATGCTTTCTCTAGTAGCTGACAACTTGACTCAAAAATCCACGTAATCGTTGGACCTTTTCTGTTTCAGTCTCTCAGATCTCATTTAGAGCATCTTTTCTTATTTTCCTAGCAACTCCTTCTCATTGGAGTCTCATGCCAGTCCTCACTCTTCATTCTAGGCTGCCTAGTTCCAGTTTTACTGCAGCTTTGTACCCTAAAATCAGTTTTGTCTGTATTCTCTTGGTGCTCTTTTAAAAGCATGTGGAGGGCAATGAGGAACAGGGATCAGAGGATCCTATTGTTTATTCCAGACAAGACCCTGAAACTACGATTCTGGATTGGAAGCCTAGCATTCTTCTTATTTTTGCAATTGCTTTGCTTCACTTTTGTGCCTAAGGGCATGTGCTTCCTATTGAAGGACACTGTATACCACCTACAGTCATATGAGTGACTAAATGTTAAGTTTTAACACTTAGCAAATTGAATATTTTTGTGCATGTCCAAGATTATAGCTGTTATCTAAAATTTAGCTAAGCATGCAAATATAAAGAATTGAGGAAAATATGATAGAGTTTTAGTTTTCTATATTTTTATTTATCTTCATCAGAGAGTGCATCCGTATTACAGCAGGAGGTCTTTGAAGATTTCAGCCTGTGCTCTTATATATGTTATTGTAATAGCTTAAATACAAGTGTGTTTTTTAATAGGAAAGAATAATGTATTTTTAGCATATTTCATGGAAATAACAATCTCATTTTAGCCTAATATATTCAGCCTGAGTTGAAAATCGAATATAAAACTTCATTTGGCTGCATTTTTGGCAATGTGTTTTATAGGAAACCTAAACAATGGTTTCATGCTTGAAAGGGAAGTGCTTTGTAACTGGGATGTAGTCCTACTGTCTCATCTGTAAGAGATGTGTAACTTTCATTGGCTGACAGTTACTTTTATTTAAATGCATTTTTGGAATGTTATTTAAAATCTGCACGTTTCCTTGTTTTTAATTCTGACATAAATGTCAACTACTTTTGATTCTCTTCACTTAGGCTGAACTGGAAGCTTTCGAAAACAGATTAAAAGGTCGAAGAAAGAATAAGAGAAGAAAAGACGAAGTAGAAGTTGAACAATCATTGTGGCAAAAATACAAGAACCTCATTATGTTGCCAGTGTTTGGAGTTGCTGTTGTGATGGTTGCATGGCTCATGGTCTACAATGACTGAAAACAACTCAATATTTAACATACCTCAGTTGGACTTTAGGTAGCTATTACTCCTAGAAAGTTAGACTGTGCGTAACAGAACTTAATATGCATAGATTATGTGTGTATACTAATTGCCAAGAAAAGTGCAGAGGAGAGAAGAAATGTCACCTTTTGTGTTACTACATACACAGCACAAAACTGAACTCAGACACTGAAAGTAATAGTAGATTTTAGTCTACACTGAAGTGCTGATAGTTTGTCTGACTGAGATCTGTTAACATCTCTTCTATTAGTAGTGTTACTTTTCCTTGTCTCCATTTCATAACATTAAAAATAGTTTAGTATAAAATGCTTTATTGAATATATGTTTCCTGTAAAATCAGTTTAGTGGTTTCTTGAAGGTTAGTGTTCTTATGCTAGTCTTTATGTTGTATCACAAAATAATTTCTGTGCTTCATGTCAGTTTTAATTATGACAACTAAAAGGGAACTTTGGATCACTTAGTCTTGAATATTCTAGGGCCTCATTCAGAGAAAGGAGATGTGAACTGTCTTTCAATTCAGCTGTATCACAAACAATACAGTGGCCCCCTTACAGACTGCAGACTGTGAGGTTTGCCTTTTCATTGTTTCCCCACCCCCACTCTTCTTTCCTCCAGATCAAACTAATTGAAAAGTTCATTTAGTGGACAGATACATCGGCTGAACATGAATGTAAAGTAGTTTCAGGGTACAGGGGTGCCTTCTTATCACTACCCCCAAATGCCAGCAGCAGAAAAACAATGCAGAATTGAACTTAAAGAGTATCACTTGACTATTTGTATAGGTAAATGTCACAGTTGGCAGTTTGCACAGGTGTGCAAAAATGTAATTGAGTAGTGTCATAATACAATTAGATGTCATTCTGAAACCATCTGGATGGCACTTGGTAGTTACATATAAACTATATTTTCTTACTGACAGTTTGGAATACCTTGCTTAAGATTATAAGTGTTGGTTGGTAGAACTGAAAGGTTTTTATGTAGCTTCAGGATTATCAGAGAAGCTACGTGGTCTCAGCTGAGGAGCTGCAAGTTAAATTCGGGAGCAGGGGGAAATCAGAAAACTGAATTTTTAAACCTCTGCTGGAAATTTTATGCTGATATTTGAGCGTTACAGGTAGCTACAAAGTGATTGCAAGCTCCTGAAAAAAATGAGGTACAAAGCCAAAGGGCATTAGTTGCCTTGTAATTCAGGCATATAATTTCATCACAAATCCTGCAAAAGCAGTGGGACCATTTGTGTGAATAACTAGAGAAGATTGCAGTTTGCTTGAAAGCTCTTTTGGTTGATTTTGACCCACTTGTAAAGGGACCTAGTATTAATTTGAGCAGATGCCCAATTGTAATTCTGATTCAGCAGCAGGAAAATAAAATAGAAAAGCTGCTAAAAGTCAGTAGGTTTTGATTGCATACATTAACAGAAGAGGGAGAAAATCAGTTTCAATTTTTCACTGAAGTTTGGTGAATGAGGAGAGAGGTGAGGAAAACTTGACAATATTTAGCATGCATTGATGCTAATTTGTAGTGCTTTATGGGGCTTTTTAATTGACTTTTTAGAGATGCATATTAGTTATGTGTCAGACTGTTAGTATTTAAAGTTATAGAATTAGTTGAAATTATGCCAGGCAAAGTTGCATCTCCATTGAATTTTCTTATTTTCTAGTATAAGAAATAAACCATTTTTCATATTATTACTTTAATATTTTTCTATAATATTAAAGCCTGGAAGATAATTCCAGATATAAGTGTGTTTTCTTTAAATGCTGTTGTGTAACTGCTTATGCCAGTAACTCTTTTCTCATTGAGAGGAAAAGAAGAGAGATTTTTGTTCAGCTGAAGTAAAATGTGATGGGTTGTCCAAAAGTACAAAAAGATACCTTTCTGGCTGAAATATGCAGATCATCATGAATGAGACCATTGTGGAAATAGGTTTTTATCTTACATGACTATAACTAATTTTTTCTATTTACTGCTACCTTTTGCTTTAAAACAAGTACAATGGAAAGTTTATCCTTGCCTCTACAACAAAGGGAAGAAATCTCTCTCTAGAGAGCTATAAAAATGAACTGTGCTTATGTTTGAAGTAGCTCTTAGTATTCTTTTCTGCATATTTTGTAGTATTTATGTAAAATGCTGAAGAGGAAAAGGCTTCTCATTGATCATCTTTGTTATAAGAAGAAAGGACAGAAATCTTTAAAAATGCATTCTGTCCATACAAATGTGTGTGAGTAGACATACTCCCTTTCTTAAAGGATTAGTAACTCCCCTGAACCTTGCATATGCAAGACATGCCTATTTTTGAAATTTTATTCAAAATAATTCTGTATATCTTATCCAACTATCTGAGTCATTTTCATTCTGTTGGTCTGCCTGCTGAACCAGGTATTTATTTCTTGGCATAAAAAAAGTGTGGGGGTTCAAGCAATCTGCAGTTTAATAAATCACTAGTTTTCTACTTGGTTCTTGACATTATTTTTACAGTTACTTTTTTGCCTTTCTTTGGTTGGAGGTGTATGTTGTCAACAACCTTTGAAGTAAAAGGTACAGATAAAATCACCTGTTATTCAGTATTAATGAAAGATGGGAATTCTAGAAAAGAACTGAACTGAAGGTAGGTAGGGGTTTTAAAAGCAATTTATGTGTAGTGTACTGTTATATAATGTAATGAGGAAATATTTTGGATGTTAACAGTTTACCAAAAAAAACATATTCATAAGTATGCGTTAAAACAAATGATATAATTTGACCTGCTGTTGAAGGGAAATTACAGTGATAGAAGCCTGATGGTGATTTAACATGGATAATATTTAGCCATGTGTAAAATGAAAAAACCTGGGGCTTTTTCTGATTCCAGATGCATTCCAGTGAGCATTTATCTTGCTGACCAAGATGCTTACAATTTGTTGGTATATTTGGGATTGGAAACTCCTTGGGCAAGTTTGTTCCCTGTAACAATATCAAATCCGTTGTGTGTGTTAATTTAATGTAAAAACCAAGTCAGACAATAAACGTATCAAAAACAACTTGAAAAAATCGTTTGTTCTCGAGGACTGACGTAGTGAAGCAGCAAACCTCCAGGGTAATGACGACTGACACACTGCAGTGGAAGTTTTAGACATGCTTTTTGTTCCCTTCTCTGGGATAGTTCTTACTACTTGAATTAATGCTGGAATTATGTAATCGTGTTCCTTCATGTTACTGGTCTGACAAAATGGGTTGGAGAAGTTGATTAAGATGAAACAAATGGGAATGGACTGAGTTTTTTTTGTGATGAGCTGAGGTTTTTTTTCCTCATATGGAGAAATATAGCTGGTTATTAGACATTTGTGCTGATCATAACTACTAGAGAAGGAAATGTTACTATGCAGATAGCCTCAAAATTTGTTCATAAAAGCATCTGTGCTTGATTGTGGCTTTAAAGCACTGAATTCTGAGTTTATCATCTCAGTAGTTCAGGCTCCAAAACATATCTGCTCTGTGCCAGCTTTTCTGAGTGATTAGCTTCTGTGTTGTGAGGTTAGAGCACAGAGATGCTGGATCTGAAAGATGGTCCTGTGCCAGGCAGTGGAAGCTTGATGTCTGTGGCAGTTGCTCTCTGGTGTGTGCTTTAGGGTGGACAGTTTGTGTGTGACCCTGTCTTTGGTGTCATTTATTTGGATATCCCTCTTCTGCTTTGGATTCATCCCATTACCAGTTATTATCCATGGGCATTTAAGTAGCTCGCTTTTCTTGCTTCATGAATGTAAATTTGTATGCATGTCTGCCCTTATTTAAGTAAATCAGTCAGTTGCTCTCAAGAATTAGGAAATGAAGAAGAATCTGAAGTGGTTTGTATTTACTATGAAAGGAAGGTAAAAATCAGAGAAAATCAAATGAAGTAAAATTAATAATAAGATAATGAGATATGCTTCTTTCCACTAATGATTAGGTGTTAATGAACTCCTTGAACACTGCATTAAAATGTTTATATGCTGTGGTACTGGAAAACAAGTTTGTGGTATGGATAGTGTATGAATATGAGCTCTGTGATGCATCAAACTCAGTCATAAGGTAGGTGAATGACAGCTGTGTAGCAGTAAGCCATGCTCTGGGGGAACTGTGGCTCAATTGAACCAAGTATTACTTAGGCTAAATAATTGTTGCTTATGCAGTGATTTAAGTGATAAAATTGCCAACAAAACCAGAACTCAGCTTAGGCTTCCTCTGTGTGCTGTACAACTGCGGCTGAGCCTTGTTGTGAGACTGCAATTTCAATGGCTGTCCTGCTAGAGGAAATTAGTGTGAGATTAGGAGTCAAGATTGGCTTGGAATTCACAGTTCTCCAGTTGAAGAGAAGCCATCCTTCAGCCAAGGCCAAGCTGGCTTTGCCGAGTTGTGCTATGGGCTGCACCTCTTAGATTTAAGTTTTCGTTTTTTATTAGCATTTTTGACTACCAACTATTAGGGCTACGTAACCTCTGTAAAATACTATAATGAATAACAAATTATGGTTTTGATTCCTCTTTTTATCAGCATTATAGCACAAAATATTTGTTGTTTTACATTAAGCAATTTAAAGATTTTGCATAAGTGCTCTTATTCTCTCTTTCCATCCTTTTCCTGTTTTTTGTGCAATTGTTTTAAAACCAAAATCAGTGTTTTAAACCACTGTTTTCCTCCAAAGGGGGCTTTGGTTGGTTGGGTAAAAAAATGCAGGACTGAATTACCATGAGCAAAAGTCTGTTAAGTACACTGGCACTCCAGAAGCACAGAGCACCCTTTCTCTGTACCGTAAAGTTTGCACTCAGAGTAACAGGACCTGAATCATAAGGTATGGAAATACAGACATCTGGAGAATAAGCTGAGGAAAAAAAGGCTGAGAAGTGTTCACCTCATTTATTAGCTTATTTATATATTCTATATAAACATACAGAATATTATATGTATAAATTTAGAAACATAAACAGTCTATATATGAGGGGTATCACCCTCGCTGATAGCCAAGTGGTGACACAGTTAGCAGCCGTATTCATGGAGAAGTGGTTCACTTTTTTTTTTTTTTAATGTTTTCTAACTCACATGTTGAACAATACCATTTCAGAAACACTCAATCATGCACAGTAAAATACTGGAAGCCTTTCTGCTTTACAGATGTCATCTTAGAACCCAGCCATGGTGCCAGTGACATTTTTTTGACTCTTGGAAGGGTACTGAACTGTAGCAGCCACATCTGCCAATTTTGTCCTGGTTTTTTGTTTTGCCTTTTGTCCTGTTGCTTTATCGTTCTTGGATGGTGCTTGTGAGCTCCATTCTGTGCACAGACCGAGGATTCAGTCAGACTTGAGATCTTTGGATACAGATACAGGGAAGAGAGGATAAATATATAAAACGCAACTCTTAAAAGCCGATGTCTCATGGGGGTGGGGCATTTGCTCTGTAATTTGCAGCTTCACTTGTCTCTTGGCCTGAGAGCTTTGCTTCAACAGTTTTGCACCAGCCAACACTCCCCTCCAGCTCCGGATCGCTGGGGCGGGTCCCGGCCTGGCCCTGCGCGGGGACAGGTGTAGTGTCCCCGGGTCGCCGCTGTCCTCCAGCGCACAGCTTCTTCGCACAGGAGGGACGGGGCACGCCGGGCTTGTCGCCAGGGGGCTGGGACCGGAGCCTCCCTGCGGGGAAGGAGCTGGAAAAAACTCTCATCGGCTCCGGGAGAGCCTTCTCCCGCCGGAGCTCCTTCCCCTCCGCTCTCTTCGGAGCTAAGGATGGGCTGGGAAAAGCGAGCCTCTGTGCTAGGGAGGAAAGCGTTGCAGTCCCTCTGAAACTCTCCGTCCCTGGGGTAAAATGAAAACATGACCGTAACATAAAATGAAGCGCAGCCAGAAGAAAGGCAGGTTCTCCAGCGCCCAGGGAAGTCCACCGGGGAACCGCTGATGAATGAACGGACCCACACTTGCCATTCCCCCCTCTGAACTCTGCTCTTCGACACGGCGGGTCGGGAACGCCGGTAGATCCATGGGCTGTGCTGGCTTCGGATCGCTCTGGCCGCAAGTGCCCATCCAGGCGACCCAGCGGAGCTCCGGCGAGCCAAGGTAAGGCTGCGGGGGACGAGGTCCGGGGGCTCTTACTCTGCACGTCGGCCCTGGCTTCTCTTGCCACCTGAAGCCCTGCGTGGCGTGACGAGAAGTCCCTAACCGGTGGCAGAGAAGGGGGGAACAAAATCTGTGCCCACTTCATCCGCCCTCCCTGGGGGACGGCTTTAGGGCGAAATTAGCAAGTGGGCTGTCTCTCAGCACGTCCTGAATGGGTAGAGCCTTGTGTGCAAAAGGGGTGGGGATGTGGCTCTTTCTCGCGGAGGTTTATTATTATTGGGTGGAGGAGGGGGGAGGGAGAGTCTGCCGAGAAGACAAAATGCGGGGACCCCCCTGCCCCGCAAGTGTGTCTGTGCGGGAGGCGGGAGGAAGCGACTTGTTGGAGACCGAGGTAGAGAAGGGTGAGGGGGGCCAACCAAAGTGGAGAGGGATCAGCACCAGCCAGAGCATGCTCTCCACGCAACAGTTCCCTGCCCTGCCTGCGGAGGAGGAGCGCTACCGGCAGGTCCTCTCCGCCAGCCGGGTAAGGCGAGCCCGAGGGCGCTCCCCTCCGTGCGTGGGGCCGTCGGGGGACCACGGGGCCGGGGAATTGTGAGGGCGGCTGCCCCGCCGCTCGGCGACCCCGGGGCTGCGTACGGGAGCAGCGCCCTCATGGGACACCCCCGGCCGCCGGTCCTGCGGGGATCCCCGTGCGCGGCGCGCACCCTGCGCTGCCACGGCGGGGGTGAGCGGCGGGTTCCTTGGGCAAGAGGAGAAGGGGCGACCCGAACCCAACGATCTGTCGTAGCGAGAGCGGACCCGTGTCTCGCAGGCAGGACGATGCCGTGCCCCGGCTGGCGCTGCCCGGGGGACGGCCGGTGACAGTGACCGCCCGCGCCCAAACCTGCCGCGGTGGGGCCGTCCCGGAGCGCTGCACTGCCGAAAGTTGCGCGGCTGTGCGGGGCCGTGTTCAGAGGCGCGGGATGCAGGTGAGCCGCTCGTTGTTAGCGTCTTATGGAGAGCTGAGAGGCGCCCTCTCCCTAGTTCTCTCACCAAGTCAGCGGGGATGATGAGGGGGGCTGATGTACCTGTTAATTGCTCTGCCGCTGGAAGGACCGCGAAGGAGGTGGTCGAACCCGAGGACAACAGGTCCGGCCAGGATTTGCAGGAGCAAAATTTGGACTTAGCCTCTGGCCGGACGGTCATGGCAGCTCCATCGGCGACCGCGCTCCCGGAGAGCCGATGCACCGTGACCCCGGCGCGGTAATTGCCCCCCGGCAGCAGCGGGAGCTGATTTTACCCTTGCGTCGGTGCAGCCTGGGGTAGGGTGGAGGGACACTTTTCCCTTCTCTCGCCTCCTCCCACGGCTGTCCGGCGGGATGGTACCGCTGACCGCAACCACCCACGCGGGGAGGTCATCCCGTGAAGCAGTTAATCCTTGCAGGGAGAATGGGTTGTTTAGCCTGGAGAAGAGAAGGCTGAGGGGAGACCTCATCACTCTCTACAACTACCTGAGAGGAGGTTGTAGCCAAGTGAGGGTTGATCTCTCCTCCCAGGCAACTATCAGTAAGACAAGAGGGCATGGTCTTAAGCTCTGCTAGGGGAGAAATTGGAAGAAATTCCTTACGGAGAGGGTAATCAGGAATGGGCTGCCCAGAGAGGTGTGGATTCTCAGTCCCTGGAGGTATTTAAGAAGAGACTGAATGTGGTACTTAGTGCCAGTCTAGTGACTGCAGTGGTAGTGGATCACAGGTTGGACTTGATGATCTCAGATGTCCTTGCCAACCCGTGTGATTCTGTGATTCTACCAGCACACCTGTGTAGTTGGAAGTGTCCGAAGGGGATAGCGCGGGGGTTGGCAGTGTCCCAGCACACCCCTGGAGGTGGGATGAGGGGGCGAAGGAGCTTTCTTTGGCTGCCCTTATAGGAGAGGCGGCTGACGCGCTAGTGCGAACCTGCAGGGTCAGTCCCCCAAGCCTGCCCATCCCTCCGCTACCCGCAGCGCAGGTTCTCCCCGGTGTCCACGGTGCGGGTGACGCTGCCAGAGGAGCAGGCACGGCGGGGACCGCAGGTGGAGAGCGGGGCCAGGGGCAGCGTTCCCCGTGGCAGCAACGGTGTGAAGCCCCGCGGCGAGCGGGCGGGAGCGTCCGCCGGCAGGGCTTGGTGGCATCCCTCTCCGCCGGCAGGGCTTGGTGGCATCCCTCTCCGCCGGCAGGGCTTGGTGGCATCCCTCTCCGCCGACAGGGCTTGGTGGCATCCCTCTCCGCCGGCAGGGCTTGGTGGCATCCCTTTCTGTCGCCGGCCAGGACCGGCGAGGGGGAGCACAGGAGTGCTTAGCATGATGCGTGGCACTTGCGGAAAGGGCGTCGGAGCTTCCCCTGCTGTCAGAGCGATCGTGCGCGATCGAAATGGCACCGCAGCTGGTTTCACAAGTTTGTAAATACGGCATTATACTTTGGTAGTATCGTTGCTCTACTTGATTTAAAATGCAGACTCTTTGGACACATTTCATGGCAGGCGATTAATTAATTAACTTTTATTTATAATTATTAGAAGTCCGGCTGAGATGGTGAAACTCGTAAGTGAAATCAAATATCTAGAGCTTTTAATGCGTTCGCAAGGTCTCTTGGGAAGTTTTAGCTTTCAGCAGTAAGAACACGGTAGTGGATTTTTCCATATGGCCGCTTACATCCTCCCTACCTTCCTAAAAGATGGACTACTCAGCAGGACTAAATTTTTTGTTTGTTTTTATAATGGATGCCCTAGTTGGAGATCACTGTTATAAGCTTCTCAGGTATTGTGAAACAGACAGTGATGAATTACTGTGTCACTATAATCCAAGCAGTTATAATCCAAGTAACTGTACTAATACAGGGAATTAGAGAACCATTCTGCCTCTGTGCCTCACTGTAAAAGCTGATCACATCTCCAGAGCATCTTGGACATCAAGGTGCTTTAGGAAGCTGAGGGCTCCTCCAGGCAAACAGGGAAATCCTAAACAATATTCAAACCTCCTTTAGACAGCGAATGCCCGTGACTTTTTTTGCCTCCTCTGTTTATGGAGTACCCCAACAGGCAGATGGGCTCCCCCAGATTCTGCCTGTGGGGAAGCCCAGCCCTTTCACCCTGCATATAAACCTCATTTAGCATGCATTTTCAAGGAAGCCATCGGCACTCATTTTCCTGAGAAGCCTCTCATGGTGGTGAGCCAGACAGCCCAGCTCGCTCGCCCAGATTAGGGGAGTCTGCTTGTGCACTTAGTGTCTCATGGGACCATCAGGACAAAATGCTGTTTTTTTCCCAAGTCTTTTGGAGCTGTAACTATAAAATACTGAAGAAAACTTTCACTTCTTCTCCAAAAGTCTTTGCTGGCACTTGACAGTCTGTAGATAATCAGTGAATCAAAAGTAGTGTTTGATAAGTGTCATGATTGGTGGTGTTCTATAAAATGTGCAATGCACACAGGGCAATTTAATGTATCTGGATTATTGGTTGACTATTAGTTATGTATTACATGATGTCTGCAGATACAAATGAAAACCAGGACTGTTAGTAGTGCCAATAATTATTTAAAAATGCAGGCTTACTTGAATGTAGGAGTTGCTTTTGTGTTGCCTTTTTTTTTTCTGCTAAGCTGATATACATATTTAGGTCTTAGCACTCAGCTCCCTTGAGGAACATTACTATTACTGTCCTGCCATTATACTAAGTCCATGTATTGCCAGACACATAATTTCTTGTCATTACTTGGCCAAACAAGGAGTGAGTGTAGAGGCTGAGGTGGATAAGCACCTAGACAGAAATCTCATTTGTCTGGAGGAGAACAGTCCTTCCTAGAGAAGGTGGAACAGGCAAGGAAATGTTGGAATAGTTATACTGGGCAAAGAGACTGAGTGGCTCCTGCTCTCACCACTACTTAACTACTCCAACCGACAAATACTGAACTCGAAACAAACTCTTTGTACACAACTAGGAAGACAGTCCTTCAACTGGTGTGTCTCAGTGGCTGTTTGAGCTCTGTGAGTCTTTGCCATGCTGAAGCCCAGCAAACTGAGGTCATTCCAGTCCACCATAAGCACTATAGACACTTCTTTAAGAGGTGGGAACTGTGGCTTTGCCTCCACCTGGACCAGGAGGCACTGAATACCAGGTATCCACTTTCAGGCTGAACAGCACTTGCTGTTAAGCAGTTAGATGCAGTGGCACTCCTGAGCTGGGCTGGCCAGGTTTTAAAAGATGGTGGCTATGGCTACGTTGTGTGGGAAGAGTTTGAATCCTGTCAGCGTGTCAGGTATCCTCAGCAAGTGCTTACAAGGCCAGATGAATGTCTTGTTTCTGAATGCCAGCCAGGGTTTGGCAGGGGCGGATGTCGGGCCACTTGCAGCAGAGCAGTTTCAGACTTGCACATGCAGCCTAGGCCCTTCCAAATGTGGCTGCCAGACCCCTCCTGATTTTTAAATACCTTCAGATGAAGCAGCAAAGTAAGCAGCAAGGCTTGAGAGGGACAGTCTGATCACAGTTTGAAATACTTGTGTTTGTAGTCTGTTCCAGTTTCTTTCCCTATAGAAAAGAAATGGACCATATAAATGGCAGGCTGGGCACATATGTTTCTCCAGCTGCAGGAGAGAAGGATGATAACCCCTTGTGAAGTGATGGATTGTCACGGAAGGACAAGGAAAGCTTAAATCCTCCTTGTAAAGGTCTTGATGGACAGAACTACCTCTGAAGACATTATCCAATCTGCTCCAGCTTAACTACTCCCATTGGCTCTGAATTTTTAATACTAGTGGCCCTCACAGTCAGTTGTTGTCATGTGAGAGGGTGCAGTCTCATCTAGAACTGTACTGAGTCTCCTTCTGAGCGGCAGGGCATAAAAGCCACCTTCCACTTGCTGTAACTGGGGATCTGTAACTGGGGGTGTTAGTAGGTCTGTGAGGCGGATCCTCGCTTCCCGAGAGGCTGCATGAGGAAAAATGGGGGGAAGAAAGGAAAGGAGGAGCGCCTGGACCTTGCCTGGCTGGCTCGCCTCCTCGGCTCTCGTGGCCCCGCCGTGCCCAGGCACGGCCCGTGTCCCCGGCCGTGAGGGCGGGCCGGGCTGGGCCTTCCCCGCCGAGGGGCGAGCGGGGCTGCCCCGTCCGGGCCTCTCCCAGTCCGCAGCCCCGCGGCAGAAGAATACGATGCCCATCGCATCCCTTCCCTCAGTCCCCCGCCCTCTATAAATAACCCTGGCTGGGCTGACCCGTCAGATTCCGCCGGCAGAGCGGATCCCCTGACCCTGGCCGCCTGCACTGGAAAGTCTGAATGCAAAACATGCCGTAGCAAAAATAGAGCGGCCGGGGAGCCCCGCCGGCAGGTCCCAGCGGCTCCCGGTGCCGCCCCGGCCCTCGCCGCTCCCCCCGCTCCCAGATCCATGAGCGCTTCTGTGCCCCAGTGCCGAGAACGCCTTTCGCGCTGTCAGATGGAAGTTCCGTTTCTGCCGGGGAACAGACAGTTGCGTTTTTAATTTTCGGCTTGTCTTTCTGATCAGCAAACATGAAAGAAATGGGGATAATGGTTTAATATCCTAAATGTAAAAATAATAATGAGGCGACTGTCAAGCGAGAGCGTGTCATTTCGAAAAGAGATGAGAATGTCACTGTCTCTGAAGTCTGAATTAGATTCCATCCTTGCCTACCTTGTGCAGACAACTGTTCCCCTGGAGGGATAGAGTCTCCTTGGCTGTTTAAATTATAAGCCATTAAAATTTAAAGCAATCCCTGCAATTAATTTGTGCATTATGCTGTTATTTCTGGTTGTTTTACCTGTGAAATCTGAATATCTGGAGGTTAAAGACAGAAAGTGCTGTCTGACTGCTGCTATGCCTTCTCCTTCAGGTGCATCCATGTCACAGTTCTTGGCGTTTGGTGTCTGCTGGAGCACGACTAACTCTGGGGGTGGTGGTGGGATGGCCTCAGTGCTGCACATCTGCTCTCTTACCCCTCACCCATCCTGTGGATGGGGGAGAAAATAAGAAGAATGAGGATGAGAAGATCATGGCTCAAGACAAAGGCAGGGAGATTGCTTCCTAATTACCATCACGGACAAAACCGACTCTAATGGAGTTACTTAGTTTATTACAGATTAATATTTAATTACTGATTCAGGTATTGTGAAACAACAACAAAAGAAGCAGCAAGCACAAAAACACTTCAGGAAAACACCTCTCCTCCCACCTTCCCAGGCTCAGCTTCACTCTAGACTCCTCCCCCCTTATTGACACCACAGGTGGCACCTTCAGTGAGGCAATGAGCAGTGCGGGGAAGCACTGGTTCTTCTCTGCTGCTCCTTTCTTCTCACACATCCTCTGCTTTGGTGTGGATCCTCAATGGGCTGCAGTCCTTTTGAGAATATTTACTCTGCTATGGAGCACCCTATCCCGCTTCCCTTATTCCCAGATCATGAAGGGATGAACTGAATATTGTGTTCAATTTTGGATACCACAATATAAGAAGGATATTAAGCTACTAGAGAGTGCCCAAAGGAGAGCAATGAAGATGGTGAAGGGCCTTGAGGGGAAGCCGCGTGAGGAGTGGCTGAGGTCCCTTGGTTTATTCAGCCTGGAGGAGACTGAGGGGAGACCTCATTTTGGTCTTCAGCACCTTTGTAAGGTGTAAGAGGAGGGGCAGACACTTATCTGTTCTCTGTGGTGACCAGTGACAGGACCTGGGGGAATGGCCTGAAGTTGTGTCAGGGGAGGTTTAGATTGGATGTTAGAAAAAGGTTCTTCACCCAGAAGACAGTTGGCTACTGGAACAGGCTCCCCAGGGAAGTGGTCACAGCACCAGTAGTGCCAGAGTTCAAGAAGGCACATGGTGTGACTCTTGGGGATGATCCTATGTAGGGCCAGGATTTGGACTTGATGATCCTTGTGGGTCCCTTCCAACTTGTCAGATTCTGTGATTCTTCAGTTCCTTTTCATCACCTCTGTCATTAGAGTGGAAACCCTGCAATATTTGCTTGTTTGGGTGCCACAACAGTTTACAACACTGTTTTTATTAGTGTTGTTGCCAGCAAAATGTAGGTTTTTTAGTGTCTTGCCCTGAAAAGAGGCTGAAAACCAGATACTGACAGATGTCCTTTGGAATGGTGAAGTTTATGCTGTGGTGGTTCAAGCCCTGACCCTGGGGGACAGCTAATGTAAATCGGGGGGGGGAGACTGTCAAGTTGCATCACTGCAGGTACTCCAGTAAGCTATTGCTCTTCCTGAATTCTAAGGCTCACTTTTTTTTGCAAAAGGTATGTTTTCTATACTGAAAATTTAATTAATCTTCACCTACATTAAGGGAAATGAAGGTAGAGTTTCATTTTTTGGGACCCCACCAGATTGCATCTACTTCAATTAACGTGTTGTAGTTCATAGAGATCCCAGTGTGATCTCAGTGGATGGTGCTTGTGCTTTGGGACCAACTGGTCCCAGACTTATCAAAGTCTGTCTTTCCCTTCTTCTCTTCCTAAAACCTGTAGCACTCGGTTCTGCCATATACAGAACCTGGTGTTTTAAATACTAATGTGCTAGAATCTTCCATGACTGAGCTGTTTGATGCCAGAGAAATCTGACTTAACAATGATTTAGCAGTAGTAGTAATTGCCCAGAGCAATTCCTATTACTGTTTGTCACCTCAAAGAACTAGTTTCAAAATAGCCTATACTGTCACTCCAGTATGACTGTGAGGTACTTGAGAATGTCATAGACTTGGGAAGCATTTCCTAAGGAAAGAGACTTTCATTTTTCCCCCCTTACTGCCTCTGAATGAAGCAGTAAGAAATCACTTACATGCTCCTTGCATTGTTCGTCTCATTAGACTTCAGAAAGTAGTCAGATCATTCTCTTGGGAATAAAACCATTGGTAGCACTGAAGACTTTTTCTTCCCACATCTCTCAGACCTGCAGCTCTGCATTAATGTAATAATACAACGTATAACTGTAAAACACAGTTGTGTCTGCTCTGGACTTCCATGGGCAAGTGGTACAACATGGAGATTTCTTCTATTGCTCTTGATTCTCATGTCAGATCTTTTGCTGGGTAGATTATTTTGCCTGTGTTAAAGCTGTTCTGAAACTAGGGGGACCTGGAGATTATAGAAGTAGTACGTGCTACAGTTCTCAGGTTTTCCCCAGCTTCCTGCGTTTTTGCATTGCCAGGAAGAAACACAGGCATCTGAGGCCACCTTGCCTTAACAGCTTGTGCATTTTTGCTAGGACATAGTACTGAGGGACAGTTTATTGTTTGAAAAATTCTAGTTTTCTTCATCTGCAAATATTGTCCAAATAGATAATATATCTGAAAGAATGTCAGGAACTTCAGAGTAAGTAGCTATCTTCTTTCTATTTTTTTTTTCATTTATTTTCTCTCACCTTGCTTTTTCATTTGTAGCAACTATGTAACAAAAGAATTAACTAATGAGCGCCTTCTTTAAGCTTTGGTGTGTCCCTGATCAGCCATTTTAAGGGAGTAAGTTTAAATAATTAGTAGTGCATGTAGACAAGGATGGAAAGGAAGTCTAAAATGAAGACTGAATGTGTTTAAAAGTTGTTAACAATTCTTTTCCCCTATAAAGTCAGAGATGTGAAATAGTGTTGATGGTGGTCTGGAAGGGCTAAGAACCCAGATGGTTTCCATTCGCTTTCTTCTCATCATCGATAGGAGTATTCTGTGACTCTTGGAGATTTCCAACGAAAATGTGAATGGGAGGAAACCTGGCATCTGTTCTAGGGCTGACAAACTGAATATTCCTAGCCATAAATACAGTAGGATTTTTATTCTTTGACAAAATAATTCACCAGATTGTTATTGTTTCAGTGACTTAGAAGTTTTTATCCCATAAATCCTTATGTGATCCATAAAACTTTAGTACTATATCAAAGTCATTGTCCAGTATGTGCACGAATGTAAGTGCCTTGTTAACTCAGTTAATCTTAAGTTTTCTGTATCAGCTCCTTTTTTTCATATTTTCAGTAATAATGCATAGGTTTAATCTCTAGTCACCACTCCAGTTATTTCTGCCAAGATGTCCTGGTAGCTTAAAAAAATATGCTCCTCTTTCTGTATTTTCTTCTACTGAAGCAAAATGTTCAAAGATGACACGTTTCTGAACAAAGTGATATCCTATTGAAAAATGAATGAGTCACCTCTAAATTTCATGGGTAGCAGGTTATTGACCTTTGAGACATTGTGTAAGTCCATTTTCATCCTTGGGAGGTCAAATAAAAATCCAGCTATGCTGAACAGATAAAACATTGCTTTGACACTGCATCATGTTCTTTCCTTTGATTAATATTGCTGCTGGTCTTATATTAGGTCCAGGGGTTAGTATCCTTTTATTCACAATTCAGAAAAAAGTCAGTAAACTTAACATTACGCATTCAAACAATAATTTTTAATTTTTCTTAGCAGATGTTTATAGTATAAGAATAGTTACATATTTTAGTGAAAAATGAATGCTTGAAATATAAGGAGACAAATGCTTCCAAGAAGATTCCTGCCATTTTTTAAGTTTGTATTCTAGTTTAATATCCAATTCATGTAATTGAAAACTTTTGACCATAAATAGGTTGCATAGTTGTATAATCAGCAATACACACGGCACATACATGATGTATTGGTCACTTTCAAGTTCAGAGGACTAAGTCTACTGATCAGCCATTAATGGGAAAAAAGGGTATGCCCAATTATGAGGTCTAATTGCCTTGTGTGGGAGGGGGATTCTGATGGAATTTCTACACAGAGGTGGGTGATTGATACACTGAATGGGAGCCACAGGACAGGCAGGATTTCTTTGTGTTCCTTCTAGTTTTCCAGGCTCGAAAGCTGTTTTTAAGAGGAGGTTTTCCTCTGACTGTATGCCTCCACCCCCTCACAATGTTCGGTTTTCTTTTTTCAAAATCTTTTTATTGTCACAAATTAGGCCACTAGGATTTTTTTTTAAGGTTTTTTTATGGTTTTCAATTTTGCTTTCCGGTGCTAATGGCTCTTCTCCAGACATCTGCTCATTGAATTCCCAGCAAAACAGGAACCTGAAGTGAGTACTGTGTTACTCCCTGCCTGCTGGGTTGTAGTTCTCAGCAATGTGTAGCCAGAGGCTTGCCACCGCTGTTCAACGTGCTTAGCAAACCTCAATGCAATGAACATCTGGGTAGTCAGGAAGGCATTAGAGTAGTGTCTGGGTGTGTTCAGAAAAACAGCGGGGCACTGTGGAAACTTTTATGAATAGTTTTTGCAAGCCTGAGCAACTTAAAGAAAACTAATAACCCCTAAAGCCTAAATTCTGCATTAATTAAAGATTACTTTCCCCAAAATACTTTTCCACTGCCTGCTAAAGTGGGCTGAATGGATGTTCATGTTCTGGCATTGAGAAATGTAAGATAATGCTAACCACAGCCTAGTTCTTAAGATAAATGCCTGCCATACACGCTTCAGTTTTTGAAAAGTCTTTGATATCTTCCATATGTTTACTGAATCTTGCTCATCTTAGGAGGCATGGCAACATCACACATCTTTGCCACCAGCTTTGAGTAATGAAGAAGAGACAGCTTAGAACTGTAGTAAGTTTGCCATCAGCTGTACTATTTCCTAATCTGAACATTTCTGAAAATTCAGCAAAGTTCCATTGTGAATGTGGGAAGCATCCCCATAGTAGTTACAAGCTTACATTAGTGAAATTATAAATAATTGTACATACATACTATATATGTAAACTATCATCATTTATGCCAAAGCAGAATCATTATTCAGCAACACTTCTTTTTAAAAAGGAAGAGATTAAAACATACTGGTGTTGAAAAGCGATACTGCTGTTCTCTAGTAGTGATAAATATCCTTTTTTTCCCTCTCTTCTGTTGAAATTTTGAAAAGTGAGAAATACTGACCATATATGTTGGCTAATGATGTGTCTAATTCTCATTTATAAAGAGATGGAGAGTAGTTAGTAGTGTCATGTTATTGCTACATGGAATCCAAGAAGATTCTTTCTTTTCCACTTGCACCCTTTTATATGAAATGTTAATCACTGGTCACGTGTAATGGATAATCAGGGTCAATAGTGTGTTTGTCAATAACTCTCTGATTTCTAAACAAAAAATTTTCATGGAGACCAATTATTTTCATTATTTATTTCTATTGATATGAAATAGGTGTTTTCAAAGTGCCTTTGTAATCCACTACATCGCTAGGTTAGAACTGTGGAGCCTTTCCCAAAAGAACTAGATGGAAGGAGAATAAACTCCTCAGAACATCAAATCTCCTGGCTGTAGCGCCTATGTCTCAGTACTCACCTCCCTCAAAGCCTTCAGAAAGGGAAGAATGAATTATGAAAGAGAAGTTGCACCAGAAGCAAGCTCTCTTAAATTGAGCATATCCTGTAAGATAGTAACTTGGATGCTGGTAACACCACTGAGAAATGCATTCATCTGTCATCCTGGATAAAAATGGTTTTGGAACTCAGTGTGTCAGTGGTTCTGACAGCTGGTTGTACCTAGTGAGGGTGGGTTATGTCTGAGGTATCTGCAGTCACACTGGACAGCACTGTAAGCACTCGCTAGAGGAGGTGTAGCTTGGCAAGTGGCCGTGAAGGGTCTCAAACACACAGATAACTGGAACACCATAGGTGTTTGGATTTTGTCTCAGCAAACTTACCCCTGGCTCTGTCACAGACTGAAGCTGGAGCGGCATCAGAACAGCTGTCACGGAGCTGGGTGAGACATACCTGAATGTCAGCTTGTCTTTTCTGAGCTTTTCCTGCCTATCTCCACAATTTCTCAGTTCCAGAGTTGTCTCCATGGCTCACCAAACTGCTGAAATTGTCTGGAGTCAAGAACCCCAAATCTGTGCAACAGAAAGGAAGAGTCAGTATTCATTAGTCTGAATTGGTGACTTCTGGTGATGCCTGATTTGCATTTTTACAGCACTGAGTCTCAAACTGGATTAATAACAGCTTGAAAAGTCACCTGAACAGAAGTGGCCAGTGGTTCCCTATGGTAGTCTGAGAGGCAAAAAAAATCACCTCAGTTTACACATTGCATCTTCTTCAACAGAGATGAAACATCACTGACACAGTTACACTTTAGTTACTTTAAGTGAAAATGTTTGTCAGGAAGGTTAAATGTCTTTCAGGTTTCTGCTTCAGCAAAGCACTCTGGCTGGACAAGGCATCTTGCACCAGCCAAATGTTTCTTCTGGAATGATGTGCCCTGCTTTATATGACGTCTCCCTTGCTGGGATACTGTGTGTTTCAGATTGGTTAATTTCACAAAAGGGAAAGGATGTCTGATCATCAGAATTAACTTTGAATGAATTACATCAACAATTCGTAATTTGTCTGAGGATATGGAATTTCTTGGGAGAAATTACAAGAAATTACTTTGACTATCAGGAAAAGTAATGCATTTCATTGTGCAGATAACAATTCATGTGATAACTTCTCATATTTGCTGCCTTGCTGTATGAAGAGCGTTTTTTGGCTTGCTTTGTTTTTCTGCCTTACTGTGTGTGAAGGTTTTGTTTTGGTTTTGTTCTTTGCTGCATGAAAAGTTTTCTTCCTCTGAATGTCATTATTTACTTTCAGAATAACTATGACACTTCAGTTCTTAGATTTGTGTGCACTGGAATTTGAGTACTATTTGTGTTTGCAGACAAAAGCTGCTTAGTATCCAATTTCTTTTGCTATCTTAAAATTCATTCTTTAGGGTCCATTTCAGTTTGGCTCTCTGATTCCTGTAGCACTGAAAATGAAAGAGTATGCAACTTTTTGCCTATTTTTGTTTTTAGCATGTGACTTCATACATTTGAAGGATTTATCTTAAACTTTCTACTTGTTACAGTGACTGTTAAAGTATGAAGTTGTATTTTTTTGACTATAAATTAGTCAAGTAGAGGTGCATTGCTGACTCATAATATTCATGTGAACAGGACAGAACTGATAAAAAATGTAGACCATTTTCAGCTTCTTTTACTCATTCCCAGGCATTTGAATATTGTGAGCCCATGAAAACAGCTGCAACAATGAGTATAGTTAAATATATATATATATGTATGTATGCTGTTTAGTGCTTAAACAGTGACCCTTCACACGCTCAGTTTTTGCTCTGTAGCCGTAAGAAGTGGGAGCCATCTTTCCTCAGTGGGGCAGGGAAAGCTGTAATGGCTGGTATGGTCATGCGAATCCAGTACCTAGAGCTTTAAGACCAGTATCATGAGAGCTGATAAAATCACAGGAGCTAGCAACCGAGTACTGCTTCAATATTAGAAGGGGAACAAAATCAAAGATATGGAAAGAACTGAAGATAGATTATGAAAACTAACATATTTTCCATATGTGAACTATTGCCTGGCTGGGCAGCAGATTCCTTCCTCAATGGCATTACAAGGACTTCTACAAAGCCACCTGTTTACTGCCCCCTAATGACATTCTTTCTGCATTTCATGGTCGTACTTGTCTCCTTTCCACTTCTTTCTGGTATAAACACTACGTAGTACTTTGGTATGGCTTGCTTGAGATACTTTAATGCTTCTGATACAAACAGTTGTCTTCTGCATTTCTGTGTACAGGCCCATCATGCACAGAAGATACCGGCAGTAGGGAGTTAGCCCTAATGATATTTCTTTATCGGGAGAACATCTGTTACGTTTTTGATGACAACAGCAGGAGATATTTTTGTCAAGTGCTTATATCATGATTCAGGCTGTTTTATAGACTAGTAACTTGGATGCTTTATATGTCTAAAAGGAAAATTGCATGCTACCACAGGCTTTTTACCCATAAATCTTAATGTAATCTGTAATTTCTCTGCTTTAATATGACAGACATGTTACTGAAATGACAGCCATGAGATCAAATTCTCCCCACATCTTGCAGAAAATAAGCTGTGAATTTTGGTCCAATGAATTTTTTTGTATTTTTGTAGTCAGATGGGACTACACGCTTTTTTCCATCTCTTATTTTTTTTCTGCCTCTGTGGTCTCAGAAAATAAACTGTGAGCAATCTGATCCAGCAGTCCTAGATAAGCCTAGGATTTTTAAAAAATCTGCATTGAAATTATCTCAGTGTTATTTTATGGTCTGTTTCCCTCACTGCAGTCATCATTGAAAGAATGGCACTCAGTTAAGGAGTGGTTATTGTAATTTCATTAGGGACAACTTTTTAGCTGTCAGCAGAAGTTATCTTACGTTTTTAAGCATTCTTTCTTCTGACTATATTCTTGTTTAATACAAAACACGATTGTATTAAAAGCAAATGACCTGTTACCTTAAAAATGAAACACTGACATTTCCTAACTACAGTATATACAGTATTAAATTCAGAAAAATATTTCTTAAATCAAGTTTTCTAACAACAGCGGTAGAAAGAGAACTTGAACCAGTATTCTTCAAGTATGGAGAGTATGTTTTGGTCCAGTGCAGTGCTAAATCTATTTTATGCTACAATCTCCAGCATTCGAGGTTGATTTCTTTCAGTGGGCCCACAAGGATTCTTCTTCTAAGTCTTCTTGTCTTTCCCTCGGAAAGGGAGATAAATTCGTATCTACCCAACACCTCAGTCTTACAGGCTTAGAGAACGAGTCGGAGAAGCTACAGATTTGAGGGAGACTGGTTTCTTATCTTGGCCACTAACGTAGAAGCTTGAAGTGAGCCAAGGGAATAGGCATGTTGCACTCCTGTTTCCTTCTACAGCCCCATTTTTTTCTGAAGATTCCGTTATTTATGCCTTTAGTCTATTATTTGTACCTCTATTCCATTATTGAAACTGAGAGAACAGAGCATGTCTGAAGTCTGTGCAGATACCGTTGTCATACTAGAAGACTTTAAACCGGTGCATATATTTGTGTATTGGTGGCAAGAGGAAAAGAAACACTATCGAGGAACATATAAAAAGTAGGTATAATTAATGTATTTGTGTTTATTAAACTCTCATTGAAAGTGTAGGAACCAGTAGCACCATCTCCAGTTTTATTTTCATATTCATCGCAGAAACTGATGGAAAAACCAAATGTAGCTGTTCAAGTGATGGAAAATTGGCAAAATTGGAAAACTGGAAAAATTAAGCTTATGCTTGCCAAGCAACTCGTGATGATTTTAAAGAGGTGTAGTGTTTTTCTTTAGGTCTTTTTCCGTAGAAGGGAAAAATACAACATGCTGTTTAGTTGCCTGTAAGTATTTACTTTGCTGTTCTACAGAACTCGCAATTCATGGCATTTAGAGATACATGTCTATCCCAATGCAACATTCTTTTCTTGAGCAGTCACTGAAAGCAAATTTGGACACAGCAATCCATTTTGAAATCTGGGACAATAAGTTGTCAATGCAAAGACTGAGGTTTATTATTGCTTTCTGGGGTTGACAAGATAGAAAACATTCAGTGCTCTCTTTTAGTATTGAACACTTGTGTGAAGTAGTATTCACAATGCCAGTAGACTTTAGAAAACATTTCTCACATAAACACAAGAAGCTCGCTGTTCTAATTGGCACACATTTAATGTTTCTTCTAGATTAACTCTGAGGCATCTGTACAACAGTGGTGGTAACACTGCTTTCAGTTATACACTAGTACTTGAGGTTGTTAAGCTCTCTTGGACCTCCAAAATATTCACCATCACTCCCTCCTCACAAAAAGAGTCTAAAAGTAATGACGGATATAATTTTGTTATTTACTGATAAGGCTTTTACTCCTAAGACAACCTCCTTGTGGAGTCATGGGTCAGAAACTTAGCTGGTATTACACTGGGTAGAGTCGAGCACTTTTGCTTGGGATTTGCAACGAGTGCATCTTGGTTGGGAGAAATTCCTTTCAGAAAATAAACTGGATCTTATATTTGTTTGCCTTGAAGAAACTAAGAATCAGCTCCCATGTGCCCTCATTGCTGGACTGTGTAACGATGGTCCTGCTCCTTGTTGTCTGGTCCAGCAGAAATGGGTTCTTTCTTACAGAATATCATGATTTCAAGGGATAGTGTACTCTGCTTCATTAGGAGTCTCTGTGCATGTGGTTATGATACTCTGCTGAATTATGAAATAGTTCAACTTCCATTTGTGCCAATCAGTCTGACAACCTGCTCTTTGCAGAAAAGCACACACAGACAACACACAGAGACTGGCATTTACAAGACTAATACCATGTATGTTGTAACCTCAGTCACTTGAGGTTCTTTGGGGAGAGGCTGTCAGGATAATGGATGCATTTACACTTGGTTCCTGTCACCACCAACTTTGGTGTGATTGATTTTCTTGACAAAGAGGATAAACTATTAGTCATCCTTTGGGAAGGTATTGTCTGGAATTAATAATCCTATCATCTAATTTCACCTTATCACAGGGAAAAAATTATTTTTTAGTAAATTTCAAATAAAAATGTATTGACCTCATAACAGCTTCAATCTTGCTATTAAATATTAACTTAGAATATTATTTTTCTTTCTGTTTAAAAAGTGACATTTCTCTGGTATATGAGATCGTAGTCTTAATGGAGTCAGGTTTAAAAAAAAATAAAATACATGTTTAGGTTTTTGCAAGGGTTTGAATTCTTGTACTTTGTGCAGATCAACTGAATTCAGAAAATAATTTTTTTTTATTCTTCTTTGCTGGATTCACAGAACAGAAAATATGAGCTGCAAACTCTACAGAATACTGTGAAAATTATAATTTTGTAAAATACTTTAAAAAAATTAGCATTATTGTATGTAATAAGTGGAATGGTCCTTAACACTTCTGTTGTCACTTGAAACAAAGATTATAATTGTTCCTTAATTCTGTAATAAAAGAAACTTAAGAACGTGGAGCTCCTGAATGATTAGTAATGGATTATTTTTAATTGTAAATTAAATTGTATTTAGGATTATTGTTTAAATTTATTACGTATTTTTCCATTTGTTTCAAATTAAATGCCTATCCATCTTCCAGTTCATCAGAAATGCTTAGAAATATCAATGAAGCTGTAAGTCTGTGGATATTGGATAAAGTTAACTAAATTATATGGATTACACTAGGCTGTCTGCCAGAAAGAAGGTTTATGTACAACTTGTCATTGGGAATCTATAAGCCATTTAGAGCATATATTTAAATCATGTAGCTGTTCTGTGTAATAGGGAGGGAGGGCTGCTACTGAAAACATAGGAGTTACTAATTGACACCATAATGATAAAATTGTTTTTTTGCTTTTCAGGTCTTAGGAACAGATGAGGATAATATGGGGGATGGTTGCTCTCAGAAGCTGGCTTCGGCCAAGTTCCTTCGACTTTTGCTCCTCATTCTGATTCCTTGCATCTGTGCCCTTATCCTTTTGCTGGTGATTCTGCTTACCTTTGTAGGTGAGTGCTAATGGAGTAAATTAAGGAGACTAGAACTAAGACCACATTCTCAAGTGCTAATATAATTATGGACATTAATCATATATCTTAGCACATCTACCTAACAAATTAATCTCCCTAGTGACTGCTTGTTGCAGAGAAATAAATACACTATTTAGATTTATATATTTAAAACATATTTAAAGTGCCAATTAGGAAACTGTTTGATTTTCTCAAGGTTTTGAGGAGCATGTAGCAGGTAGATAGTTTTCAGAAGTCATTTTACAAGCATGAAAAGATATTTATGTTAGAACTTAGATCACTGTCACTGGAATTGAATATTTATCCCCTTATGTCATAGACTTGTATGCAAATCTGATTCTTATTTTCAAGTGAATTTTAATTTATAAATAGCCACAAATCTTTCTGAATCTATTCTACAAAATACTACTGTTTAACTAAGGAAAACTATGTTCATTTCTTCTAAATATGGAATATGTATTAACGCAGAACCCCAAGCATGTTTTGTGGAAACTGGTTCCAGGTATATTAGATTTCATGATGTCTTAGTCTGTTAAGTAATTCTGTGTCTGTTACACAAATAAAAGGTGCTAATTTATAACCATAATTTTTTTAAAAATCTTGCTTTTGTTACCTTTAGACAAGGCTGACATATCATTAAATTACTTCAACTACAACACGAAAAAGACAGTAATACTAAGTTAAAGCACTGTTTTTTTAGAGGAAAAAAAAAAGTAAAAAAATAACCTGCTTTCGGTGCTGAGGGGTTTTGGAGTTTTTGCCTTATTTTTTTTATTTTTGTTAATGAGAATATTTTCTAGTTGGGCTTCCCTAAGTACTTCAGAAGCATACCTGTAACAAGTGGGATAATGTATGAAGTATACAGATACATATATATTTCCTGATTTTAACTACACCAATTTCAATATGCATCAAAGAGTCAGACAGTTAGGAAGCACAGGAAGAAACATGTCTCGATAGCACTGTCAAAATCAAGACAACTTAAACCTGTTTTCTCAATTCAGTCTGTAAAGGATTTGCAGCAAGACATTGTAGGCCTGTTCTTTTCATTTAGTTTAAGTTAGGGAAGTAAAAAAAACGCCATAGCTGATGAATGTTGTGATTGACAAGTACATCTTGGGTTGTATCTCTGAATTAAGAACAGTCTGAAATGGATTAAGATCAAGTCTGGCAATTAGGAAATATGATGCCATTCAATTTGCTTTCCTTATGTTTAGCATTCCATTTGTATCCTTCATATCCTCTGCCCTAGATTTTCATTCCTTGGTGAGAAAGCAGATAAAAAAGCAGGTGTATTTACATCAGCTCTACTCAAACTCCTCCTGAGGCATGTATCGACATAACACTCATTAAAATGTATGAAATCCTCTGGGAAATGGGACCTGCTCTGATCCTACTGACATAGCAAAAATCAGGACTATGTCCTCTTAATTCAGTGTAATTACTGCAGGGTGAAGAATAAGGCTTGGTGTTATAACCCAAGTCTAAAACTGGCGAAGTTCTCTCCAGGAACGTCCTTTGAATTAACATATTATAATTTAGTACTCTTCTCAGCAGCATTCATTTTCTATGCGTTGATAGCTTAGAAGCAAGTATGTTTCATGACTAGAATGAACTAACAAATTCTGTAGACATCTTTAAAGTGTGTGTAATGTAGTTTGGTTTAGTTATTGAGAATACACTATATCCAGAATAGTACTTCATATTCATTTTAGATCAATAATTACTGAATTCTGTTACAGTCTAATATTAGTATGAATTCTTACAGTGTATGAAAAAGTTGATAGTCCTGACCAGCTAAGAGAAATTCTGTAATATATGGGAAATTATGTTCTTACATTTTTCTTCCAAAAATGAGGGAGTTAAAATCTGTGGTTGTCATTCTAGAATCTTTCACTGGTGCATAAAACATAAATAGAAAACTCCAGTCTATCCTTTAGAACCTTATAAACTTTTTTAGATTTGACTTTGGTAATTAACTCATCCGGTAATTAGACCTTTTATATTTTGAAAGAAAGTGTTTTGTTTCCTGTGGTAAATTTGTAGGTACTTATTCTTTGCATATACACATGAAAAAACTGGCATGCACCTGAGAACTTTTCTATTAATTTTCCTTTACGTCTCTTTACAATAACTGAATGCCTGGTTTGAATAGCTAAATGTTTCTTGAAAATGGAGAGAGGTATGATCCCCTTCAAATTGCATTAGAATCTGTAGCCTGTGTATCATTTTGCTGAAAAAAACCTTAAGTAATGAATAGTATGCAAATATTACAGAGGTTAAAATTAGCATACTTGTTAGAATGAAAAATCTCTGGCATTTTCATTCTTATCCTTGCAGAGAGAAAGTGTTCTAAGCTACTTGAAACATTGTTTTTAAAAAGTCCTTCATAGCTGGTTAAGCATTCTACCAAATTAATTTTTTTTTTTGATTGAACCATAATTGCTTCTCATTGCAGTTATTTGTCTGGGAAAACAGAATACTTTATAGTTACAATTCCTATAAAGGAAAATCAGTTATATTTATTTTATAGTGATAAATGCATTCCATGGTAGATGTTGCATTCCTCCCATTCCTTCACATCAGTGTCCTCAAATCATACTTACGTGGTCTTCTTCTGCCTCCTGCTAATACCCATGTACAGCTAATGCTTTGTCTGTTGTTATCTGTAGAAATCTGAACAAGTGTTATGATACACATAAAGAGTGGTTTTGTCTATGTCAGACTTTTCCATTCCAGATGTAATTTTTTGACATATGATCACATTGCAGGACTATATCAAATAAGCCTGCCTTTCAGGCAAGCAGCAAACCCTTTTGTCCATGCCCAATATTAGGCATTTACTCATTTTGCAAAAATAGTATTTTAAATATCTGTTAATCTGTCAACCCTGGTGGGAAGAAGATCCTTCACAGAATGAATATCAGGAAAAGCTCATTCTAGTAAAACTGCTAGGTTTAGCTTTGTCAGCTGAGATGATACAATTAGGAAGGCCTTTTGTGTAGAAGAGGTTCACTGCGTGGTCCACCTGTCAAGAAGAGTTGTTACCACTTGGAAACTGTGAAAATAGAACCAAAAATGCCATCGTTGGAAAGATGGGTTGAAGAAGCAAACAAGCATTTGCAGATCTCAGTGAAAGAAGTAGATGACCTTATAGATAGTGATAGACATATCTATTATTTGTAGTTCCAGAAAATGAACAAAGTAAGTCTGAGGGAGGAGAGTATAGAATCCAGTGGGTAGTTTAAATATTTTGCTTCACAATATTTATTTGTCCACTATATGAAACCAAAAGGGTTTTTCAAATTTCTTTCAAGAGTTTACCTGTCTTGAAATGTGTTGTCTGCTATTTTGCTGAGTAATATAGAAATAGCTAATAATTTTAACTTGAATTTTAACTCATTATTAATAGCTCTTTGGGACCAGTGTTTTAGAGACTTTTTCTATTTTTATGCTGAGTGGAGGAGAAGAGATGAGTCCAGGGAGAAGCAGAGAGAATGTGAAAAAAAACCTTCAACTGTTCTAGAGTTATGGAAAAACATTATGCACTTTGTCAAAGGAGTTAAAAAAGCTTGTTTTAACTTTTTGAAAACTGCAGAAAATCTAGTGAAGTTTGAAAATTGAAACAAAGTAGGCTTCTGAATTATAGAAATTCAAGGCTTTATTTGGAAACAAAACACCCCAAAAAAGCTACATTTAAGTAAGCACGATTTCTGAGCACAACCACTCACAATTCCTTAGACTTTAGCAAATTATATTAATAGTGGTTCTTGCTTGTGAAACTCCAGCAGATTCATTCTTCCTGTTTGGCCTGACCAGAGGACTTGCACAAAAATCTTGCTGCTGAAATAATGGGCAGATGGGAGATTTTTAGTTGCTTCTGTAGAATACACACAGTAAATCCCTCCAAATCCCAATGAATTATTTGAATTATTTGAAACATTTGCTGGTTGCAAAACAGAAATGTTAATGTGTATATATGTATAAAGTTCCCCCTGGTTCTTCCAGTAGACAGTAGACATAAAGATTTATGCACAGTCAGGGACCTATGTTTAACAATTGTAGTTAAATTACATAATCCTTTATAGAGAAAACAGTATCTCTTTCTATTTTAAAAGTTAGTGAATATAAAATATATTAAAAATATATTAGTTCCCTTGAAGCTTCAGAATTAGATTTCTGAAGATGTTAGTACTATGAAAACAAGAGATGATTTAATTTAAAAAGAGAAAAAACCAGTATTGTCAGTCTTGTTAATGTTATAAAAAACCAAATGCACGTTAGAGCTACTTGAAATTCCACTTTATAGTTTTAAACATGTAAGATTTCTATAAGTAAATTATTATAAGTAAAGTTAAAACATTTGAAGGTCATGGAACCATTATCCTACAGTAA
This sequence comes from Pseudotriccus pelzelni, assembly GCA_035584735.1. Classification (NCBI taxonomy): domain Eukaryota; kingdom Metazoa; phylum Chordata; class Aves; order Passeriformes; family Tyrannidae; genus Pseudotriccus; species Pseudotriccus pelzelni. The sequence goes on from JAWMRA010000130.1 coordinate 47,073,819, forward strand.
CCATAACTTTTGTTTTATGTGCTGTTTTTTTCTTGCTACATTCTTAAATTTAATTCTCTTTAATTTTAAGTGGGAAATAAATTTTAAATCTGTGTCATTATATTTATTATTTATCTGTGAAAACATATTGGTAACACTTGTTCTTCCAGGTGATGGATGGTAATTTTGGTGCTTTTTTTCCTTTCTTCTAGGGGTGCTAGAAAAAACATGCTTTTATTCAAATGGAACTGAGGTCATCACAGTTAGTGGTGACTTTGAAACATACGATGATCTTTTGCCAAACATGGCTGAAAACAGTTCCAAGACTGATCCCACAACGGATGTCAGCACACAGCCCTCTTCCTGGACCACCACACTTTTATCCCACATTGAGCAAATGAACAAGAACTCAAACATGATTAGAGAGTCTTTCCAGGATAATTCATTTGGTCTCCCAACTCAAGCCACAGTGCTCAGTCGTCAGCCTACAAATGATGCTGCTTTGTCGGAGGGCTCTGAAGACAACACCCAGCTGTTTGCCACTGCAGAGGAGGTGACTTTGTGGTCTACAGATGCATCCTTTAACAACATAGAGAGGACGACCAATCCGCCAGTATTAAGTCTTACCCGTCCATCTGCATCACAAAAAATGTATCAGAAAAAAAGTAAGTTTACATTTTATTTGGCTCCATAACTCTGAATCAAAAACTACAGAGCATACTGTTAGCATGCTTTCCAATGTGTTCCTGTGAGTTCTAAAGAATGTGTCCCTTTTGACAATTTGTCATGCGCATTCCACGTTTCAAGCCATTGGTTTCTTATGAGAGCATTTGATTGACCTGTTGAGGAAGATGCAGTAAATTCTTTCATGTATGAAAAATTACAATATATTTTTCAAATGGTGCTAATAATTAATGCTTGCCAAGGCTGAAAATGAGTTGTTGCAGGCTGTATTAATTTATACATAGAATTTCCTGTGTTTCTTTGTAACTATGTATGTGGCAGATAAAAGCTGGGAAGCAGCTCAGTTTTGTCTTTTTCTTGTTCTTTCTCGAGTGAAGTAACAGTAGGGAAAACCTTTCAATAAGACTTCCTTTTTTTAAAACCTGTTACACAGAAAAGATTACTTTTGAAAATGTTAGAGTGATATATTATTTTCTTACTCCAAAATTAGCTTTAAAAAACCACCTTATTGTAAAGCACTAATTTGTCAGTTGTTTCTTCTGTCCCCTAGACTGTAGTGACTTCACAGGCCATTTGAATGGTACAGGCTTTCTGTAGGTTCTGTTTCCTAAGTGATGTTTCTTATACAGATTTGTCTCTTTTTCTCTCCCTGCACCCCAAACAGAACAAATATATATAAATGCACACTTGAATCCTATTAGTGATTCATTTATTTACTACTTTTGGCAACTATGCATAGTGAGCTACACCACAGATATTTTCATCATCACACATGAGATACCTATTGGAGATAGATGTAACACTGTAAAACCATTTTCCCTTATCTTACTATGTTGGAATGAACTCTTTTGAGATGGATATAATGTGCATATGCAATATGCACATGTATGTCTATGGAACATGATATTTTTCCCTCCTATGATGCCGACACAAGGTGCAACAGTGCTGAAGTGGTTTAGGACAGCCTTAGGTTTGAGTTTCTAACCTTTCAAATATTTAGGGTTTGGTGTTACACAGAGAGGCGCTTGGAATTCTATTGTGAGGTAGTTTCTTCCTGTGTAAAGAGAAAAGGATAAAAGCTTTTCAAAGACAAATTTGAAATACCATGGGTTTCTTAAACCACAAAACAAAAACAACAACCAACCAACCAAACATCCCAAACTGAGATACGTGAAGTTAGGTTTTTCTCTGCCTGTCAGAAACATCAGGAACTGGTAATGTTACTAATCAATAACCTCTCAGTCTTTGATTCCACTTACAAGTGTTTTGTTTATCTGTATTCATGTGGACATTATCTTAATTTTGTGTATGTATGTGTGTGTATATATATATATATTAGAGATCTAGAAGAATTTGATCTTAGAGTAACTGTGTTACCATGGCTGTCCAAGGCATAGAGGATTAGAAAGCAGGGGATGTGCCCCTCACTACTTTTCTTGTTCTGGCCTTTGTAAATTAACTGCTTATATTCATCTTTGGTCTCTTTGATCTCTCTTTTCTCACTGAGCTTTGCTTCTTTGAGAGAACCCTAAGGTAAGAGAGAACATGGTCTAATGTCCATAGGAAGTTCTTATGTATTCTGATGTGGAGGGAGAGGAGGTATAACTGGGAGATGAGGTATAAACCAGCAAAACTGGAATAGTCTGTTGGAGTAAAAATGATTTTTTTTTGGACAAGTAAAACTTAAAGACCACATGAGAATGGTGGTAGTAGATCAAATTAAGTCTCTTTTGGTTAGTGTCTGAATCCAACTGTGAACATTAATTAGCACATGCCTGAAAAAGAACAAACTAAGTCTACTGAGACGCTTCAGCATTACATGGTAGCAGATTCCAGTGATCTGCAGTGAGTCCCAATCAGCGTTCTCCCATGAATTGATGTAATCACTTTTGAACCCATGTAAAACAGAGGTTTGAGCTTTTTAAGTGTATCTCATAAGGAAACTAACCTCTAAATGAAGTGTGAGGCTGATGTTCTTTTATCAATGCACACTAGCAAATTGTCCATCAGTACAAGTTTCATCTGGTTCAGATGTGGGGAGGTGAATGCACTTCTTTTGATTTAGTAAGCATGAGTAACTTGGACTTCATGTTGATTTTATACAGGATGTCGAAAGACAAATGATTTGTCATATAACATAGAGACTGCCAGTGCAAAGCCAGCCAGCCAAAGTTCTATGAACACATTTGGACTGGCATTCCTGTGGCTGTTATGTTTTTGGACTGACACTAGTATCCCTAGCACTGGATTTGCTTTACTGGTGAACCACAGCTTCAATAAAAGACATTAATAAGAGAAATGATCAACATTGTGACCATATGGTATTCAGTCAAGACTTCAAAATAACACAAGTAAGACATTGCTGAGTTACTAACGGAGAGGAATGAAATTTGGCACATATGACATCAATTATTTAAAAAGTTCTTGAAGCAGAAGGAAGTTCTTTGGCAGAAATTCTAGTAAAGAGTAAGTTAGTGGGTAAATAGGAATGAATGATACAATAAGGAAGAGATGAAGAAGTTTATTTTCATTTTACAAGGGAAAGCACAAATTTATGAGAAAGGAGTTTTGCCTCAATTTCTTTCTAATAAATTTGCCTCACAAATTTATTAGGAAGGAGTCAGTGAAAATGCTGGTTAATACAACATACTTGTCTTTTCAAAATGCTGTTAACAAAAGTCTTCACTGAGAAGTCTTAAAGACACGCTTCGCACACACTACATGTTCATTAAAAGACATGAGGAAAATTAAGAATGACTGGTTAGGCTCCACAGTGAAAAAGGCTACTGATGGAGTCTTACAGTGTTTGATATAATCAGTGATCAGGCGAAACAGTGAATAGTGAAGTAACAACATTTCTGCTAATTCAGATTTATCTGTCTAAAATGAATAGCTGGCATTCACATAAAGGTCTCACAGGGAGACAGTGACTGATAAAATGTGTAGATGACTCTGTGCCTATAGATGCAAGAGAATGCTGGAGAGTGGGGACCAGCACTAACTCTACTGAATACAATGCTGGACTCTCAGCTAGCGTTGCCACCCAAAAAGGGACCTGATGGTTTGCTGCAGTCAGCATTCTGGCTCCACGACTGTCAAGAAGGCAAATGGTGTTAAGCATTGTCGTGAAGTCTACGAAGAACAAACCAAAAAATCTCACTGCATGAGTGTATAACTTCAGAAAGATAATAGCAGAATCAAAAACAGCAAATAGCAGCCAAGTAAACCAGTAGAGACATGGAATGACTTAGATGTGGGGAGGCACTAAATAAGAGGAAGACACTGTTTTCCTTCTGGAAAACAGCTGGGTTAGGAGTAAGTGATTGTGGTAGACATTCATACCATTTTGAGCGTGTCTTGTTGAAATAGAACAGTTGCTCACTGGTTTTCATTATACCAGGAGTTGCGTGGGGGGGGGGGGGGGGGGGGGGGGGGGGGGGGGGGGGGGGGGGGGGGGGGGGGGGGG
>JAWMRA010000130.1:47078047-47136062 GCA_035584735.1 Pseudotriccus pelzelni
CCGGTGTTGCTTCCCCCCCCCCCCCCCCCCCCAATCAGGCAGTAAATTAGAAAAAGAAAGAGGAAACAGCATGGAACTCTTTGCCACAGGATGATGAGAAAACCTGAAAGTATGAAAATACTTGGAGAACCTTATGGGGGGTTGGTCTACTAGTGCTTTTAGGCACAATAGTCCAGTGGCAACCTCTGACTTCTGAAGGCTCAAGATTTTTACATTGCCAGAAGTCATTGCTAGGTGTTTCTTCCTTATTTTTACCCAATATTGTTAGAATTTTTCTTGGACATATAATGCTGGTCCCTATCAAAAGCCAGCTTCTGAGTGAAGTGTATCCTGTGTTACCTCTCTGTAGGAACGTAAGTGAAGGAATATGTTTTTCCTGTTGAGGCATTTGATTTTGTGTGACGTCATGTTTAAATGTTTTCTGAAGGCATGGGCTGTGGTCCTAGGTCATGAGAATGGTTCATTGGAGAGTTTTCTGATAGCAAAAACATCAGGAAGGGAGTCTTAGGTGAACCAATAGGTTCAGTAGTGTTTATTCTTGCAGTTTAGAAGTATATGCAGTATTTTATGTTTATCTGTCAGTCAATGCTTAGCAGAAAAAACCCCACATTATATAGTAATTACCGTAAAGAATAAAGGATGTTTTTCCAAGATAAGTATTAGCACAACTTTATTGGTACTTCTTTCTCTTTGAAACGAAAGCAGACTGCAGTTAGGCAGTAAAGTGGGAGACTTCATTCAAACGAATCCTGCTCTGTAATACTGCCAATTTGAGGGGACAGGAACGAGGAGAGTGAGCGAGGGTTGACATTCTTCCCCGAAAAACATCCTGCAAATGAGCGGAATACGCACAGGGACCAGAGGTACTGACATCTGATTTGGTTTCCTGCACTCAGTGGTGTGCACATGCCCACGCGTATTTAATATCCGTTTATTCATCGAGACGCCCCCGCTCCGCCTCTGCCGCCGCTCCTCCCGCCGCCGCCGCCGCCACGAGAGGGCGCCGAGGCCGCGGGTGCCGATCCCCGCGGGGCACCGGGAGCGGCACCGGGAGCGGCACCGGGAGAGGGGCATAGGGCGCTCCGCGGGCAAACGCGGGCACCGGGCTCGCCCGCTGGGAGAGGCCGGGAGTGGGCGGCTGCGGAGAAGGGCGGGGAGGCACCCCCGAGTGTTGGTGGGCGGTGGCGCTGGTGGCAGAAGAGGCGGCCTGCAGAGGCTTTCGTCTGAGGAGCAGCCTGGCCGCACAGCTCCACGGTGTTCTGGGGACTCCAGGGAGAGCACTACACCTCTTAGACATTTCATTAGGAAAAGAACTAAGTAAGGAGCAAGGTGGAAGGAAACAAGGGACAAGTTTTTTTCCCGCCTCTGGGTTATTTTGAATGTGCTTGACAGAGTTATGAAAAGGCGTGCATCCCAAATGAACGTGGGTGGGTTCCTGCTCAGCTGCTCCCTGCACTTGCACAAGTGTCTGGAGGGTGAAACCCCTTCCAGAGCCCTAAACGGTTGCTTGGAAGAATGAAATGGAAAAGTGTCTTCACAAAAGTGAGGCGGTGTACCAGAGGACTTGTTAGGTGTTTATGTTTCCTTGCTTGTATCTGTTACTCTTTTCCTAAATAACAAATATTCTTTTTATGCAGAGGAACCTTGGGTCTTTTCATGTTTCAAGCAAACGTTTGAAACCAAGCAACGTAATTTACTTGCAGTCCCCTGCTCAGCCTAGAGGTTATCCTAATCCCCTCTACTGTCATTTAACTATGTTCAATTCATACATGAAATAAATATCTTTACCCAGCATTTCTTACTTTGTGTTTGGTGTTCTGACAGTAGTAGAATCCACAAAGAACCAGTCTGGCCCAGCTTTCTGTTTGGTAGGAAAGAGCAGTATGAAAACCACAGCAGGGATAGCTGGACGTGATATGTTACAAGTGACACAGAAACAAGAAATTCCATGCCTCGCTCTCCCTGCTTTGTACTGCTCATACTAAAGACATTTTTGTCTACTAAAGCTAAGGTATCCAGTAACTGCATCCAAAGTCAGTCCGTAGGTTTGTGTCTTTCTAATCCCCAGTATTTCCAGAAATGATCTGATAAATCACTTTGTGTTTTAGCTCAATTGACATATAATTACTCATACAAGTTGGAATAGGTCCAATTATATAGGAGCAATAGCAACAACAGACTCATGGTAGATTTTTAGGGGTATTCTTGTTCTCAAAAAAAAAATTCAAAATGTTGTTAAAACATGATTTTCTTTGAAAGGGAAAATGGTTTTGGCTTTTCAGAATGGCGTAGAAGAGCATAAACAGAGCTAAGTATCAGACCAGGAGTTTAGCCACTTAAATGTATTTTTTTCATGCAAATGCAAGCATCAGTAGACTAATGTGGTAACTATGAATTTTGTTGGTGCTTGAGTTCGTGCTTGAGAGTGTTTTTTCTTCCAACAATAGCTTCTGTTTCTTTATCTCACTTATACCTACATTTTCTGTCAAAATTAAAGAAAGTGAAATTCTGGCAATAAACTCCTCATTTAAAAATGCATATTTTTCACTAGTCAGCATAATCACTAAAACTGTTCTGCTTTTCTTCTCTAACAGAAATTTAAAATTATAATTGCTTTTAATATGGAAAAATTAATAGCACAGAAGAGAAACACATGGTGAATTTTCACTAAATTCAATAGCCAGAACATGGTTTTCATCAGTTTCCCTGTTTTTCCATTGTTGTTTCTTATGAAACATGGGTATAGGTTGGCAAGAAAACTGTTTGGCTTCTGACATACAAGATGTATTAGCTGAAATACAAAAGATACCTAAAAACCATTACTCTCTATATAGAGTATAGCGTCATTTTTCGTTACCATGATGGTATGGATGTATGTACTTTTAAAACTTTAAAAGTCTTTCAGCTTTATGCCTTTTGTACATCCATTATGGGGTTTTACACTTTGTTGCTTGCATCTTAAGCAGATGTTTGTTAGATTGAACCACGAACTGACCAAGAGGCTAAACAAGATGTCAAATGCTTCGCCTGGAGTGTAACTTTCAAGAATGGGAAGGATGAAACAAGGCGTGTCGTAATTGTTTGAGAATTGCAGGCACTGACTTTTTGTTTCAGACCCATCAGCTTGTCTGTAACTATTTTTAAAAGTATTTGTGGCATCATTTCAACAAAAAGATGACGTTAGTACGTGTTTTGTTCTATATTGTGATTGATCACTTAGTTTCCAAAGGTACACCTTACACCTGGTAGGAGCATGTGACTTTATGATTAAAGCTGCTCTGTTTTAGGCTTCTGTGGTCTGTTATGGATTATAACAGATAGAGTGCAGCCAGGTAAGTTCTAAGGTCTTGTCCAAATATTGGAACGTCAAAGCACTGATACAGCAGAAAGTGACTTATAGTCACTGTCATCTTTTGCAATCATGTGAAATTCAAAAACAGCATAATGAATACCATGGCTTGAAATTGTTGTGGGAATGCGAACCTGAGAAAGTGATAAATATCCAAATAGAGTTAAAAATTAATTTAGCTACTAATCCATACACAAAGTCTGTCTTTCTCACCTTTATTAGGACTGATAATTAAAAAAATTATACTCTCCAATGAAATAAAATAGCAGAAGTTCATACTAGCAATTAGGAAAATCTTTTTCACTGGTTTGCTAGTTTAGAACCTGTTGCCCATAGGGGCTGTGGGATTCTTATCCTTGAGTGTTTCCAGAACTCAGACAAAGTCATGGATGACAATGGGCTGGTGGTAATCTCACTTGGAGCAACAAGTTGGTTAGAAACCTCCAAAGGACTCTATCTACCAATACTTCTATTATTCTAAGGTATAAAAAAATCAGGAGTAGAACGTGAGCATTTTGCATGGTTGAAAAAAGTTTAACATTACAACTTTCTTTATTGGTATTTGAGGTAATTTAATCCTAATTTTCATGGGAAGACTCGTAGTTTCTCTCCAACTGGCACAGGCAATTAAACAATGAGCTATAAGAGAGAGCATTGAAGGAAGGTATCAATATTTATTAGTGGATTTATGTGAAAGAAATAAATGGACTTACCATTCTGCAAAGAGCAATTGAGGTACAAGGATTTAAAAATCTCAGTTTGCACACGCAACTTGAAGGCATAATGTTCATAAGATTTAAATGCAACCTGAACTGACACACAGTTGTAAGAAACTTGATCGTGTTAAACACTTTCCTTTTACACATTAAAAAACAGGGTCATTTTTGACCTCAAATTGCTCAGGCTGTTAAAGTTTGTCCAAATTCTTCCTTGTTCACACAACAAATAGTGCAAATGGAACCCTAAGAATAACTCCATTAATGTAGCCAGCTAGGCTCGTCTGTGAACAGAAGCAGTTGGACTCTAGTGGTAGAAAAAGAATTAGGCCATCACTGAATATTTAAAAAATGCAGCACTCAAAAGAAAATTCCAGCAATGTAAACAGGAGAGTCAGTAGCAATTGAATGAAGAAATAGACAAGAAAGTTGTATTTCATGTCCTGACACATATATTTTACCAAATCTGCTATCAAATTCAGAAGATCTAGGCTGTAGTATTTCTGGCTAATGCAAACGATCTTTTACAGACAATGGCTTTGGTGTAATGAAACAAGTACCCACATACCTCTGAAAAATACAGTTGTGCGTATTTTCTATGGGGAAAACAATCAGTTTGTTAGACTGATCAGTCCTTAGTTAGCCAGGGCTTTGAAGATCAACACTCAGATCTTAAGCTTCCCCTGCAAACTGTCGAGCAGAAAACTTCATGTTGCAAAGCATGCGGTGTTGTGCTTCGTAGTGTGGTGCTGAATTCTCCTCATAGTTTCTAGATTTCACAGGGAGGGGTTTGCTATATTAATTTTGTCTGAAACTGAGGTGGGTGTAGTTACCATTGCGAGATACACTTTGAAAAAAGGAGCCTAATTTCTTACTAAATAGATCAGAAGAGTAACCTGATTATCCTAGAAAGGTAATTAACCAGAGACAACTGGGATGGTTCAGGCACAGACTACTTCTATGCTGACCTCTTCATAACCTAAGCTATTTCAAGTCTTTTACAAAACACTGTGTTTTGTTGTTTTTTTTTTTTGTTTTGAATATAACAGTATTGGTACATAATTAAATGTTGTCAATCAAGCTAGCATTCATTTTCACTTATTGAAAACACATTTGTTAGAAAAACCCAAAGAAACAATCAACCTAAAACATCTGGATGCCTGTCTGAGTCCAGTGAAATTACCATTTCTTAATCCCTTTTTTTTTTTTTTTACAAAGCCTATAAAGGGTGCTAAAGTCATGCACATGTTTCAAAACAATAGCAAAATCCTGTCCAACTTAATATGCCATGGAAAGTAGCTTTTAATAATAAATCTAATCCTAAAATTAATTTCAATATATGTCTTTTGTTTATTTAACGGTAGATTCTTAGAAATATGTCTCCAATTTCACTAAAGAATCCTGTAATTAGGAAATGACTAATCAAAACACCAGATCTAGAACACAGGCCAGCTTGCACCTCATGACATGTAAGTGTTCAGCCTCATCTCTGGCTCTTCAGCTTACCTGCTCTCAGCTGTGCCTGCCCGAGGGATTAAAGAAGTATGTGCCTCCTCCAAGAAGAGCAATGTCTGGAAGCAACGTGCTGAAAGAAGTGGGGCTCCAAAAAATGAGGTGACTTGATGAAATATCCAGCCTTTTGCAATGTTTTTTGGTCAGAAGAATAACTGAGTTAGAATTTATGACTTGCTCTGAGCAAGAAGTGTCTGGGGCAGACTGGATGTGGTGTTCCACTCTACAGCAGCTGGTACAGATTGTCTTTAAAAAATAATTATGATAACACTTCAACTCTGATCTAAAATATGATAATATGACTAATTCCCTCTCTGTGACCTGGGAGATAATGAATTGTTTTTCTCTCTACTGCAGGTAGTCAGTAGCCTTATCATCTCTGCCTTTGGTACCTGTGGAGCAAGCACAAAGGGGAGTTGGCAGTGACTCATTTCTTTCGAATTGTAAAATTCATTAGCTGAATGAAATTAAATGCAGAGCAATTGTTTTCAGCCAGTCCTGCTGTCTGACTTCTATTTCAGATCCACAGATGGGATTTGCTGTTCAAAAGCTTGTTTCCCTCTTCCCTACATAAGCTATAATGAGTCAGCTGGGCTTCATTTAGAGGTTGGAGGTGTTGAGAAGGTGTCTCCACTCCCTTTGTGCACAACCATCCAGAGCTTTTTATGCACTGGTATTTGTTGTCTGCCCAGTGAGCTGACTTGGCTCTAACACTGGCTCAGTTTACTCCTGGGTGGTTTGGCACAAAAGTTGTTTCAAAGAAAATGGCAAGCACACATGGAGGAGAGGAAGCAGGATTGCGCCATTGCATCAGTTCAATTGTCTTGTGAAATGCTTTTCTGGCTGTGTCAGTTGACCTAAGAAAAGTCATGACCTTCTGTTAGAAACTTACCCGACAGTACCTTTCTTATATTTTTAAGCTGCCATTACTGCTGCTGAAACGTGAGTGTGTCAAATGTCTACTGACATGTAAATGTAACAAACTTAATACTACTTCCCTTGAGATTGGGTCTTTGTGCCGTATTAAGGCTGTATAAATGCCCTCCTGTTAAGTCTTTCTTTAGGGATCAAGACATTACATTTCATATGTAAATTGCTTCTGATAAACCAGATTTCCAAAAATCTGCATGATCATTTATGCCCTTTATTACCTAAAATAAAAGCTATCAGTGCTTCTACTTAAGTGCTTTTTAATTCATGTTTCCATTTTGCAGTATACTATAGAGGATCTCCTTTCTAGCAAAGGAGAAATGTTTATTTTTCGCACATCAAAGAGGAGTTTCTTTTTGCATTGTTTTCTATCCGTTCATTTTTGCATTTTGGTAATGGAGGTATTGCTGTTCATGTGCTTTCTTTTGTATTGTCTACAGATACAGTATTTACCAAAATTTATTGACTGTGGTAGTGCTCTTGAGACAGAAATATTTGTCAGCTCCTCGAGGATATTTTAATTTTGTCAAGAGAGGCTATTTGAAATGAGGACCTTGCTGTTGATAGCTGCTTGTAACACTGTGCTTTCACAACACAGTGTGGAGTTAAGTATTTCCTTTTCCTTCACTTCCTGAGTATTTAGTGGATGCTTTTAGGTATGAGCTCTCTATTTCCATGGTACAATTAGATGGTTTGTTGGTTGCAAAGGAAAGAAGAGGTGTCAGGGAAATGATGATCAATGACTTAGTTTCTGTGTGGGTGTTGCAAAATTTGACTGTGATAGAGCGGCCCCCTATAGTTTTACTGTCTTCTTTTTTTTTTTTTTAACAGAGAGCAGATATAAGTGGGAGTCAGCAACAAAGTGAATGCTGATCTTGCGACTTCTTTCGGCAAGTAGCCTGTGTGGCAGTAGTTGGCATCAGGTTAGGAAAAGACAGTTGTAGAATAATTTACTCCTTAGTAAATTTCCATCTTTAAAAATTAGAGAATTTATGCTCTTTTTTTAGAAAGTGAATAAATAATAAAGGAATGCTTTGGTTGTGTGAGAGGACCTGTGTTTTAGTTGTAAGACAATGGAAAGTGTTGCCTGGTGTACATCACTGAAGAAACCTGAAGAAACGAATGCTTTTGAACCATGAGATTTGCATTTTATAACCTTCTTTTTAACTGCAACTTCTTTTTTGTGCATGGAATAATTATTAAAATTACTCCTATCTAGATATCACAAAATACAGTTGCAGAAGTGAATTGTGTCTAGTTTTCTAGCAGAAGTTTTGAGCTAATCAAAGGCAGATGACAGGTATTATGTACATTATGTTCCTTTTTAGGCATCAGCTTGAGTGGAAGTTTGATGTTTTGATTTTATGCAAATGTACCTCAACAGGTGCAATTGAAGAGAATCCTAGCAGGAACCAGAAACGAGTAGACAGTGTTGAGCTGTCTCTTCTTCATTCAATGTGTTTCTTCAATGTATTTTGCTGCACTTTCCTGGTCATGAGGAATTTGGAACCTGCTTCATTTACAGGTGTCTCTGTAGCAAGCTTTTTATTTTTTCAGTAATGTGGTAACAATGTGTCTTGGCTCACATAAAATCTCAAGGAGCTACAGAAGTCAAGAGAGTGGCACATTTAAAAAGGGAAGTCAGCGACTGAGAACAGCACTTGAGCATATGCTCAACTCATCCCTATTCAGAAAGCACTTCAGCTCATGCTTAAAAGATGCTCTCAGTAGAGAAGGTGTCTAGCCTCAAGACTGAAATTCCAAATAAGCAAAAGTCATTGCTTTAAAAAAAGCAGTTGGCACCTACCTCTCTTGTTGATTTGCAAAGGGTCTGCCAGTACTCAGTAGTTCTGAAAAAATTGTCAGTGTAGCCTATTTATCCCCACATGCAAGGATATGAAGAGTTTTAAGCAATTTCTTCTATTAGGATATTGAGAACAGCACTAAACTTAGGAATTCTCTTAATCACCCATGGTCTGACAGAGAGGCTCTGCAACTTTTCCCGAACTTGTGACCTCTGATTTGAGACATCCAGCTAATACTTATTCGAACAGTTCATCTCTAATTAGATGAAGATTCAGTTTAAGGCTTTGTGTGTTGTGAATGTTCAGTGCCTTTTAGAACTGGATGTCTCATTTGTATAGCCAAGGAGAGATGTTAATCCTGATATGTGTGTCTCAAATATTCACTTTAGTGATTCAAAATAGGCAGGAAAATAAAGTTAAGAACACTCTTTTTATTTGTAATGCTTTCATTAACTTCTGTAATTCTGAGCTGCTTATAAAACAAACGTAATCCTCTCATTTAGATAGATTTAATTTTGGAAGATGACTAGGTACTCTGATTAAAAAAAGTGTTCAGTTTGTTATTTAGATAAAAGGACATCTGCAGTATTTGTGTTCTAAATGTTCCATCATTCCATGAGGGAAAAAATAGACCTGAGTGACATAAAACTGTAATGGTTTTTCAGAACTAAGATGATAATGCAAAAAAAGCCACCAGTTACTAAAAATTTTAAAATAGCCTCAAATGGTTTGTATCTAAATAGCTTACACCCTCATAAATGTTTTTAAAATTCTTGTGTAAATAAGTTTTAAAAATCTTACCTAAACCAAAAGCCTTTAAGTGCAGAAAAGTTGGATGAAATCCAAGTAGCAGAAAAATAACAAAGAAACACAAGGCGAGTTGTGTTGAAGGGTAAATTGCACTCCTGATTGAAAGGTAGTATGTATTCATTAGAAGTAATAATTGTTATGCCTTGGGTAGGGGAGAAAGTATATAAAGAGGAAATGCAAGCTCTACGTGAAAATAAGAACTGCATTGACAATACAAGATTGTAGAAATTACAGCACGAAGCTGACATTGTAATACAGAAAGCAAAAAGAAGGTAAAGGTGGAATATGAAAGGAAATGTAATGACGTGGGAGGTTATATCTTATAAAGAGTATCCAGAATAAGAGAGACTCTGGAAAGGAGACAGCAGGGGTCTCCAATGGATGGCAAGAATCATTCAGACACTGAAGAGCTTGAAATTGTTGAAGAAATGAAATATATTGTCTCACTATTTACAATAGCAAATTTAGGACAGATGCCTGAAAGATTTTTAGGAGTTCTGAAGGGGAAATACCAGGGGAAAGCAGGAAAAGAAATTAAAAAAAAAAATCTCTAACGTTCTGATTTTAAAACAAAGCCCAGTGAACACTATCCAACCTGAAAGTATGAAGAAAACTGTGACTTAGTTTGACTGGTATATTTTGAGTTGTATGCCAAAGTCTTTGTGATGTTTCTTTATTGATTTTAAACTGTGATTCAAAATATGTCCTGACACAAACAGCTGCAAAATAGCCAACAGAGCACTTTTTAGAAGAATTGAGAATTTTAGACTGAGGGAAATAGTAGAAATGATACAGAGATTTTGATCAGGCTTGAAAAGAATTGAAGTATTTAGGGGTTTTTTAAAGCTATTTCCTTCCACAACTTGACTTTGGTTTTCTGTCCATGCTATGTCTTCCTTCATTTTATACACTTACGTAGTCCATATAGCCTGACACAGAGATTTCTCAGAATTTTATCCCACAGTGGGAATTATCCAAATGATCTAAATCTGTTACTGCATCTTTGATGTGTCCCTGTCTTTTTCTTGCTTCTGTCTAGCCTTCCATACTGAAAGATGACCTACCATTTCTCCTTCTCTTGGATTTCCTCTCCCGACATCCCTGAATTTTTTCCACATGACTCTGAGTCCAGTCTCTCTATTTAAGTTCTGTTTGGTTGGCATGGAATTTATCTTCCCTGCCACGGTCACCTCCCTGCAGTGAGAAGCACATAAAAATTATCCAAATCTGACATGGCTAAGTGGGATCTGGGCTAGCTAAATACAATATTTAAAGAAAAGCACAGCAATGCATGAGTCAAAACTAACTTTGTAGAATTGTTTTAATGTTTTCAATTATACTTTCATGTTACTTGAATTTGAAAAGAAAATTTTTATTAGACTTTGGTGGATTGCCCTTTGTGGGCTGCCAGATATCCACCCAGGTGCTCTGTTCTCTCACTCCCTCCTCAACAGGACAGTGCAGGGAGGAAGCAAAATGAAAAATCCCTTACCTTGAGTGAAAGGCAGAGAGATCGTTTACCAATTGCTATCAGGTGCAAAACAAAAAAATTAATTGAATAGATTGACAATTAAAACGAGAGTTGGATGGTGAGAAACAAATAAAAGAACTAAAACAGCTCCCCCACACCTTCTTTCCCAGGCTCAATTTCACTCCTTCATTCCTGACTCCTGTATCTCCTCCCTGATGTGAGCTGCGCAGGGGGATGGGGGATGAGGTTGTGGTCAGTCCATAACAGTTCCACTCTGCTGCTTCTTCCTCATCACGATTTCCTCAGCTTCATTGCTGGATCTCTGCAAGGGCTGCAGTCCTTTCAGAATGGGTCCTGTGGGGGCCCTCTCCAGGGGCTGCAGCCATCAGGATGAGCCTGCTTCAACATGTGTCCTTCACAGGTGCAGTTCCCTCAGGACATGGCACCTGCTCTTTTGTGGAGCCCTCCATAGGCTGCAGAGCAGATACCTGCTCCATCCCAGGTCCCTTCCATGGGCTGCATGGGAATGATGGTGTCTGAAGCATCTTCTCCCCTCCGTCTCTCGCCTCGGTGTTCACAGGATTATTTCTCACACATTTTCTCGCTCTCACTTCTGTGCAGGATTTTGCTCTTTGTCAAACGTACTTTCCCAGATGTGCTGCCATCATGGCTGAGAGGCTCAGTTGTGCCCTGCAGTCATCTCTTCGTGCTGGCTGGAACTGTCCACGTCTGTCATGGGGCAGCCCCAGCCCCAGCCTGTGAACCTGCATTGCCACCTACAGCTGGTACTGAGAAAGTTGAGAAAAACAGGCGAATTTTACCCTAAATCATGTAAGAGGAAGCAAAACCCAGAGAAATAAAGTGAAAAAAAATCTCTAAATTTTATTTTAATAATGAGCAATAAATTACATTCATGAAAGACAAAACAGTGATTGATACAGTGAAAGATTTTGTCTAGAGGGCAATGTATTTTAGCCATTGGTGGAACCATCAAGGTTAGAAGACATTCATAAGACATTACAATCTATTGGCTGAATTTTCTTTTGACAGAAATGCTAATAATACTTTATTCTATCTGTATCAGTGTTGTAATTAAAAATATCTTTTCCTTCAGGCCTTGCTTTTCTTGTAGTGTTAAAGTTTATGAGTATGGCATCACTACTACTTCATTTTTGTTAATCTGTTATCATACAATTAGTTTCACAAGTTGTTAAGATCTGTTATCCTGCATTTAAGTGTACTTTTCCAAGGGGTTAAAGGGCACACCACTAGTGCTCTTCCTAAGTGTAGAAATCTTGATTTTTTCCTGCAGAATGTGTATGTATCCTTTTTATTTTCTTCAGTAGTGTAATGTGTCTATGTGCTGTTCTGTAAGGATTTGTTGATGTTTTCCGTATCATGTGTCCTGGAAGAGAACAAACAGGAGCGTGGAAATAATGCCAGGAACAAACTGAGAATGTGTTTAGAAGGGAGCAGTCAGCCGGCATACCCGCTCAGCAGCCAGGCTATCCCTTGTGTCAGGAAATGTGAATTGTGGAAATCGTGTTTTCGAGTTAGCATTCATGCGATAAAATTAAGGGACTATGGTTTAGTTGTGAAGTAGTTGATTTTAATTCCCAATACTTGAACTAAGGAGAAAACAGTTTGTAGATTTCTCTGCTGGACGGATCCTAAGAAAATTACTTATTAGGGTGCTTTTCCTGAGTTACAGAGAAAACATCTGAAATGAAGTATGGGATGGTTGGTCTCAAGTGGACTGTACGTGAGAAATTCATAGCTGGAGAGAGGCCAAGAAAATCTGTCCATATTCTGTTTTATTTGAAATGAGAAAGGTAGCAAGATGTCATAGTAAATTAAAAGAGGTATTAAAATTCTTGAAGACAGTAATGAGTTCTGGAAACTAGTTTTGCTGCAAAGACCAGATGCTAGTTGGAATGCTGTGCTCCTTTGATCTGGAGAAGTCCATGACAATTCAGTTATTCAACAGCAATAGGACAGAAGAGGTAAAAAAGGCATTATATAGGTTCATATGTTTCACATATGAAATTGTGGAGTCAAGCAGAGTCACAAGATTGTTTTAAGGTTAGGAGAAAATGGCAACTTCAGATTTGGAAAAAATGGATTTGCTTGATACGGTCATTCCCTTATCAAAAATCCAGCAAACTGCTGCCATAGGCAAGTTGTAAATGTTTCTAAATTAGAATGGAGGAGTTTGGTTTCATTTTGTATTTTTAAATGGGATTCTTAGACATTTTCAAGACATTTTAGGATTAAAGATGAGATTTCATGCCACGTTGGTAGAATTTTTGCTGTGAAAGAGCCAGGTGAATGTTGTCATTTTTCCTTGGGTTTACAGAGGCTTTACCAATGAATGTATGGCTGCCTCTGTGCAGTTAATGCTGAGGGTGTACTAAGCCAAGGTCTATAATAAAGTGTGTGGTGATCACTACTGCAAATTGAACACAGTTCCATTTTCCATTCTGTTAAAGTTCTTCTGATTAAAAATATCGTTTTCTATTTGAAACATCAGCAAACTTGGCATGGGATATGAAAATCTGGCCACGTACTTTTCAAGCCACATACTCTTCTCATGTATTTTGTTATACTTCTTTATAACCTGAGACAGAGGCGCATGTTTTGCATGTCTTCTACAAAAATCCTGATAAAAATTGACTCTAGTTAAGTTGTAGGCCAGTTCACAATAGCTTTAGCTGAAGACATTATTTAACTGCATTATGTTTAGGATGGCTGATGCCAGAAGGAAAGATCCCAGATCTGCTTTTATAATGTTAGAATATGGATCCATTCAGAATGCAGAGTTGCACCAAATTTATTAATCTATTTTTAGAGTGAAGATGTTTTATTTCTCATCAGACAGGGATTTACTTTGATGGTGCAATTCAAATATTCCTAATCCTTTCAAAGGGTTGTTTGGTGCTTGCCAGTAATAACACTGTGCAAAAGCACTGCTTCAGCTGCTGTGAACAGCTCTGATCTTACCCACTGGTTCCTGCCACTGCACTGGCTCCTTCTCTTGTCATGGAACAAATGTTTTTGCTGCCAATAAGCTATTCAACCCAATGATCTGATTCAAGTGAAATAGTTAATTTTTTCCTCTTTTTTTCCCTGACTCTGTGCCCACCAAAAAATTAAAATGTGGGCGAGGGGGGAAGAAAGAAAAGGCTGGGTTTTCCAGATAGTCTGATGGGCAGAACTAGTTCATTGCATGGACTCAAGTACATCCAGAAGTGACAATCACTGCTGGGTGAGGAAGCATGACCTTGTCATTACAGGGATGATTGAGTGTTTTAAAACTGAAAAGGTTGATTAAGCTTAAGATGCAGTTCTGGTTGCGTTTGGGGCTGCCATACACATTGGGTGTTTTGGGTGGTTATTTTCAGTCAGCTCAGTCTGCTAGTCCAGTGTGCTTTTGTGCCGATGCAGTCCATAGGTGTTGTAATGTGGGAACAGTCTGAAGAGGAGAGAGAGAAAGGGAAAATGGGCTGTTTCAATTAGTTTCAGCAGGACTGAATATGAAACTGCAGTCTTGCATTGCAATTGTTGGAGTAGAAGGAAGCCCTTTTTTATTAGTTCAGTCCATTTGGCAATAGCTGGTGATAAACAGTACTCTTAATTCAGATGGATGTCAGAAATGACCCATATAATTAGGAACCATGATGTTCTGATCAGCAGCTTTTTCATGTCGTCATTCCCATTTTAACTCTCTTTTTACCTTCCCCTAGGTATTGCAAAAACTAGTTTGTATTCTCCGTGTTTGTAACTTTACAGTATCTGACGGGAGCCTACAAGAAAGATGGAGAGAGATTATTTACACTCTACCCTGTCTGATTATTCTGTTGCAAGGATAGGTCTCGGGTTTAGTCTCTCTTTGTTTTAAAAATTATTACATAATTGCAATAAAATTCCTTCCTGTCCATGAATTTTGAATTCATTGCTCTGTTGTCCAGGCACTGAGTACTGCAAAACAATCAGCTCCAAGGAACTGTAGCCCTTCCTGTCAGGACTGTGTGAATTTTAAAAGCTCTGTAGCAGTCTGTGCACATGATCTCAGCCGAAACATCACTGCTGCATGGCACATGCTGTGCCAGGGACTGTTCTGCAGTTGTGTCTCAGGAGACACATGATGACTTTGTGAATAATTTTGTTGAAAACTCTGTGTGCCTCCCCCCTCCCCGCTTCCTCAATTTAGGATAATTTGATTTCTGTGGGTAGGGGAGACTTAGAATTTTGCATGGGTATGTTATCATCTGATCATAATAGCTACTTAAAATGAAGTCCCAGATCAGCAAAAGAATTTAGGCAAGAAATAACTGTGGGGAGATTAGTAGTTTAAAGAATTCCTGCTGTAAAAGCTTCAATATTTTTAATCTTTAAATCAGAACTTCTGTGTTTTCTTGTTAAGCTTTCCCAAACAATAAACATTAAAAAAGCATTTGCAGTACAAATAAATGGCAATGAATTTGTTCAAGTACAAAATATAATACAAAAAAGGGAGGGAGATCTTACATTCTTATAACAGGTCAAGATACTCTACAGAAGTCACAAGGTGAGTGATCATTAAAGAGATGGCATCTTTTAAAAGAGAACTCTGATTCTGAAGTGAATTTCCTTCTCTCCCCTCCATCTTTTTCCCTTTCCCCCTGGAAAGCTATTTTAGTATCACCAAATATTGGTGTTACAACCTAACAGATTTGGTGATCACCTTGGTGGTATTTTTCAAGAATAAGTTTACCCTTCTGAGCAGGAGTTGCACTGAAAATCATTTGCTGCTAACTCATATAGTCACTTTTGAAAACTACACTCTGCACTTTGGAAAGTTCTCACAGTTTGGAGGCTTACCACTTCTTTGCTGGTCTCCCAGCATTAACTTTGACTTCTGAATGAAGAATCTATCCCTGAATTATATGAAAAAATGTGATTCCCTGATGAACAGGTCCATTAGCTGCTATACTGTGCGAGTGAGAAGAGATTATAGCAGAAAATGGATGTATGCTGGCGTGAAGATTTTTTGTTGACAGAACTGGGAGTTAGGGAAATCTTCATATGGGGACTTATGGATATAGTTTCAGCTTGATTATAATGAGAGGATAGATTTGCTGTTATTGTGGTGGAGCAAGATTCAATTCCCTAGTTTTTTCTTGAAATTTCTGGAGAGGGAGAATACAAAGGGATATACCTGTCAGGCACAGAAAAAGTAGGGATTGTTTTTGACCAAGTCTAGATAAAATTTGAAACCCACTTTTTTGTCCAACCTTTCAAAGACATTGCAATTTGAAAAAAAAACACAACCAATGAATTATTTTCTTCATTAGGCTTTGGTTTCCTTACTGTGATGTGAGGTTTTATTAGTCTGTGGATACCAGAATTTGCCATTTAGACAGTGAAGACTGTGTCTGGACTGAAAGATGAGTAAGGGACACTGGCTTAACCCGTAAATCTGTATTGTGTGTGCTTTACATCCATAGCTTTTGTCAGGCTGAGGGGTCAGGTGTAAATGACCCATGCAATTCTTCAAAGAAGCCAGTCCCAAAGTATCTCATGATGGAAAGAATCCACCTAATTTGGTGCTACCTGTGGTCAGTTTGCTCAGATAATGAGGAATGCTAAGGCTTGAATCTCCTCAAAAGTTTTCCCTCTTCAGAAGGCTAGAGTTAGGATGGTCATTTAGCATGAGTTTGATTTGTTTACAGCATGATTAATTGCAGAGTCTGGTGTTAACAATGGGCTGAGGACCCTACTTACTGCAGAACGTGGGTATGCTCTGAGTGTGAATAAAATATTGCTGGAGTCTTAACTAGATGGCCTAGAAAAGCCTTCATCAAAGTAGGAAGCTGTCATAAATACTGTAATTCAATAGTTTGCTTGTGATGAAAATTCTCAATTTGGTGTGTGGTCTAAGGACTCCATGTCCTGTTACCTACTGCTCTCTTGCACAGCTGAGAGAGCCTGCTGCTCAGGCAGACCAATAGCAGAGAAAGGTTGCTCTCAGAGGTCATAAGTGGGAAAATGGCTTAGGACAGGGTAGGTGTTCAACCTGTAAAATCAGATAGTTTTATGCTGATAGGGTAGAGAAGAAAGACTGTGGAGGTAAAATCATCGCCTTGGGGAAAATATGTAACCAAGTCTATGATTTGTCAGAAAAGCAAGCTGTGAAGCAGAATGGTAGGAAAAAGAGAAACTTTATAGAAACACCAAAACCAGAGCAGTTCAGAGCCATATCAACCTTACTATTTTCTGCATGACTTTCATTCTTAGCTTCATCTGAATTTGATGGTATCCAGGCTATTCTTACCGTGTGTTCCTCCAACTTGTGTCAGCAAGAAATTGGCTTTATGTTATTTGTAGTCCAGTTTTGTACAGAGTCAGAGGATTATGAAAATACCTAAGTGCTTATTTGGTTTTCCAAACTAAGCTATCAAGCTTCTCTGCGGTTTTTTGTTTTGTTTTGTTTTGGTTGGTTGGTTGGTTAGTTTTTTTGGTTTGGGTTGGGTTTTTTTGACAGTATTATGATAGTATTAAGGAATGTAATCTTATTGTGAGATACAGGCATTACTCCTATATTATATGTACTGACTAGGCAATTGAATATAGGCTTTAAACCAACTATTAAATGGGGATACTTTTGTTCTAAATACATTGTTTTGATTTCACAGGTGCCTGCATAAATATCACCAACAGCCAGTGCCAGATGCTGCCATATAACTACACCACTGTAACTTCAGTTCTTTCCATTGTCAAAAGTATTGAAATGGAAAAGTTCCTGAAGTTCTTCAGTTATCTCAGTCGTCTCAGCTGCTATCAACACATTATGCTGTTTGGCTGTAATCTTGCTCTTCCTGAATGCATCAGTGACGGTGATGACAGGTATTTGGGAATGAAAATCTGTCAGTGGCTAGAGCCAATTGTGGTAAAATACTCTCTGTCTAATCAGACAAGGGAGCCTGTGACCTTCTCATTGCACAGTTCCTGTCTGTCAAACTATTGGCAATGTTTCTGCCAGGGTAAGCCAACTGCAATTGAGTTCCCTTGGAAAAAAAATTGCTACTGTGATATTAGGGCAGTCAGGATTATTTTCCTAGAGAAGGCTGCCTAGAATTCTTGTACCTAATTTCTGCAATCTGAGTGTGCTGAAATGGAACATTAATACCTTGAAAATGTCTAGTTTTGGCATAAAGTGAGATGGCTGTTAGTTAAACTTCACAGTTGTTTAGTGTCTTCCTTGAAAGATGTTAATATATAGATGTTTTAAATATATTTTGTGGTATTAGATTAGCAGGATATGTTCAGAGGGACATAAACTATTCTGGAAGCTTAAGGGACATGTATTTTCTGTGCAGGTACATAATTTTACAACATTAGTGTCATGTGCGTGCATTTTTTTAGTTGAGTTGGTTTTATAAAAAAAAGGATCAGTGAGTTTAACAGTGCTAATATCAAAACATGGCACCAAAAGGAAAAAACAGATTTTTTTTTTTTTAAATGTATCTACACAATCTTTGATATTTCTGAAGGGGGAAAGAGAGAGGGTAGATTTCTTCCTCCTTACTTTCATTTTTCCTGATTTCCAGTTTCTCCACTGGGAAATCCAGTGGAAGAGCGTATGACAATTGAATAAGTGATTCAAATAACGTAACAAGAACCAGGAAGTCTAAAGCTGTGCTTTAGAAGGAATAGGATGCTTATGAAAAACGTTCTGTGAGAACTGGTCTAAAATACAGTTGCCAATGAAAGGTACAGTCTCACTCCAAGCAACGAATGTCTGTCATTTCCATTGCATCAGAGTGATGTGTGGGGTTTTTTTCTTTTTTTCTTTTTTTTTTCTTTTCTTTTTTTTTTTTTCTTTTCTGCAGCAGCAGCCTTCTCCTATTAATTTTAAAGTCAAAACTGGAACTGGATTTCCATACTCTGTTTTATGTTCTGGATGTCATAATATTCCCCCTATTTTTATTTTGAAATCCTTTTTGTGGAAATTGTTCTGACTTAATGGGGAAAAATGTGCAATGTGACACTGCCAGTGATGCAGGATTGTGTTAGAATCTGACTTCACTTTTAGTAACCACATGTCTCTGGAGTGTTCCATGAGTGTCACTTGAAGATGCAGTCTATGCAGTTGAAGTGGCAACCACAGGAAGAACCATAGGAGTGGACTGACAGTGTGCTGGTTAATTAAATCTAGTCTGCCAAACTCGAGCTGTCCTAGTTTAACTTCTGGTTTCTTCTTTAAACGATACCTTTTATTCTGTAGGCAACCAAGTGATTTTTGTGATCACTGTCTTTCTTGTAGCACCCAATTATTGCAGCCTAACAGATGTATTTCAAAGCCAAGAATGATGATTTTAAGAAGCATCGTATCTGCATAAAGTAGTTATTTAATACCTTCTGTTCTCACCCCAGCCCCTTCCCCTTCTCTCACTCCTCCCCATAACCCTTAAAGTGAAATCCAGAGAAAAGCTCTTGGCATAATAGGAGCGAGTTACTTTGTGTACATCGGGTGCAAACACAAAAACTGAAAGACACAGTCCTGTTTTAGGTTTGTTGAATAGGGGAATCTGGTAAGTAGAAACACACTGAAGGAGAAGCAGAAGAGTGACTGTGGAAAGCGTCTGATGATAATGAATGGCGATGTGTCCATACGCTGTGGAGCTTTTTTGGAATTATGGTTGCTTTTTAATATGCAGTATCACAAAACATACACGAGTATGGTGAACAGTTGTTACTACAATTGTCACCAGTTCCTCCAGATGATTACAGCTGTTTCATTGTAATGTCAGTGCATCTATGATCATAATTTTTCATCTCTCGGTAACTTTTTGTTTTATGGAGCAATTGTTTCTAATGTATGTAAAGCATAATTTGACCAAAGCTCTTTTGTCACAGTACAGAAGAAATGAAAGTCTTGTGATGCTTAGATGTCTATTCTTAGGTATTGTTGAGAGAGTCTGTGTTGGCAGCTTGCAGCCATGGAAGCAATAACGCGTTACAAGAAGCATCAAGAAGGGAAGTTACAAGCCCTAATCTTTCGCATCCAGTGAGCTGTCATTACATAGCTTTTCTCTGATGTTTAAACTTCTGTCTGTTTCCCATTTATCTTTCACGTGTTTATAAACACTGTATTCATTAACACTTGAAGGAGACGAAGTTTCTAGGCAGAGGGCTTATTCAGTGTTTGTGTAACACACAGTGTAGTTATGTACCAGGATTTCTGACTAACGCCACAATACTGTTGCTCTTCAAAAAAGTTATTCTGTATCTTACTGCAGTAAAAATCATATGTGGCAGTAAAACATACTAATTTTTAATTAATTTCAGCAACTGGATCTACAATCAGATAGCTCTGCTCTTTTACGAAAATATATAGCAGTATTTTTATACTACTTTCCAGTAAATATAAGATTTGAAAGTACAACTAAAACCTGTGTGAAAATGAAACATGGAAAGCTGAAGTGTAGTAAGGCTTTTTGCTTGCTTATTACTTGTCCATAATTTAAATGTTTACTAAGTAAGGGCATCATGCAGCTTCCCCTTTCTTGGGTGAATGGATGAGGTCTTTCCAATACGACTTCAAAATCAGCTTTAAAAAACCTGTCTTGATACAGTCCAGCAGCACAGCTAAGAGAACATGACTTAGTTCTGAAAAGTAACACCAGTGGTGCAAGAACACCTTAAGCTAGTTGGAGCGCTGAACTAATGACTTCTAAAACATTCCCGGTAATAGCTTTGTCCTTTTGGATAGTAGTAGCTTACAACCTCTTACCATCAAATGCAACAGTGGTACTTTATTTGTCATAAGAAGGATCTGTCCTCAGAGTAGTGGTGTAATCTAGAGAATTCTCCTTACTGCTGGAAGACACTGAGCGTGGGCCAAAGGTCCATTACTGCAATGTAGTGAATGTTTATTTATAGGAATTGACTCGCATTGGATTCTACAATTCAAGAAGACAAAAAAATCTGAGAAATGTTAGTGTGCAATTTTTGCATATTTTCAAAAGAAAAAAAGGAGGTTTTTAAAGCCAAAACTGGTGTAAAATTCAAAGATTCTGAATTAATAGAGGAGTTCATAGTGGGTTGGCCTATAACTGCATAATGCAAATAGACTCAGTGAATGACGCTTTCTAATATTTCTTGCCCTCTGTGAATATTTCATCTAAAGACTTGGTAAAATAGGCAAGCTATGTAAGATCCTGAAGGCTTATGTACATGGTTTATTTTGACTTTTTATGCTTAATTAATTAATGAATTTAAAGGTTATGGATTCTCATAATACCTCTTTGCTGTCATTCTTTGTCCTAAAACAGAAATAACAGCTTGGTTACTTCCATTAATCCTCTGTGTAGAAGTGTATTCCAGAAAGGTGAGGAAATGCCTATTATTGATAGATCCCCAGAGTCTCAAATCTTTGGAGATCAAACTGGATTTAAGCTCTGCCTAGAAAATACTATTAGGGCAGCACAAATTAGAAGGTGTAATATGCTCCCAAGGTAAAATTCCTAAGCACCTTGCATTTATGTATATTTTTACTCACTCTGGTCTTTTTTGTGTCAAATATCTTTGAAATGGAGTTGTGAAGTGGCTTGTCTTCAGTTAGGGCTCAAAGAGTCCATCTGAGATCATGGCTTTTTATGTTGGATGCTGTACAAACATGCACTGAAAGGCAACCTCCTGCCTCTGAAAGTTTATAGCCCAGATGAGGAAAACCTCTAAAGGATAGGAAGAGAAACTAACATTTTTACATTAATAGCTAGGAAGCTGAGACTTAGCAAGAAATTTGCAGTAGAGCAGAGAACCAAAACTGTAACACTTATAGCCTATGCCTTCCAGTACAGCATTATTTTCCCTCTTGATTAAAGCCTGAAAATTTCACTCATTATCATTTATTCACTTTACTTGTCATCTAATATCTAGTGAATGTAAGGAAAAAATTCTGCCATAATTTCACTATTTTCTTTTCTTTTTTTTTTTCCCCTTGGGTTAATATTATAGGGGAAATAATATAATGAAGGGAAAAGGCTTTCTTTGATTTTCAGACTCCTTCTTACAAAGGAATTTGTCATGTTAAGGTCTGTATGTAACAAATACTTTGTTGTGCTGTAGTATCTATGCTACAAAAAACAGCAGCCAGGTAAAGACTTGTAGAAAGCTTAAGAGGTCAGAATAAGGCCATGTGGTTTGTTTCGGGAGGGGGAAATTAACTAGTGAAAATTAGGTTAATACTAAATAGGTTCTAAGAAGCTGTGAATATGTGACTGTGTATGCAGTCAAATATCTTTTGAAGAGCTGCTCTGTTATGTTTCATAGTGGCAAAATCAATTGTGTGGGTTTTTCCTGGTTCATTGTCTTGATCTTTTTTCTGTCATTTATAACAAGCAAAAAAAAAAAATTTCCATTGTGGACATAAACTAATGAAATACTAGGTCCGAAAAGCAAATCCAGAAATATGCGTGGTGTCTTTTATTAAAAGCCAGCGACAGCTTGAAACAAATTTAGGGTGAGGTACAAGGTAGGAGAGGAAGACAATTTTGTTCGTTTCCTCTTAGAAAATGGAGAAGAATTGATGTTCATAGAGTAAGAGATATCTGTCTGTCATGATTAGTCTAAGCCATGAATGAGATCAGTGATGTGGCTGTTTCCCTTTTACTGCTTTTGTGAACTGCAAGATGTTGACTGATCCCATAGATCCTGTTTATGTAGCTAATGAGAATTTTTATTTTCAGACTTTGAACAGGAAGCTATCAGCATATATTTAAGTCAATATCTATTATGCAAAGTCTACTTTCAGATGTTTATGAGGTGGCTACCAATTGGGTCCAGAGTTTTCAGTCTGCCTTTTCACACCCTATGGGAGCTGCTTCATCCTCTGAATATCCTTTCTTTTTGATGGTGCTTGTTTAGCCCAAGCAACTTAACATGACTGACAGAGCCTATTCCAGATGGAGTTTTGGCAATG
Organism: Pseudotriccus pelzelni; assembly: GCA_035584735.1. Taxonomy (NCBI): domain Eukaryota; kingdom Metazoa; phylum Chordata; class Aves; order Passeriformes; family Tyrannidae; genus Pseudotriccus; species Pseudotriccus pelzelni. The sequence goes on from JAWMRA010000130.1 coordinate 47,100,606, forward strand.
GTTATCTAGATACAGAAGATTAGAAGCTTCAATGTTTTAATCACGAATAAAGCAGAAGTGATTTTAGTGGATGAAGTGCTTTACACCTCGAATGTTTGAAATCACATACCTTTTGTTTTACATGTTGCCATGTCTTGGCTTTGAGCCCTTCGGAATCCAGCAGACTCATTATGTACACGAAAACTTATTTGTAAAATCTGTCTCTGGATACCTTACTGAGTCATAAACCAGACTTCAGTTTTTAAATTGAGTTGTGGTTCATGTAAGCACAATTGTGACTTGAAATACACAATCATGGAAATCTATATAATGAAAAAGATATATAGTCAAATCTTGTCAAAAGGGAAAAGAAAAATTAGAAAGAGAGGATGATAAAGTTGTGAATGATTGCCCACACAAATATATTCACTATCTGCCAGTTATTAATTTTTTTCTTTCATTGCTGATTTTGAGCATTCTCCTAAGAGAATTGATATTAATACTACTGTTTGGCTGAAAAAATGAGGAATACACAGGGTCTGTGTTACTTGAAAAAGGCCGAAACAGCAGAACAAATTAATATTTTTTTCTTTCATTGTGTTCTTTGTGCCAGTCAACAGCCTTCAAATAGCTGTGATTTTATCAATAGTTGTAAATTGCATGGTCTAATTTTTTGCTAAGTAAAACACTGAGGATAGAGTTGCTAAAGGCAGATAGTCAGCATGCCATCCTATACGATGTAAATACTCAGTTTCAGCTCTGATCTACCATCAAATTGATACCACAGTAATTCAACGTGAAACAGAACTGATTTACAGCAGGGAAGTGAAACGGTTGACAATGTAATACACTGGGTAGGGATTCAGAGTAGCAAAACTGTCTGCTTAAGATGTCTGTACAATAGCACTAGACAGTTCCTGTGTATTTTGAGAGTGTTTATGTGCAGTAACAGATGTCACATGCAAATTCATGATTCAAACCATGTTTTGGGGAATGTGCTGAACAGATTTGAATTTCTAAAAGTAAGGAGTCAGTGAGTAAATTCAGGAAGATTTAATAAATAGGTACACTGAGCAAAGAAAATATACAATAAGCAGAAAGTGATAGAGTATTTGCACAGAGAAAGGACCTAGAAGAAAACAAATCCTCAAATCCCAACTCCTGCTCTGAGGAAAGATAATTTTTCAGGAAAAAAAAAAATTCTGCTGTCCTATGTCTAGAACATTATCTTCACGAGATACAAGTGAGACCTTTAGCTAAGAAACAGCTGATTTACATCTGACTTCAAAGAAAGGAGTGCTCACTTTTTTTCTGAAATATTGGAGTAGACCGTTTTGCCAAGAAACAAATGAAGAAACCTGAAGAGACAGCAGTCATGAAGGAGCATTTCTGAAGATACATCTTTCTTCTCAAGGCAGCCCATATTACTCACTAATAGTTTCATACTTCGTTAGTGATCTTGCTAGTCTTGTGTAACTGTTCCCCGTAGGGCAGAAAACAATCTGCTAATGAGAAGATTATACTTTGCATTGTTTCTCAGAACTCAGATCTTGAAGCCAACATGCCATACTCATCACCTTAGGAACCACTACTAATTGGTCCCAAGCTCAGATGGTATAAAGGTGACAAACATAAAGTTGGCTTTTGGAAGGAGTGCTAGGAAGAGTATAAGTAATGTTGTGGCATGGGCCACAATACCTGTATTTAAAGTTGATGAAAGTATTTTTTAGGAGGGCCCTTTCTCCAGATGTATATAATTTTGGGGGGGGGAGGGGGTAAAGAAAAAAGCAAAGTAAGCTCACTCTGCATCGTGGCTTTTAGAAGAGGAAGATAAGGGAATTAGAAAGAAAATGTGTTTACTTTACGGGAACTTTATAAAGTTTATGTACCTATGGATGAGCCTGTAGAAGTTTATCCCCAGTTTTTAGTTTACATGTCTGAAAAATTATGGAGTCTCTGAAAGCTTTTCTATCACTATCATGGCTCAGCTGGTGTGGGTGGGCCTAAAGAATCTTCATGTTCCCTACCCTCCCAATAGCTAGGTGTGGCAACGGATCAAGATCCAGGCCCTTACATAAAAGGGTCCAAGTTAACTCTCTGATGCCAACTCTTTTACAGTAGTGTGCCAGTAGATGGCAGATGCAGTGTAGGAGAAGGGCAGATTGGGGCACAATACAGGGAAAGCAGGACAGAGAAATAGGATGCTTGAAAGATTTTATTTCCCCCCTTCATAGACCTGTCCCTTCCCTGTCCACAAATAGAGGCTGTTTAAAATGACAAGTATGGATAACTTGTAAATTAGTCAGTGTAAAGAAGGAAAGGATTGCTGAAGAGATTAATTAAAGAAATTAAAAGTTAGAAAATTAATATAGAAATATAGGCAATGGCATTCTACGTTGGCTGGAATGATGTATGTGGTCCAGCATTTGCCATAGCAGGGAGCATCAAACTTTCATGCAGTGTTTCAGTCTCTCCACTGATCTAATTTCAAAGTGTGCATGTTGGAGGAATTATGGACAGACAAGAGCTAAAAGGTTATCAGACAGAGAAACATTTTTGAGAACAATCTGGGCATGGGAATGTCCGTTTGAAAACATATTTCACAATGCTTCTCAGGGGGAAGGAGGCAGAAAAGAAAATCAGAAGGACTGGTTATTTCATGAAAGCATATTTTACTGATTGATTACCTCTAGCCTTGTTGTTTTAATGATTTGTTGTGTGTATTATCTATCATAAGCTGTGGTTTCTGGTTTATGAGTTGGGATGTTAACTAGGGATCATGGGTTATTCTTCTGCACACGCAAGATATTATTTCTTATAACTGACTACTGATTATGTAGCTGAAACAAATGTTTACCACAAATCTTAAAATTAACATGGCTTTTTCTTAATGTTTGTTTGCTAATTTAATACATCTGCTAGAAAAACCTCTTTGTTTTCAAAAAATGAGATTGATTTAATTTAATAAATTGCAATATTTGTAAGACAGGAGCTTCCAGTAAAATCTTGCAACGTTTTGGGACTATCAATACTCATAGTTTCCTATTAGACTTGTGCACCTGGACTCAAACCAGGAACATATAGATGAGGTAACATCTAAATTTCTTAGAAGTCATCTACTAGATACCAGTACACCCTCTTGTAGAGAAGTTTATAAAAAATAGTTTTGAATTGAATAGTAGTTAAAGGGTTCTCCAAGAATTCATATGCTGTTCAGTTCATGTTTGGCCTCTTTTGGTGCCCAGCTTATTAACAAATAACTTTTAAACCATCTGCAGCCAAAACCTAATGATGATTCAATTGCTGAGACATAATTACCTCTCACAAGTTAGTCTTTCCTGTGAGAAGTTGTTATTGCCCCGTTGGCTGTGGTGGTAAGCACCAGGCTCACAGGCTGAGCAGAACAGGCAAATTGGAATCACAGGTGTGGTGGGGAGGAACATCTGGAACTGTTCTTGCCCAGATCAGGACCACCATTGAAGATTGATGAGACTCCTCAGGACCATTTCCAATAGAATTTAGAGGATCCTTAAGGATGAGGCTCCACAACCTCTCTGGAGAACATGTTCCAGGCCACTGTTTCTTGGTAGATTTTCAGTTGTTATAATTTGGTAGTGGTGCTGAATGATCATTACTGTCCTATTCCCCTGCTTGTTATTCCCCATCTCAGCTGTGCCTTTTCTGTGTCCTGGTAGGAATATTTGTTCAGCTCCATGAAAGATTGGATTTGGAAACCAGTCTGAATTAAAGTAGGAGTGACTGATCCGATTCATTGTGTAATAGCATGAAGTTCCATGCTGGCACAAAGAAGTAAGGAAGAGAGGTGGGGAGAGGTTCTGGAGCCAGGCTTATGAGGGGTAGAACAGCTTCTTTCAGTTAATAACATCTGCTCCTGCCAGCTTGAAGTGTTTGTGAAACAACTTTAATATGAACTTGAAGTAGCAGGATAATGGATTATAATGATTTTCCACATGACAGAGAGGAGCCTAAAGTGTCAGTGAGCGAGAGGTGTGTCTTTCTTTAGGATTCCTGACAACATGCAGCTCAAAAAGTTTTAACGTGGGCTGATTCTTGAAGTCTTCCTTTTGGCAATGCTCTGAAGTGCACAGCGAAGCATGAGTTCTAGAAAGCTACATGAAATTATTTATGGGTACTTATCTCAGTGATCTGTGGAAACTGGAGGCAGACCTTTAGGCATGATATTGTTTTGTGTGCCTTTATTACCCATATAATACAAATAGTTAGAGTAGCCATGCGATGTATGATTTACTGTTAATCCAAAATTTCTGTAGCAACGCTGTGGTTGGAATACTCATGTGTGATTCAGAGGACTTACGTTTCACTGTGACAGCTTATCTTTCCCAAGTGTGAATTTTGTTTGCTAACATCAAAAGATCTTGTAACCTGGATTTTTAGGCATATTAAGAGCTGCCTTTTTTTTTTTTTCCAGAAGAAATTCCTATAAAGTAAAGCAAATAAACAGTGTGTGCATGACATCATTTTCATAATAATGTCATGCAAGCACCACTTAAATATTAGAATTAAATAAAGAATTTTCAGAAATTTGACCTGGTTTAGGAAAAGTTCTGGCAGATGGTACAAGACTGTACAAATAGCTCATAATTGTAGCAATATTATTAATAATATTTATTTAAACTGATTCCTGGCTGAACTATAGCTCTAGTGAATTCATTTACTATGTCTCTCCCATTTTCACTGTCATGTTTGAATCAAGTCATGGGATCACTAAGAGAAATCTGGAAGGGCTGGCTGCTTTAGTCAGGACAGATCATCCCAATTGATTGTGGTCATCATAGAAAACATTAAATCATTTTGATAGCTTTTTTGTGGCAGTAATGTCAATGCTATATGGCATAATCTATGTCTATAACTTTGTCTAAGTAGGATAGAACAAAGAAAGTGCTTCTGCTGTACCGGGTATACTTTAGGTGTTTCTGATTGTTATGGTATTAGAAGCTCAGTTGTGATGTATGTTTCTGTCATATAGAGAAAGTGACTGAAGAGTCAGAATGGATTTCTGAATTTATGTTTTTTGCTGATTCATTGAATCATAGAATATCCTGAGTTGTAAGGGACCCATCAGGACTATCAAGTCCAGCTCCTGGCCCTGCACAGGACCATCTCCAAGAGTCACACCATGCACCTGAGAGCATTGTCCAAATGCTTCTTGAACTCTGACCACTTCCCTGGAGAGCCTGTTCCAGTACTCAGCCACCCTCTGGGGAAAGAGCCTTTTCCTGATATCCAGCTTAAACCTCCCCTGACAAAACCTCAGGCCATTACCTTGGGTCATGTCGCTGGTCACCACAGAGAAGAGATCAGTGTCTGCCCCTCCTCTTGCCCTCACAAGGAAGTTGTGACTGCAGTGAGGTCTCCCCTCAGTCTCCTCCAGGCTGAACAGAGCAAGTAACCTCAGCCACTCCTCATACGGCTTCCCCTCAAGGCCTTTCACCATCTTTGTTGCCCTCCTCTGGACACTAAGAGCTTAATGTCTTTCTTACATTGTGGTGCCCAAAACTGCACACAACACTCAAGGGGAGGCCACTCCAATTCAGAGCAGAGAGGGACAATCCCCTCCTTTGACCGGCTGGCGATGCTTTGCCTGATGCCTCCCAGGACGTAGCTGGCCCTCTTGGCTACCAGGGTACTGCTGATTCAGTCATGACTCCTTACTTTGGTCGAAATCATTTATCTGGGTTTTTTTTCTACAAAATAAATAATTACAATGACCAAAAATTCTAACCTGCAATGTAGAGGCTGTACCTGCCCATCCTTAAGGCTATCAGATGATTTTGGCCACGTTGTCCAAAAAGCATTGCTAGGCCTGAAAAAGATGTTAAATACAACAGCAGCTGATGTAGAAGATGTGAAATTCAACAGCAGCTACTGCCTTCTTTATTCATTTTTGAATGGATAAAAAGAATCTTTTTAATCTAACGGTATATTTGGATTTGTTCCCAGTTCCACTTTCACTGAAATCAAGAATTTTTTTTCCTTCCTTTGAATGGTCTTCAGACTTCAGTGTGAGCTCTTTGTTAAGTATGGTAGTCTTGGATATCAGATCTCTTCTAAGACTTTTGCAAATATAACTCTTTAGCTGGCTCTTTTCTGTTGCCACAAGTTATGGTAACTATTAAGGCATAGTTAATTGGACCTGTAGTTTTTAGAGAAAAAATTAAAGGCATCTGTATGGACCCACAAAAGGGATTGCAGTCCAATTTTTTCATCTTATTTGGTTTTGAGACTTTTGTGTTCTCATAGCCTTCAAACAGATTGTATGTTCTTCCATGCTGCAGGCAATCCATTCAGTATATCCATCTTTTTCATTCTCATTGTATAAAAGAGGGTTTTTTTCAGTCTCTTGGAAAAGGCATTCCTCTTGTGGCTCATCTGTAATTGCCAACTTCATGACAGCAGATGGAGCATTCATGAGCGTGTGAGTGAGAACTGGCTTTCTGCACCAGCTGTAAATCCTTATATTCCATCCCTGGAGGGCAGATGAGTGAACACCTACCAGCAATTCAGCCAATTAATACAAGGTCTTAATCTCGTCTAGACAGCTGGAACCATTCTTCAGTCTCTCACCCCAGGGGAACTGAGCTGCTGCTGCCTTTTACTAGGATCACCCCTGAGCCCTTTTGTTCTCCTTTAAGGTGTTAGGTGTTTCTCATACTGTAGGTGCCATGCAGTCCTTTTACACGTTAATGTTGTGTCTTTATATTTACACACGGGAACCTGCTTCTAGAAAACACTCCATGCATTTGAGCTAAAAACAAAGTGAGAAGCTAGCTCTGCACTGAGTACCACAAAGTGTTACACGGAATTGAGGTGCCATCCTTAAATGTTGCTGTATCGATTCAGAATAACTTTGTCAAGTGAAATAACCACAGAAATCTAAAATAATCTTGCTTTCTTTTCAGATTTTGTTAGTGTAAGGAAGCAAATTGCTTATTTAAACCCATCTCTAGAGACAAAATACATAAGAAAATGTAAAATTCCAACTAATTTGCAAGATAAAGATGAAAACTGAACAACGAAAGACAAAAATAGAGTATTTTCTGGATTATGTGAAAGTGAAATGTTAAGCAGCCCATTTGTTTACAAATCCATGAATCAAAAAGCAATGCTGAGGGTTTTGTGAATTTGCTTTCAGTGACACTGACTGCTGCTATTTATGTTGGAGTACTGTGAGAGGGTATGGAGAAAGATTTCACAAGAACTATCACTCTAGAAAACTCTAATCCTGGGCGTGAGTGTTTGCTCTACTGTAGAAACTTCCTTTTCTTACATTTATGTTCTGTGGAAGGATTTATTGTTAGAAAATCCTGAAAATTAATAAAAACAATTAGAACTAACAATGACTGGTGTGTCAGCTCACCACTTCAACTTGTTTGATTTCAGGGCTGTAGAACCACAAACAAAAACCTCAGTTTTCTTCTTCCCATAATTTTTTCTTGTTTCATTTTGTCCTTGTACCCATCCCCCTTGCCCCAGCAGTCTCTCACAATTGTGTTACCACTTCCTTTATTTTGCCTCAGGCCTGAGATCTATCACCATTCTTAGCCTGTGTGCCTATGAATGATACAGTGGCTTACCCTGCAGTGCTCTGTGGCATGGCTGTGGATGACTAAGATGTCCTCTGACAACCATTCCAGTTTAAATTTTTCCTTAAACAGGTTTGGATGAAAAAATAATCCAACAAAATACCCTACAGTTGTTTTCAACTCGGCTTAGTACATGAATACAGCTTATTGTGTGGCCACAGGAACAGATATCCTGGAACATCTGAAGGGATGAAGCTGGGGAAAGAACAGTAATGAGGACCAGCAGTAGCAAAAATGTTCTTCAGTCTGCCTTCAGTCAGGTTGTCTGTTGAACCACAAATGTGACCTTTAGCAGGTGTAGTCAACAGTTGTGTGTTCTCAGCGTGATCTTCGTGCTGTATTTGCAGCTCTGGCATGGAAGTTATTTATCCTCTATTGTTTTAATCTGTAAAATTGCAGTAATGAATTTCTCAATAGGGCATGGCTGTGGCAGTGCTTTTACCAGTGGAGATACTAATGTGAAGACACAAAAGAAATGCCACAGAATAATGAGCACTATCAAATTTACCAGGTTGCATGGAGAGTCCCCAAAGGAAGGTTAATTGTATATTTTATTTAATACTTTTGTTGACCAGCAATTTTTACCTCTCCCTCTCCTGACATCTTATTCCTGCTTTGTCTGTATCCCTTTGGAGGAGCCAATTCAGTTGCCAGATAAGAAAAAAAGTGCTTTTTTATTTGTCCCATTACTGTTTGGCTGAATCAGTTATTTGACCTGGCCTACTATACAGCCAGATATAGGTAGGCAGGTACAGAAGAGCTGTTACAAACAGCAAAACTGAAAGCAGCACAGAGTCAGATACAAGCACTTGGGAACAAGAGCTGCACACTCTGCTGCTGCTTCCAGAAAAGATGTGCCCTCGGTGGCTGCTGAGGTTGAAGGTCAGACCCTTTAGCTACCTTGAACCTTGAACCAACCTTAGAAAACGTGTTAAATTCTGCAGCAAGAGGAAAACAGTTGCCAAAAGGATCTTCCCTTAAGAACACTTAAGAAATACAGTCTACTGCTGAGCCCCATGCATGGTAATGTGAGTGCAAAGAAGAGGAGTCAGTATTACAGAAAAAGTAAATTCTGAAACAAATTAGTCTAAAAATGAAAAATACCTCTAAGTAAGTGATATGGAGGAAATCCATACAGAATTATAATCAGCAATTTGAATTCCAGTTTAAGTGAACTCTTAAGTGATTGTCGTGAAGAAGAAGTCAGATCATCTGCTTTCAGGCAATGTGTAGCCTCTTTGGAAACTTAAAATCATTTATCATGATAGTTTTAGAGCATATACTGTGTATCTACTTCAGTGAATATTTGATATAAAACTCTTTTGATAAATAGCTTCTCTAAAGATATCTTATACAAATTTATAACCCCTATTTATTCTCTTTACCTTTGATATACTTTTTAGTAAACCATAAAGAACACTTTTATTACTTCTGGTGTCATACAACTCTTAATTTGGGTATTTCTATGCAGCTGATATAACTGAAGTATGAATTTTAGGTTGGAGGAAAACCAACCAGAGTTAAAAATATGTCACATATTGGTTCTTTCATCAAACTCCATTTTCAGGACAAGTTTTTTCCATTAAAACCCTAAAGAGCAGAATCACACCCTAATATGTTATAACCTGCTTCTGTGCCTGCTACTGGCACTGAATCAATTCTGATAAGATTGCCACACACCTGCCAGTTTACTTTTAAAATTATTGGTCTCTGAGTAGTTGTAAATAAGACTAATCAAGATAGAGATTTTTAGTAATATTTTCATCTTTCAGTAAATTAAGTAGTATGTCCATACTAAACTTGATCACTATCTAGAAATACTTAATTTATGGAGCACACATGACTGAACTATAAAACTGGGCCAAATATTGCAGTAATTGCTGGATAATCCCATGTTTTCTGATTTTCCAGTGCTTCTCTAGAGACTGCAAATTCTGCTTGACTTATTAGATCACTATGTAGTTGTGCTTTAGAAGTCTGGTAATTTCTAAATTATTTCTGTGCTGTGCGTATCCGTGGTGGGTTGACCCAGTCTAAGAAACTGTTCTGAGTCTGATTTGGGCCTGATTTTGGCTTAAATTTAGCCTGAAAGTCAAGAGATAATCTCACCTCCAATGAATAATGAAGATTTGACACCTTTTCGGAGTGGCTCTCTAGAATGTAAAATTTTTCAAACGTGTTTATTATTATTTTTTTCTCTTTTTAAAAAGTTTTCACAATCTACTACAGTAATAATAGTTTTTAATTTTGTTCTCTGTCCCTTTTCTTTAGTCGAGGCCTGTTGCCCTGCAGGACATTTTGTGAGGCAGCAAAAGAAGGCTGTGAACCAGTCCTGGGTATGGTAAATGCTTCTTGGCCAGATTTCCTGAAGTGCTCTCAATTCCAAAACAAAACTGAAAATGACACCACTACGAGGGTATGCTTCTCACCACACCAAGAAAAAGGAAAGCACTGTATGTTTCCATTTTTAATTGTTACACTATGTTCATGAGTTCTTATTTAATGATGTATTTTTGTTACTGTGTTGAAATTATTATTTCCTGTGAAATCATTATTTCTTGTGATATTATTATTTCTCTTCATATTAATGTGATAAAGTCTGGTTGTCAGTTGGTTATAGTTTTGCTGTGCTTTAATTGTTAAGTCTGAATTTTTTTTCAGACTTGTGTTGATTTGAGACTTTTTTGTTTTGCATCAAGAATTTGGAGCTGTTTTGGGGAAAGAAGGTAGGAGAAAAGTAATACAGTTTTTGAAAATGTTCTGAATTTTTCTTTGCTAAGCTCTAGTTGATAGAGGTTTGCAATTTGGAGCAGGAACCTGATACACAGACCAAATTTCAATTATATCTCCTTCCTCCTTGCTGTAAAAATGAGCCCCAAACTGATCAAGAGGTAGACTTTTCAAAAGGCATGGTCTTTATGTGTGCATGCATAAAGTCATAGAATCATTTAGGCTGAAAAAGATACTTAAGGTCATCCAGTCTAACAGTTAACCCAGTGCTGCCAAGTCCACGACTAAACCACGTCCCTCAGTGTCATGTCTAAACGTCTTCTTGGCCACCTGGGCACGCTGCTGGCTCATGTTCAGCTGGCTGTCTACCAGCACCCCCAGACCTTTTCCACTGGGCAGCTTTCCAGCCTGTCTCTAAAAACAAGGCCCTTCCATCTCCTCAGAGGTGCTCTTCTGTTCTCTAGATCCAAATCTAGGTGAGATCGCACCTGAGAGCACTTAGCCTGTTCTCTTGCTGCCATCTGAGACTTTACTGTTGCTAAGCAGCATCTCATGAGCTGAAGTGACAGAGGCTTGTATGGTCAGCCTGTGAGTTCTAACTTTGTTAATGACTTCTAGGTGACAATAAACAATAAGAAATTATATGATGAAAATTGTGGTTTGATTTTGTTTAAAAAAAAACAAAGAAGTTATACTTCAAAACTATCTTAAAATATCAATGAGGTTATACATTCAATCTTTGAATTTTAGTTAATGCTGCATTTAAGATAGGTTCTATATCCTGGTTCCCTCCTTGTGGTTCCTGAGTGTACATAATGCTATAGCCTTAAATTATTGGACCAAGTCTTTTTAGTGGTTGAGTTCTCTCTGTTAAGGTGTGTTTTGAGGGGTCATGAAGTAAAGGCGGCTGTTTGTTGTCCATACCTAACATCCTCTGTGGGAACGTTGGTAATGGCTGAGGTAGGGAAATGTACAAAAGATTGTGTCTTGTTGAAGGCAGTTGAATGATTTCCAGGAAAACTGAACATTGTGCGCTAGTGTTTTCCTGGGTTTCTATGGGATTTTGTGCAAGTTGCTGTAGTGAAAGCCACTGAGAACTGTCTTAACTGGGTAATATAAAAATATGTTAATTGTGCAGAAAAAATTAGGTCTAATGGATCTCTCCAAATGGGAAGTAATTAGAAAAATGCAATTTTTTTCTGTACCTCAGATTCCCTTTGTAAAGTGGGAATAAAGCTGTCCTTGAGCTCACAGGGTTGTTGTAACCATGTTTGTTATGCCTTTGGTATGGTAGGGATGAACATCATAGGAGTAAGGAGTACTATAATTCTTTTTCATGGCAGGTTGAAATAACAATAAAGGTGAGAAGCTGTAGCATAAATAAACATGTAATTTTGGTGAGGGGTTATGCATTGAACAGTAAGAGTAACTGTCTCTGGATAGCTTGGTCATTGAGCATGATCATACTGGACATAGAATGAGGTGTAATTCTGAAAAAGCAACACGATATTAGGGACCTTGGTTTCATGTCTGTGTAGCACATGGACTGAATGAATACAAGGTATGATATGAATATGCCTATTAAATTTTGACAAATTATATCTAGTCAAAGTGTTTAAAAGCCTCACAAAATCTAGATAGCTGAGCTTAAGATCAAGCCAGAAGGGATTGACTGACATTGCTGAGTTAGGAAACTTTAAAGTTTCAGAATATCTTCTGGTTAAAATAATATAGTCAGTACTCCTAGAGAAAAAGTTAGTTAGGATAGCACATGGTTAACGATTCTTCCATAATCTGTATGGCAGGATTTGTATTTATCTGGTAGTGAACGAACTGCATAAATTACAGACTGGAATCTTGCTTTTTCTCACTAGGGGAAGATATGTAGAAGCAGTTGTGAGATTGGTACTCCTGCTTGGCAGACTGTGGAGACCCAAGCTGCTTATTGGCAGTTCTGACATCCTGTTGAATGAAACAAAAAGGTTTTTTTTAATTAATTTTTTCATGAACTATTGTGCATGATGCTTGGGTATGAATGGTTTTCATGTAGAATGAGAGACTACCTGTGAACCATCTTCCAGTATCTGAAGGGAGCTACAAGAAGATGGAGAGGGACTATTTACAAGGGCAAGTAGTGATAGGACAAGGGGGATGGGTTTCAAACTGTAAGAGAGTAAGTTTAGATAAGACATTAGGAAAAAATTCTTTGCTATAAGGGTGGTGAGCAACTGGAAGAGAGATGGTCTTCAAGGTCACTTCCAACCCAAGCCCTTCTATGATTCTATGATTCTGTGACTATAAAGAATATTTTGACTTTTTTTATTTAAAAGAATGGTTCTATGTGATTCTTCTATGACTCACTAGTTTGCTTCTCCTATAGAAATAAATTATATTGTTGAATATTTATTTCTGCAGCTTCTATATTTCAAAGGACTTACTTTTCTGACCACAGTAGAACCAAACAGCTGTGTTGGTTTGGTGCTCTGATTGCTTTTTATTCTGTGCTCAACCCAAAGCACTTTTTATGGTCTTCTCAAGGTTCAGTTCTTGGAAATTCCAAGAACATGTCCTTGTCATATGACTATTTATTTCTCAAGTTTATGGGTTTTGGGGGGGATTGGTACCTGTAGATTACATGCCCACATATGCCTTGCATATAATTTGTAATTTTCTTTTGTGTCTTTAGTTGTTGTATTTATCAAAACTTAGTTTGGTCTGGCTGTTACACCTATTTGTTCCACAGATACTTGTACAGTGTAACTCAATCTCAAACAAATTTTCTCTTGATTATTTTTGTCTTACTTTGGCTAAATATATTCTCCACATTTTCTGAATTGAAGATTATTGCTTCTCCAAAAAATCCTTCAACCTCACATGCCTTTCTAAGCTCTGTTGGAGAACATATGCTTTGAGTCATGTTCTAGTTAGAATCCAGAGCATTTATCCTGGGACCATTACCAACTTCCCTGAAAAATATTTATCAGTTAGAATTGGGATTATCTAGTGGATACATACTGGTTCATGTGTCATAAATATGTCTGGCATTTACCTCTTTTTCTAGAAGTTTCCTCCACGAACATTGCAAATTGAGTGCAGGTTACCACTGTGGAGAATCTATTACGAAATATGTTCCTAGTGTGACCATAGATGTACTGCTTGTACTGGAGAATCTGAGCCATGTGCCATTATAGTCAAACCATCCAAATGTACAAAATGAGCCACAGAGGAAAAGGCGCAGGGCTGCAGGTTGATGTCATTCAGGTTGGTATCCTTTCAAACAAGTGACAGCTGAATACTCAGTGGGTAAGAAAATCAGCTGCTCTGAAAATAGTTGTAAGAATCCATCTGTAGAGATTTAAGATAGATGGTTGAACTGGTTTCACAGGTCTAATGAGTTTTGATTATAGAATCATGGAATCACCAAGGTTGAAAGAGACCTTTAAGATCATCCAGTCCAGCTGTCAACCCAGCACTACCACTGTAATCCTTAAACTACTAAACTGTATCACTAGATCCAGGTGCCTCTTAAAGCTGTAAGGAAGTGAGAAGGAGGCATCATCACTTGTTCATTCCCCATGAAACCAGTGATGCATTCTGGCGGGAAGAAATCTCAGAAACCCTCTGGGGGCTGCTGTTCGTATCCCTACTCACAGAAATATTCCATCTCTGTTTTCTCTCTCTCAACTGACACTGTGTTACTCTGTTATTTTACTTGATTTGACCAGTAAAACCATGAAGGAAAAAAACACAGTATCTTGAATGAGAAATAAAGGAACACAATGATCTGACTTACATTAAGAGGGAGCTCTCACAAGAGCCCTGAAGTTATTTTTTGGGTGATTTGAATGGTAAAATGCTTTCAAAAGCAGCAGTGAATATGATGCTTCTGCTGTTTATAAAACAAAACTGTGTAAATGACAGTATAGAACTGTCAGAAAATGTTCACTTTTGTATTTTTGCCAAAGACGCATTATGAATGAATGTCTGTTTCTGTTAAAAAATGATGCATAAGTGGCCTGAACTGCACTTCACAGCCATGAGATTTTTAACAAATTACAGAACCATAGAATGATTAGAGTTGGAAGGGACCTTAAATACCATCTTATTCCAACCACCCTGCCAAGGGCAGGGACACATTCCACTAGACCAGGTTGCTCAGACCCCCATCCAACCTGGCCTTAAACACTTCCAGGAATGAGACATCCACAGCTTCTTTGGGCAGCATGTTCCAATGCCTCAGCACCCTGACAGAAAAGAATTTTTTCCTAATATCTAGTCCTAACCTACTCTTTCGATTTGAAGCCATTCCCTTTTATCCTGTCACTACATGCTCTTGCGAGGAGTCCCTCTCCATCTTTCTTGTAGGCTCCCTTCAGGTGTGGGAAGGCTGCAATTAGGTCACCCCTAGGTTCACACTGGTATTAACTTAGAGGAATAACTTTGAGTAGATCATTGAAATACCTGATTACAACCAGGTATTTATTTTTCTGTAGGGAATGTGAAGCTAAATAAATCCAATTGAGGTCTTTTCAAGAAGAAGCTTTTTAAAACAGGACGATATTATCTTTCTTTTGTGCCCTTATATTTACTTAATGCAGTGAAAAGAACAGCGAGATGATCCATGTATGTGTAACATTGATGCTGACCAACTGCAAAAACAGGAATAGTGGAATAATTTTTGAGGGAGACAAAAGTTTTTTCAGGATTGTGATAGACTTTCATGTGAGAAAGCATTCACAGTTTAAAAAACTATTTCCTGCAAGCACCAATTCTTTACTTCTTTTGACCCTGCAGTACATTTTCTTATGTTCTTTGATTTTTGTTCTCCCATTCTGCCTCTTCCACCATTTATCTCTGCCTGTATTCCTGTTCTTTGCCTGTTTCTTTTCCAGCTTGGAGTTTCCTATGTGGCCTTTATTAGGCCATGTCACTTGAGTCAAAGAGAAAGGTCTTTTGTCTTCTTTCTCCCACAGGGTTTTGCATCATAAGGAAATAGAGGAATGAACAATTTCCTGGGGATAAGGAGTTGCCAGCTTTTCTAATTCCATGATAATCCTATTATCAAAACTTTCTAGAACTGACAGGAACAAGATGCATATACTGTACTGCAGGGTATATATGGTAGAGGGAGCAGGAGATGAAAATTTGCAGGCAAGAGAATAGAGTGTCCCACTGTGTTATTGTATATTGGTCAGATGCAGATGAAGATCCATCTATCTTATAATGCTGACTCCAAAAACTGACAAAATCAAATGCACAGAGAAGAATAGGAGAACAAGGCAAGACAGTGTGACAATACTTTTCCAAATGCTTCTGCATTTTCCATCTGTTTGAGATTCAAGGACTTTTCTGTAACTTCTGACCCACCATAGATGTTTATTCTATTAATATGTCCCTTTGTTTTATGGATCTATGTACGTTTTAGCATCCACAGTATTGTGTTTCAAAGTGTTACAGCTTATCAAAGCATTGTATGAAGAAAATTACCTTTTGATTGTTTTAACACTTTCTAAGTTCTTTCATAACATTAAATAGTTAATGTTGTTTCCACTTTGAAAAAAATTAGCATCACTTTCCATGGCCATTGTCACAGTTCTGGAGTGCTTTATGTGTTGTTATACCTTGAAATGGAGATCTTGAGGATGGTCAAATGATGTTTATTTCAGTCTGTGCTGTCTGCAGCTTTCCAGGGACCTGCCCACATAATCTTCTATAGATGACATTCCAATAATCTAGCTGGGAATTACAGCACATAAATGGTCTTGCCTCCTCAAAGCCACTTTTGATAGTACACCAGACACAGGTAAAATAAAGCACTCTTACCCACCCATGGTGTTTAGTCAGAGACTTTGGAAGCTATTTCAGATTGTAAATCTTTCTAGGTAAGGTCTACAACAAGGAAATTTCTCTGTCAGCAAGGATTTCTTCCATTTTCTTTGGGCTTCTTTTACCTAATGTTTTTTCTTCTTCAGCAGTTCAGGTGCATATGTATTTGCATGATTTTATGAATAAATGTGTGAATTATTTACAGAGGTATCAGTAATTAACATTTCCCAGCACATTTCTTTAGAAAAACACCCTTGCAGTTTTTAATAATTTTGAGTGGAGTGGTTCATACTTCTCTTACTTCAGACAGCTATTTCAGGCATTGTTTCTTTTGCTGCTGCTGCCTTGTTTCAAGCAGTTCCAGCATTTCTGAGTATGTGGCTATTTGCCTGTGTTCCAGAAACTCTTACAAATGGTTGTATAACTAAATCCTCTAGGTTTCAGATCAAATATCAAGATTCAACATTCAACAAAAATGTTTGGTTTACAGCATTTGACAAGGCTTTTATAATTTCCAATAAATTCTGATAGAATTGTCAACTAAAAGCTTCTTGGACAAGCTTGGTAGAAAGCAGAAATTAAATTAATTGGACATACTGTTCAAAGTGTATGTACTCTCCTTTCCATGAGCACTGCACTGACTGGACCAAACATATCCAGTCATCACCTAATAGAAGACTGCAAGAGGTGAGATTAGTGTTTCTAAAAATTCCTTCTGATTGCTTCCATGTGCTAAAACTGAGAGAAACAATAGTAATTTCAGTCTTCCTGAAATGCTGACTGTAGGTATGAAGAAATGGAGAAGTAGTTTGGGGTAGGAGCAGAACAAGATAGGGATGCATTAAGGAGGCACAGTCAGAATGACTTATAAATGCTAGCACAGACTTTTGTTCACAGCCCAGAAATTAGTATGGGACCCTCAGAGTCTTTGCTCTTCTAATATGTAAGAAAAAAGATCACATAAATATAAATATCCTTCCTGTTTACTTTTGTTCTCCCAGGTCAAATCAGCATATTCACACAAAAGGTAGAAGTCCATCAGTGTTGCTTAGTACCAATAAAGCTCTGTGCTGATGGGAATCTCTAAGCAAATCAAGATGGTTCCTTTTGAGCTATTTATGCTGTTTTCCTTTTCAAACATGCAGGAAACTGTGTAAAAGCCCAAGTTACAAGAATGTAAGATTACCAAGTCAGTTAAAGTTGCCTTTCCAACCTCAGAGACGCTTTCCTGTGTGATAAATTACAATATTGTGATTATGTTATCATATTCTATTTTTACCTGACATAACTGAGGGATAAACACTGGTCTCCAGAGAACTAAAGCCCATACTGAGGAAGTCTGTTGTATCTAGGGGCCCCTGTAGAGCTTACTGCCTGTAGCAGTTGGGAAGTGCAGTGCATAAGGCAGGACACTGGAGAAACACGAAGATCAGCTCATAATAAAGAAAGTGTGATTTTATCATATGGAATGATGTTCTTCCCTGTCACTGTTGCAGTCACCATGTTCAATAAGGCACTGGAATAAAAGTGTGCTCTTCATTTGTATAGCTGGAGTTACTTGCAGCTGAAACATGCTCTTGCAGTGACAAATAAAGGCAAGAATTCTTCGAACATGTAAAATAATATCTGTCTTTACTCTCCAGGAAAAAAAAAATCACACATACTAATGTGTCTTAGATTGGTCAAATGACGTTATTATTCATAATACCTTTCACTTTAATATCTCACTGCCTCATTTTTGTCCCCTGTAAAATGAGACTGTGAGTGCTATGGAATCTCATGTTGGTTTTAGGACTACCATATTTTGCAGTTTGTAATGCCCTTCCAAAACTGGTAGAACACAGGTAAGGCTGTAGCTCTTTGGTTAGAAGTTAGGAAACCTGTCCAACCACACAGCGTGTTGTGAGGGAACCTACTGAGGAGCACAGCATAAGGATGTGCAAAAGGATGGTGCTGGTGGTTTTGGCCTGTCTTGCTTCTGATTAAGAGTCACAAAGATTAAATGGCACAAACCAGTTGAAAATTTCTGGTTTAAAGTCTCTTAGTATTTTGGGCACTCTTCTGTAAAGTTAGAAACCTTCTTTAAAATACATTGCGTAAGCAGCTTTCACTGCAATAAACATGGCCCCATTACACAACTAGAAAATGATGTTTGTATTGCAAAATCAAAACTATGTGGTGTCCAAGTGGAGAATGCACCTGGGAATGTAATAGAAAAGATTTTGAAATTATTCTTAAGTTTTTATTACAAACAAACTTTTCATAAAGGGTGTGTGTTTCAGTTGATTAAGTCTTAAGATTGCCCTGTTGCTTGGGGATGATAAAATAATATTTCAGGCTTAGAAAAGAATGTAAATATGCTGGAAAAAAATAATCCCCTACTGACAGAAGTTAAAACTACTAATGAAGGTGCTGAGGGTGTGCATGTGAATAACTGTTGCCATAGTGTGATAGAAAGGACTGCTGTTTTAGGACCACAAATAAAATAAAAAGTCTAGAGATTTCACTTGCAGCCACTGCAAGCTGAAGTTATGTGTAATTTTTGAAAAACGTATATTTATGCAGGTCTAGTGCTAAGTGGTACCTCACAGCATCCACTGTTTGCCTGGTGGTTTGACAAATTGTGAAGAATATCACTCTGCTGAATAGTAAGGCCAGTCCTAAGCACAAATTTATTTATTTTTTTTTAGAGACCTTGTTTAGTCCCAAAGGCAGGTTTAACATGTGTAATAGTCTTTTCATGACTGACTGTTGAGGTCTTTTAAAATGGGTCATTCACTGATAGCAGTTTTAAATGGCTTTGTTCTATCTCAGAAATTGAGATTTTTCTTTCAGGTTTTGCTCTTGACCTTCTTTCACTCAGTGATGTTTCCTCCCTGTGGGAAGTCTTGAACATCAGTTTATCAGTCTAATCTCGAATATCAGTTTAAAGTAGCATTAAGCTTGTATTGTTGATGCTAATGATTTTTCTCCTCATTCTGTCTTTTCTTCTCTTTTGCAGTGCTGTGTGGAGGAGAGGAGAGTTTCTTGTGTGCCAGTGGGATCTGCATCCCAGGGAAACTGCAGTGTAACGGCTACAATGACTGTGATGATTGGAGTGATGAGGTCCATTGCAGTAAGTTTCTTAAACCTTGCAGAGTTCTTTTGAAGCACTGAATCCATTCAGGGAAACCTGAACACTAAAGAAGGCTATCGTTGCAGAATAGGAGCTTTGCACCGTATTTGCTTATATTGGCATCTGGACTCTTGTCAGGTGCCCTTGATTCTGTTTACCTTTGCTCACTCAGGCTACAGCACGTGGTTTTGATCTGTCAGATTTTGTGCCTTGAGGCAGATATTCTGCAAGGAGCTATGTGGAAGTTAGAAGTGTTTGGGGGCTTTTGTAAAAAATGGATGCATGAGAGAGTGCTTCCGATAATCAGCTGAAGAATGTTTGTTGTAGGTTTTTCCTGGTCCTTGGCACTGATTTTAGAGTAGATGCAAAATCATCTGTTTAGAAAGTTCTTGTCTCAACCTTGGATGAGACTTACTTAAATTAATCCCAGTATATGGTATAGTAGAAAAGAAAAATGAATATACGTATGTGATAACTTAATTTCTTATTTACCTGTCTGTGGTAGTGCACATCTTTAGAGTTCCTATGTGTTTTCCTGTGCAAACAAAAATGTTCTTGGACTACAAACACTTTTAAAAAAGCTGAGCAAATGTACAGTAGGAAAATGTGAGAAGAAAAAAAAAAAGGGAAAAAAAAAGGAAAACGTGGGAAAAGGATTAAATAGGAACTATAGTAGGACATGATGCCACAAAACAGTGTTGCTCATTCAGACTTTGGAAACTGCAGTTTACCCTCACCGCAAAAGATTTGTTCTTATTAGTGATTTAAGAGCCTGGGCATTCCAAGACTCACAAAATTACTTTTCAGGAAGTTGTTGCTAGATTTTATCTGGGATACTCCAGTGAATAAGTGATGGCAGTAACTTCCTCCTGGTCTCAGTATGGTTGAGGCTAGAGGTTGCTTTTCCTTTAATAGCCTCTATTTATTTAATGGAGGTTGAGATAGTGTCTGTTATGTAAAAAGTATTGTATGTTTTTATTTTTCCTGCCAGCATTAGCTTCAGATTTAATGTAAGCTAAAAAATGTAAAAATGCCTATGAGACTATGGCTCTCAAGTTCCATTAGAAACGGGAAAATAACAAATTAGTAACAAAAGAATAAGTATATTACATGTCTTGAAAAAACAAGCATAACTTTCATGAGCTAATACTGCAAGCTAGGATTACCTTTAAAAGAATGCCTGTCTTTTTAATGATACAAGGTTTATGTGCAGAGGATGTCTTTTATTAAGATACTTGGTAAGAGTTCAGGAGAGGGGTCACGTAAGACTTTCTTGACTTACATAGCAGAAATAGCAAAACTAACGGAGGACTTATTTTTCTGAAAGCTTGTCTGATAAAAGATACTATGTTTCTTGCAGTCCTGCCCCTCTCAAAGTCTTAAATCACCTCATTAAGTTATAGCATAGATTGCTCAGAGTCCCATCCAACCTGATCTTGAGTGTTTCTAGGGATGGGGCATCTATCACTTCCCTGGACAGCCTGTCCCTGTGTTTCAACATCCTCATTGTAAAAAATTTATTCCTTATGTCTAGTCTAAATCTACCCTCTTTTAGTTTAAAACTGTTCTTTGTTGTCCTATTGCAACAGACCTTGTTAGAAAGTCTGTCTCCATCTTTCTTATATGCCCTCTTTAAGTACTGAAAGACCACTCCTTTTCCAGGATAAACAGCCCCTACCCTCTCAGCCTTTCCTCAGAGAAGAGGTATACCATCCCTATGATCATTTTTGTGGCCCAGGTCCATGTCTTTCCTGTGTTGAGGACACCAGAGCTGGGTGCAGCAGTCCAGTGGGGTCTCACCAGAGCAGAGTAGAGGAGCAGAATCACCTCCCTTGGCCTACAGGCCATTCAGCTTCTGATGCAGCCCAGGATACAACTGGCTTTCTAGGCTGCAAGCACACACTGCTGGCTCATGTCCAGCTTTCCATCCATCAGTACCCCCAAGTTTTTCTTGTCAGGGCTGCTTGCAATCCAACATTCCCCAGCCTGTACTGATACCGGGGGTTGCCCAGACCCATGTGCAGCGGGTCTCTCTGGATGGTGTCCTTCAGGAGTGTCCACTGCATCACTCAGCTCGTGAACACCCCATCCCTCTAACCTTGGTGTGCCATCCCACAGCTTGTCACAGTCAAGCCTGATATCCTCCTCCCCTCTCAAGTTTAGTTTAAAGAGCTAACTCATCTGCCAATGAAACCCGCTAGTTTGTGAACATTGACTGGTCTTCCATGTCCAGAGCTTTATACCCATTGTACAGAAATAGACCAGTGCATGATTTGTCTGATTTTAAGCACACTATGCTATAAATTCTGTTTGTACTTTCTAAGATGACATGAAACTTTTAGAAAATATGAATACTTCTGTAGGGGAAGAAGTGAGTCATATTCAAGTTCCGGGGCTGAGGTTGGTGAAACCTTGAGAAACTTAGGGCATTCACCTAGGAGGTGAAACACTTGGCTGACATTGATCTTAAGGAATAGAAACCCCACTGCACCTTCTGGGAGAGTTTTGCACCTGTCAGTGTGTAATGCACTTAGAAGGACACCCTGCCTTCAAAGTGGGACCACTGTGCAGTCATGAAGACATGCCAAAAGGAGAGAAGCACGAGACTTCCCTGGTTCCAGTGGCATAGCTTCAGTAGGAAGGAGGGTTCCCAGCCGTTCTTTATCCTGGCTTTCTCCCTGGAAAGCTACATGTCAAGGAGAAACCTAGAGGAAGGCAGAGAAACTAGGTCGCTCACTTCCCAACTGTGGCTTTGAAATAAAAAGATATTTCTAATAGGACCAGATACCACAAACCCTGATTTCTCTTCTGCTTGCTTTCTTAACTACAACACAGAGTGCATGTTTATATTGAACCTAAGAGTATTCAAGTATTTTGGATATCCTCAGAGAATTTCTGTCAGGGCTTTACTGAAGCCTTCAGTCATGAAAAGAAAGCTTAAACTGATTTAGGGCTGATAGTGATAAGAATTCCTTGATGAGGAGACACCAGGCCAAAACTGAACTAAAAACTGTGTAAAACATGAAGCTCATTTGAAACTGTTGTAAGATCAAAGGCAGGTTCAAAAGCAGGGTCTAGGATCTTGATTTTGCTGTAAGAATTCTCAGTTCCATTTAACAGCCATGTTGGGTGCTCAAGACAGTCCTAGTAACCTAGATGATGAAGCCCACAACCTTTCTTGAGAACTTTATGTGTATAATTTAATCAAACAGTTTGGTCCATATGTGTAACCACAGCACTTTCTCCTCACTGATCAAAAAAAACAATTGGTAGAAACAGAGAGGAAATACCTAAAAATTGCCTTGATTTTTTGTGTTCTTCCATATTAGATTTTCGTAAACTGATACACACCAGTATTAACGCAGACCTTTGTAGTGTATCTTTAGCTAACCTTGTTTTAGTCAGTACATTCTAGTGTTCATAATTTATATAAATGTTCCAATGTGATTTTAACATTTTACAAAAATTTGTTTTGTAGACTGCAGTAATGATGAATTTCGTTGCAACACGGGAAAATGCCTAAATTATACTTTTGTTTGTGATGGATATGATGACTGCGGAGACCTTAGCGATGAACAAAACTGTGGTAAATGGAAGTTTTACGTTTTTCTAAAGTCTTTAAGATATCAGGATTGCCTTACCCAGTCATCTTTTCTCTTAAACTACAACAAGAGTAATAAATCCTGTTGTTATTCTATTCACTTGGACAAAGTGAAAACAGCTCACAAATTCTATATGCAATTTGAAACAGTTTAGAGGAAAGTTCTGGGTTAATCCAAATCATGAAGGTAGTATTATTTATAAGAAACATTATGATTTTCATTTTGTTTTAAACTAAATCCAAAAGAGGTTATGGTTGTTTCCTTGCTAGCTTGACTGAATTTAACTGAGATTAAAGCAAACCATAGGAGGCTACACTCTGGTGATGCCAATTGTTTTATGGCTGAACTGTTTTTACGTAAGCTTCATAGCAAACTTAAAATTCTTAAATTCTGTTTCTTTCAAGTTCTGTTTTCAATCGTCTTTGCACGTTCTGACTCATTATATTTATTTATCTACTTACATGTAACTTCCATAGGAGAAACAATGAAGTTGTGCCATAAAACAGAGTAATCTTCACATGTAAATACTGGAAAAATTTGAAAGCCTTATTTTTACTAACTTTTGCTCCTGGTAGTATATCTGAGAAAAATTAAATTTTCTAAAATAATTATTTAATAGTTAAAATTTTATTTCTTACTTTTTTCCTTTTGCTTTTCTAATGAAAAGTACAAAGAATTTAAATACTAAAAATCAAGGCCCTGAAATTTGTTTTATCCTTCTGCTCCAAATTAAGCACACTCTAAGATCTTTCACTACACTTCTGTCAGTTTTGGTTGTTTGGTGTTTGGTTTTTTTTTCCATAAATCATCTTTCTTTAATGACGATTTATATTTTCTAAACAATAATCTGACTTCTGTCATTCCTATGTTGATATAGTTTTTTCTATACAAAATTTAAGATCTAAGTTTTTGTACAGTCTGTAAGTGTTTTTAATAGCAGATTTGGAAGACTGGACTGTGTTTATGCTCTCTATTTTAGTGTAAAGTCAGCCTTCTCAACAGACTGCTCTTCTTTATTTGTGCGTTCAGGTAGAAAGAGTAAGACAAATATTGGAATAATTTCTTTGTAGACATATCTTATGGAAAATTCCAAGTGCATGCAAAAGACATAGTTTCTGAAGTCAACAATCTTTTTTTAATGTCTTAGTAAAAAGGTAAATGTACAGAATTATTTTCTCTGATGTCAGCTGAAAATGTTGGCTAACTGGAAATCCTTCCATAAGTTGATAAACCAGATCTTTTAATGTGCTTGACAGCTTTTAGAACCGTATTTGCCAATGGTAACAGCTGTGCACATGAGAGGTGGAAGGAGTGCATCACTTGCTATATAGGCAGTAGAATTCATAACATGTATAACTACTATCTGCAAAAAATCTGCAGGTACAGAAGATGTAATTTACTAAAGTGGCTCCTTAATAAGAATGATTAGCTAATAGGCACAGAGCAATTGATCAGTAATATAAAATACACAAATGGTAACTTTGCATCCTTTTTTTCTTCAAATTTGCATTTTGTGTAGATTGTAATCCAGTGACACATCATCAGTGTGGAGATGGAAGATGTATAACAGCTGATTGGGTATGTGATGGTGACCATGACTGTATAGACAAATCAGATGAGATAAATTGCTGTAAGTTCCCTTAATCTCTAAATTATTTTTTCTTTCTTTAAAAATAAAAAAAATTTAAATTAAAATTAAATAAAAAAAATTAGGAGAAGTATATTTACTTGTGAGGCAAAACTATAAACTTATTTGATTTCAGAAGTTCACACTTGACAAATGTCCATTCTGTGAGACAGCTGCAGCAAATTGAGCATTTGTTGTCATTGTTGAGAAGTACACTGCTTTGTGTTTCAGCTTCTTGTTAATTACAGAATTAGCTTTTTGTTAATTTTAATGTTCCCATTATATTAGAGTAAAAATTATGTTGTTTTCTTTTTGTTATTTTAAAAGCTAAGCCTTCATATAAACCTGTTGCTAATACCTGATATATAGTTTCAGTCTCTGTAGGTAAATATCAGCACAGCTGTAGGGTATTGAACACATAATGAAAAATGTCTCCTGATGTTCAGTGCTGAGCAGTGTTATCAGCTTCTCCTAAAATAACTTTAAGATGATGTTCAGAAATAATGCAGACCTTCATTAACCTAAGTTGATCAGAATATTGTCTTTCTTATATTTTTTTATCTCTAGCATGTCACAGCCAGGGTCTCGTGGAGTGCAGGAATGGGCAGTGCATTCCTAGTGCATTCCAGTGTGATGGAGATAATGACTGTAAAGATGGAAGTGATGAAGAAAACTGCAGTGAAAGTAAGGATATGCCTCATTTTACTTTTCTTACCAAACCTACCACTGACTTCTATGTTCTGAGGAGTCTTTAGCTAAATCTGTCTGACAAATTCCTTTGCCTTTTGAATAACATTTGCTAAGGCTGGTTGGTGTCTGCTTTCACACGCGAATTTTTAAGCAGACTTTTATTAGTACTTAAAAATATAAAAAGTTAAAGAAATGGAGGTGATATTTAGCATAGTATTTAGTTATCTGACATGATCAGTTGTTACTTGAAATAATGCATATTCACATTGTCTAGAGCAGTCAGAATCTACTGTCACAGGAATTGGTGTCATCTGAGGAGGAATTTTCTCAGGAAAATCCTTTTTTTGTCATAACTTGGGAACCAGAAAAAGGATGTTTCCGTTAGTAAACTAATGATTTAGTGTGACTAAGGGAAAATACATGAGAATGTAAGTTTTTACAGCTACTTGATTACTGTCTTATGATGGACTGTATGAGAGAAGATAAAACCACACTATTCCTTGAGCCCCAGAACATGGTTTCCAAAAGACACTCAGAAATAAATGTTGTCATGTTTTGATGAATTTCAGCATTTCAAGTTATATTTCATACATAATTATCCTAGTTCTGGTAGAGTGTAGGTTTAGATTGCAGCCTCTCCTTCAATGCAAGAATTATTGAAGTCTTTCTCTTATGAATCTTATTTGAAAGAAATTCAAGTATTTAACTTTATTTGGAAAGCTAGTGCTGTCAGATGTAGTGGTAATAGGGCAAACTATTTAAAAGTTATTAGAGCAGAACAGGCCTGTTATCATAAGATAAATATACAATGTGATTATATAAGCCTTATTTCTTTAGGAAACCTGTCGAGAAGAAATCCTTTCATAAACATTTCTGCTCAGTCCCTTCTGTTCATATAAAGTTCTTGAGATCTTCCTACTCCAATTTAAACACCTCCAAATGAACTACACTTCAATTATTTTTATTGGTCTGGTAAATAATTTGAACAGTAAATTTCTGTTTCCCTCAGATCAAACCCTCTGTCAGGAGGGAGACCAGAGGTGTTCTTCCTGTCCTGATCCCTGTGGAGCTTCTTTCTGTGAGATGAGAAACAGCCAGACAAACTGCAGTAAGTAGGTCATGTGCTTCATAATGTCAGTGTTTAGGGTAATTTAGATTATAATGAGGATGCAGGGTAGGACACAGTGAGTAATACTTTAATTTACTAGCTAATGTGCATGTGCAGTGATTAAATTTTGAAAAGGGCAATGTTGAAACAAAAGCATTATCATAAGTATGTATATAACATTTGACATCAAGGTTTTTTCCATCTGTGAATTTTTATATGTTTTTAATGGGTGTTTGCAGTTGCAGTTTTTCTTAGCATTTAATGACACTCAGTGTCTACATAAAGTAAACAACGTAGTGTAAGTGTAAAGCAGAACCTACTGGTTTATTTTCAAAATATAAAGAAAGCCACATGTTGCTGTGTTTAGTAGTCTGGAGGATTTTAGCTTCTTTATGAAGGAGTCATTTTGATATTCAAACTGACAAAATGAATTATTCTTCTGATCAATACCTTTGTAGAGTATCAGGGTCTTCAACTCTGCATATCCTCATATCTATGTCCCCTACTATACCACTCCACGCAAGGCTCTTGTACTAACTGAGCACTTGATTCTGAATAGCTGTCATTCCACTTGTGCAATGCAGCAATGTGAACAAGCAATGGAAGTACATTTGTCTAGGTTTTGAAACTGGGGCAGAACTGTACTCAAAATTATTCAGAATTAATTAAAACTTGGTGTTGTGTTAACACAGTCACTTCAGTTCAGGTCACCTTGGCACATGGACAGGCTTGGCTTCACTTACCTACGACTGTATAGCTGTGATTGATTTATGCTGCAGTTATCTCTGCAAGGTGTGGTCTGGTACTACGTGGTAGCTTGTGTGGATAATGTTATTCCATTTAGGATGGAACAGATATGGGAAGGTCAACTAGTCCAAACTCCATAGTCTCTCTAGAGTTGTGACTATCACCTACAAATGTTTGTTTGAGACAGGCACTATTCATGCTGGGGCCTTTAGATGCTGCTGAAGTAAAGATATAAGATACTTTATAAAATATAAAGGCCTTAGGTGTACTTCTATCAATGCTTTGCCTAAGTTTTTGTAAAGGAACAATCTTAAGTGCCATATTTAGCATTAGAAGGAAGTTAAGTTACACCTTTGGTTAACTAGCTCGAAGCCGAATTTCAGTCTGAATTGAAGTGAAATTCTATAGTTTTCTATAGTTTTCTGTTGTGGTGGAAAATTGAAAAATTACATTTCTGACTTCCAATTTGAGAAGAAATACAAAAGCTGTGCAATTTTTAAAATCCATAATGCTAGATCAGTTCAATATTTGTTGGAATAAACTTCTGTAAGTAGGATAATTTTTGTATATAGCTACAGTCTCTATAATCATATAGACCTGTAGCTGTTGCATTAATTTTGCCCTTGCTAATCATTCTCTTTATTATTAATGATGTCTTATCAGAATAAAATTATTAGCAGGTAGACTGTCTCTTGCTCAGTGCTTGTGCAATACATAACCTAATTGTCCCCATTCCTCCGTCAGATCTTGGTAAGCAAAAAATAAAAATAAAAAACAAATCCTAAATTCTGTTTTCTATCCAGAGAAATTGTGCAGTCTCTGTCATTAGAGGTTTTTCAAGACCTGACTGAATAAAGCCTTGAGAAACCTGATTAGTCCTCAGAGATGACTGAGCTTAGAGCAGGGCGTTGGACTAGAAACTTCTTGAGATCATTTCCAACCCCAAGTATCCAATGATCCCTGTCTTCATAATTTCGTTGCACAATTGCACTGTCAATATGAAGTGTGTTATGGTAGCATTGTAAGTTCACCAGTAGGAAGTGTGTTGCTATAAACAGGAACTTCTGAAAATAAGCAGAAAAGATTATTGAACTTTTTGATTTGAAAAGAAGAAATCTGTTGTAAAGGATGTTTTATTGTACCACATTCAAGTTAAGATGTTGCTCAGGGAGTTAATGCATATTAATATGGAAATATCAGTCTCTTAATAGTCTGTGAGGTAGGCAGAAGTCAAACCCAAAGGTACTGGTATGGGGTCTTGAGCTATGGAACTTGTTTCTCGTGCCTGAGAGGAAATCCCCTGACTAATAAATTAGTTTAATTATTTCTGCTGTATCTAATTAAATCTCACACCATTTGTGGTTTTGTTTGTTTTCTTTCTGCGAAAGGTCAGTGTGAACCAATTACCCTGGAACTTTGTATGAACTTGCCCTACAACTATACTTACTACCCAAACTACCTGGGCCATAGGACGCAGAAGGAAGCCTCTATCAGCTGGGAGTCTTCTCTTTTCCCAGCCTTGGTTCAGACCAACTGCTACAAGTACCTGATGTTTTTTGCCTGTACGATCTTAGTACCAAAATGTGATCCCCACACAAATCAGCGGATCCCACCTTGCAGGTACTATAATACATTTAATTCTTTACTTTGCCATACTAGCTTTTCCCAGTGTTATGCTTCCACTGCAAATGACAGAAATTTTGGTTTGGAATTCCATAGCAAAAGGCAGAGAACTGTATTTTATAAGATCATTAAATGCAGTTCATTACATGTGTTCGTTTAGCATCTGAAGTATTCAGAACAAGGAAAGGAATGACAGTTAATTTATTTTCAAAATATATATATAGAATAGATTAGACTATTTCAGTTGGAAGAGACCTACAATAATCATCTAGTCCAACTGCTTGAGCACTTCAGGACTGACCAAAAGTTAAAGCACATTATTAAGGGCATTGTCCAAATGCCTCTTAAGCACTGACAGGCTTGATGCATTGAACACCTCTCTAGAAAGGCTGTACCAGAGTTTGACCACACTCTTAGTAGAGAAATGCCTCCTAATGTCCAGTCTAAACCTCCCCTGGCACAGTTTTGAACCATGTCCATGTGTCTTATCACTATATCCCAGGGAGAAGAGATCAGCACCTCCCTCTCATTGTCCCCTTCTCAGGAAGCTGTAGAGAGCTTTTCTCTAAAGTAGACAAGGCCAAATCCTCAGCCACTCCCCACAGGAGATTCCGTTCTCCAGCTTTGTTGCTCTCCTCTGGAGGTGCATTTAAAGGACCTTCACATCCTTCTTAAATTGTGAGGCCCAGTGCTGCACACAGTGTGCTAGGTGAGGCTGCGACAACGCTGAATACACCAGGATAATCACCTCTTTTCCCTGGCTAGTAACACTTGTGTTTGATATGCCCCAGGACATGGTTTGCCCCGTTGGCTGCCTGGGCATGCTGTTGACTCGCACTGAGTCTGCTGCCAGCCAGCACCCTTTGTGCAAGGCTGCTCTCCACTTTGTGCCCGGCACTACTCCATCGCTGGTGCAGAATCTGGCATTTGTTCTTGTTAAATTTCATGGCCTTGATGATGGACCAATGCTCCAATCTGTCTAGATCTCTCTGCAGGGCCTCTTGTCCCTCAAGGCAGTCAACAGCACCTCCTGTTTTGGTATCATCAGCATCTTGCTAATGGTGCTTTAAACTGCTGCATCCAGACCTGCTATATTGAGCATGATTAACCGATGCCAGTCCATTCATCCATTCCTTCCAGTTGCACAACTCAATGGAGAATTGTTTGGTGCAGAAAAATATTGACTAGTCTTCATGAAATCCCTCAAAAGAAAATTAAATTTGAGAAGATTAATAATGTATTATTTTCTCAAAAGAGTATAAAATAATTAATCCTATATGGATTTGTTTGGTTTTCATCACTGCGTTTCTTGAAGGTTACTTCAGGGAAAAAAGTTCCATTGGTCAAAAGATCAAAGGAAAATAAGTAGAATAAAGAGGCAGCTGAAACAAGCAGAGAATCAAAATACCACAAGATTATTGTACTGAACAGCACATCAGCTGGGATTGCAGGCAAAAGTAATGTCTAAATGTTTAAAATAGTAGGGAATTTTTCTATTATACATTTACTCTTTGTAGTTTTGAAGCATTTTACATTTGGCATTTTGAGACACAGGATATTAATCTAAATGGACTGAATAAATTTTGTGTATTGGGTCCTGGTTTTGTATGGTGAAAAAATGCAGCAATAGGACTGTATTCATGTCTTTTTCAAGAGCAACAATGAGCTTCTGTTGCTCTAACTGGCAACAGCCTCAAGACTGGGTTGACCTGTGCTTTGCTTTTCCTAAATTTGTAATTTTTTTTTTTAGTTCCCTGGAGAGTTCTTTGCTCTGTTGTTTGCAGGCTTAAATATTTTATCCTTCTGAAGCCATATGGCTTCTGAGGTCACAGCGTCAGAAGAGGTAGAATTTCACTAGTACAAAATGTTTGTGTGGTTTTTTTTTCCTGAAGCAGAGCAGTTAGTGCTTTTTTAAAAAAAAGTTCTCTGCCATTCTCTTACAGAAGAGATGTTTGTAAGTAGTTATATTTGGTTATTATTACCCTGATTTATAACCTAACTGCATACAATAACTTAAAATGATGTTTCAACTGGAGCATATCTTTTGCTAAATGGGTTTTTGTATGGAAAAAAAAAAAGTCTGATTAACTTTTTTTCTTGATCTTCACCTCTAACTTTGGCTAGGGATTATTAACTTCCAGTTGTGCAATTCCACTTTGTCTTCTCAGGACATTATGTGTACAGTCTAAGGAACGTTGTGAGGCTGTTCTGGGGATTGTAGGTCTGCAGTGGCCAGAAGATACAGACTGCACTCAGTTTCCAGATGAGAACTCAGACAACCAAACTTGTCTAACACCAGATGAAGATGTAGAAGGTATCTCCTATACATATAACAGCAAATTAAAGATTTAAATAGGTTTCCAAAGTCACTGGTGTTTGG
Organism: Pseudotriccus pelzelni; assembly: GCA_035584735.1. Classification (NCBI taxonomy): domain Eukaryota; kingdom Metazoa; phylum Chordata; class Aves; order Passeriformes; family Tyrannidae; genus Pseudotriccus; species Pseudotriccus pelzelni. Next base: position 47,131,658 of record JAWMRA010000130.1, read on the forward strand.
TTTTTTCATACCTTCTCTTTAATTATAATATTTAAACTGTGGAAATTATTTCAAACAGAGTTTCATGGAATTTGGGTACCTAAAGTTTGCAGATAATTTGAAGTTTTCATAAGAAGTCTGTTTGAAGGAAAGATCAATTACCCTCAATCTGTGAAAGTCAGCGTTTTGAGATTTACTGCTAGCACCACACCTACTGCTTCCTTGTGTTTAGATTTCAATTTTTTATCTACTTAGATGATCTAATAATGCTTTTAAGGAGGAGGTAGACCCTTGACAGTCTCTAAAAAACTGATTCACTGGTTGTTGACCATCTTAGCTCTGAAACAGCTGGGAAATCAATGAAAAGGGAGGAGAAGTTAGTATTATTTTAGAAAAAGTCTGACTAATTCAGAGTTTTTATCAGAGTTCTTTTGGGTTCACTTACAACTAGAATTTTATGGTTATTCTATGCCTGCTTTCTACTGACTACCAGTGTTGGTTAGAAAGTCTTCCCTGGGAAGTGGAAATATTTTGTGGAAAAGCACATGTAACAAAAGAAATTAAGCATCTGAGAACATTTAAAATGTTTATGATTATGAAGTATAAGTGATTTCCCAACTTAAGCAATAAATAACAGAGTTATTACAATGTGCTAAATTCCTTAACTTCTCTTCCAGTCAGTGTTGAATCCAAGAATACACTGGCCAAGACAGTAGGCATTATAAACTCAGCTATTTTCGTGATGAACTGTTCTTAAATGTTGGCAGTAAAGTACACATACCTGTAATCATTAGTGTAATTTTCTAAGGGTCCCAGTTTAACTGATGATATTTCTGGTACAACTGCTTATTGAATCTTAAAATTTACCCAAGGAACTGCACGGTATTAAACATCTGAGGGATTTTTCAGAAAGGAAAGAAAGAAGGCAACGTACCATGGAGGTTGTATATCAAAGTCAGCTACATTCACAATGGGAAAAAATGGGTGGGTTTATCAAAACCATCTAAATAAAGATGAAGATACAGAATGGCTTGGGTTGGGGGGGCCTAGTGCTAGAAGGGATCATCTGGTTCCAACCCCCCAGCCATGGGTAGAGATGTCTTCCACTAGACCAGGTAGCTCAGAGCCCCATCCAACCCAGTCTTGAACACTTACAGGGATCAGACACCTTTAGGTTCTCTGGGCAACCTATTCCAGTGCCTCAACACCCTCACAGTAGTGAATTTCTTCCTAATATCTAATCTAAAGCTACTCTCAGTTTGAAGCCATTCCCCCGTGTCCTGTCACTACATGCCCTTGTAAAACATTCCTCTCTATCTTTCTTGTCGGCTTCCTTCAGGTACTGGAAGACTGCAATTAGTAGCCTTCTCTTTTCCAGGCTGAACAATCACAGTTCTCTCAGCCTTTCCTCATAGGAGAGGTGCTCCACCCCTCTGATCAACTTGGTGGCCCTCCTCTGGACTTTTTCCAACAGCTCCATGTCCCTCCTGTGCTGGGGACCCCAGAGCTGGATGCAGCACTGCAGCTGGGGTCTCACAAAAGCAGAGTAGAGGGGCAGAGTCACCTCCCTCAGCCTGCTGTCCCCCCTACTTTGGATGCAGCCCAGGATACAACTGGCTTTCTGGGCTGCAAGTACACATTGCTGGGTCATGTCCAGCCTCTCATCCACCAGCACTCCCAAGCCCTTCTTGGAAGGGCTGCTCTCAATCCATTCATGCCCCAGCCTGTACTGGTACTGGGGGTTGTCCTGGCCCAGGTGCAGCACTTTGTACTTGGTCTTGTTAAATCTCATGAGATTCCCATGGGTCCACTTCTCTAACTTGTCCAGGTCTCTGAGTGGCACCCCAGCCTTGAGGTCTGTCCACTGCACCACTCAGTGTTGTGTCATCTGAAAACTTGCTGAGGGTGCACTTGATCTTTTCATCCATGTGAGGATATTAAATAACACTGGTCCTAGTAAGGACCCCTGAGGGATACCACTCATCACTGATATCCATTGGGACTCTAAGCCATTGACCGCTTCCATTGGGACTCTAAGCCATTGACCACTACCCTCTGGATGTGACTGTCCAACCAGTTCCTTATCCACTGAACAGTTCGCCCATCAAATCCATCTCTCTTGAGTTTAGAGAGGAGGATGTTTTAGGAGACCATGTCAAAGGCTTTACAGAAGTCCAGATAAATAATATCTGTAACCCTTTCCTTGTCCACTGATGTAATGACTCCATGGTACAAAGCCATTAGGTTGGTCAGGCGGGATTTGTTCTTGGTGAAGCCGTGCTGGTGTCTTGAGTCACCTCCTTACCCTTCATGTGCCTTAGCATAGCTGCTAGCAGAATCTGTTCCATGATCTTCCCAGGCACAGAGGAGAGGCTGGCAGGTCAATAGTTCCCGGGGTCCTCTTTCTAACCATTTTAAAGATGGGTACCTCAGACTTCGCCTGACTGCTATGACTTTTCAAATGTCATGAAAAGTGGGTTGGCAATTACGTCAGCCAGTTTCCTCAGAACTCTGGGATATATCTCATCAGGTCGCATAGACTTATGTACATTTCTCAGTTTGTCATGAACCCAATCTTTACTTAGATTGGGAGGCATTTTGCTCCCCCATTCCCATCTTGCTGTGCATCCACTTGAGAGGTGTACAAGGAGAGGTTGCCATTGAAGCCTGAGGCAAAAAAGTTGTCGAGTACTTCATCCTTCTCCTCATCCATTGTTAATAGTTTATCAGCACTGTTTACTATGGGAGGTTACACCTTCTTTGACCTTCCTTTTCTGGTTAACATACCTGAAGAAGCCCTTCCTGTCATTCTTTGCATACCTCACCAGGTTCAGTTCCAGCTTCACTTTGGCCGCCTTCTCCCCATCCCCACACAGCACAAATTCATCCCTATATTATTCCTAAGTTACCTGTCCTTGTTTCCACTGTCTGTGCATTTGCTTCTTTCCCTTTAGTTTGATCAGGAGTTCCCTACTCAGCCATGCCAGTCTCTTGCCTTCCTTGCTGGATTTCTTGCTCCTGGGGATTGACAGCTGTTTCACTCAATGGAAGACTTTCTTAAAAGTCTTCCAGTTCTCTTCTGCTCTCTTGTCCCAAAATGGTACTCTAAGATGAGGCACAAGAAATGGTTAATTAGTGGACATTTATTGGTAGTTTTATTTATTTGAATAGACACAGAATTGTCTTTTTTTTTTTTTTTAATCCTGAGGATATATTTTTATATACTTCTTATACTCATTTCAATGCATCTCAAAACACCACAATGGTGAGAAGAGTAGCTAGAAAATCCATACCCTCAACGTAAACGTTGTATGCCAGTTATTTGTCAAAGCGGTGAAATCTGAGAGAGGGCAGCATGTGAGGGAACACATTGGAACACATTGCTCCGCCCCTTTTACAGCCCAATTATTAAGAGTCTTGTCTGCTACAGGGTTCCAGCCTAGTATCGCACAGGCTTTTTATTTCTCTCATTTGCCCTTCCAAAACAGCCCCAGTGATAAGTAAGTGCCCATGTCGTGATCAAACTTGAGCTTATGGAGAATGGTTTCTCCCTGTTCCTTGTCATCGACAGAATGCTCACCCAGTCACTTCAAGTGCCGTTCTGGGAGGTGTGTCCTGGCATCCAGAAGGTGTGATGGTCAAGCTGACTGTGAGGATGACAGCGACGAGGACAGCTGTGGTAAATAAATCCAACGAGTTGGAATGGAGGGTAGCTGCAGCATTAGAAAATGAGTTTTGTTTTTCCTTCAGTGTTGTTTTTTTTAAAAGACAGTGTCAGTAAAAATACTTTAACAAGAATTCTTCTTGATCAATGTGAATACAACTTATGATATTTGATAATTCAGATTCTGCTATCCATATTCCAGGATGTTTGACTATTCCTTCAGTAAACAAGCTAAAAAAATTCTGCAGATTTAATTCTTTTGACATTGCTGGAGGTTCTACTGGTAACTTCCTGGCAGATTAAATCTTAAACCCATAAATTTCTTACATTTATACATGATAATGTTTTCATTATGATGTATTGACAAAAGGTCTATGTTGGTGAAGTGGATTCTGTACTGAATTACATGTTTTCTCAGATTGCTCAACCTCAAGCTCTAAGTGCAAGCACAGAACCACGAAGTCTATTCCCCAGTATGTTTCTGAGTTTACTTATTGTAGAGATGCTTTTGACTTTTAACCGAAAGGGGATGTATTGAGCTTGAGAATAATACACAGATCTCTTGGTCACTGTGTATCCTTGCACATGTTGGCAGAATTCTGAGAAGGAAAAATGAGTTTGAACTATTTCTTTACATGACTAAGGGGTAGCCTCTTTCTTTCTCTCTTTTTCTTTTTCTTCCTCCCTCCATCCTTCCCTCCCTCCCTCCCTCCCTCCTTCTCTCCTTCCCTCCTTCCTTCCTTCCTTCCCTCCCTCCCTCCC
>JAWMRA010000130.1:47136162-47162131 GCA_035584735.1 Pseudotriccus pelzelni
ATCCCTGGAAGTGTCCAAGTCCAGGTTGGACGGGGCTTGGAGCAACCTGGGCTAGTGGAAGGTGTCCCTGCCCATGGCAGGGGGTGGATTGAGATGATCTTCAAGGTTCCTTTCCAACCCAAACAATTCTGTGGTTCTCTATCTGTGATTAAGCTTTGATAGGCAGATATGCAAAACCCACTCTCTAAAGAAGTTTTTCCAGTTCTCTTTCTTCTTTTTTTTTTTTTTTTTTAAACTAAGTTTCTCTCCAGTGCATCTCTTGCTTCTCTCTTTCTTTCTCAGCAGGAAACTTTCCATCAGTGCTTGTTTGCATCTGAGGAAGATGCAAATAGCTGCAAGACTTGGACTCTCTCTCTTTGGATCCTATAAATCAGATTTTGCATATGTTTTACTGTCCTATTTATTACCCTGCAGCTAATACTGACTTACATGACAGACTACAACTCACAAACTGTTTCCTCAGCAGGGTACAGACACAAATTAAAATGGAAGAGGTTTGGGCTTCTTGCTTCTGTAATTTTCACTTTTCTTTCCTTCATATTACAGCAAATCCTTCTTTTGGTGCTGCTGCTGCTTATGACATTTTAACTGACCCTTGTGAACAGTGCTGACCACATCAGACTGCCTTTTAATAAGCAGTGTGGTCTCATTCAGCCTTCTGACCCAGGCTGCTCAGCAAATAGTGATTTGCCAGTACTTTCCATGATTTTGAGGTTGAAACTCTAAATACAAACATTTTTTTCTGCTCATTCTTGCATTGTTGTCTACCACCTCCCTTCTGCTTAACCTTACCTGTGCTTCATACCTTTGGTGAGCCTTGCAGATCATTCACTTTTTGCCTTGTGTCAAGAATGTGGTACTTAAGGGGTGACCAAGAATTTGGGAACATTGGGTTTGCTGCCTTTTGGTGAGGCTGCTCAGAGCGTGCAGCAATAACTCAGCTTGTGCAAAGTTTTATGATTATTGTTGTTCTCAAGTTCTCTTGAGAACTGACATCTTGTTGTAAACGAGCATTTCATATAAAATTATTTATATAACCATCAGGAGTCCTGAAAGGTGATGCTGTTTCATTAATTTCTCGTTCAGGATTTAAAATGAGGACATTCATTTGGTGCCAATATTAAGTTACGTATTCAGAGCTCTGAGAGTCTCAGTCTTGATTGTGTAAACGGCTTCTGACTGTTGAATTCTCTCTCTGTTTTCTTCTGCCTGCCATGAAAGGACAGGTTGCCCAGAGAAGCTGTGGCTGCCCCATCCCTGGAAGTGTCCAAGTCCAGGTTGGACGGGGCTTGGAGCAACCTGGGCTAGTGGAAGGTGTCCCTGCCCATGGACAGGGGATGGAACAAGATGATCTTTAAGGTCCCTTCCAACCCAAACCATTCTGGGGTTCCATGACAGAACTACTTTAAAAGCTGTGAGGATCAGGTGTGACACATGTTGAAGGCAGACAAGGCTTAACTCTGGTGTCTCAAATTGAATTGCACACCAACAGTAAAAAATACATTGTTATCCCCAAGCTACAGTTTTTTTACCATGTGCATGGTCCTCTCCCAAGCTCAGCCAGTGGGATATAATTTAACATTACTTAGTACTGCATTTAGTCAAGGAGACTAAGGAAAATCATTGTTATAGAATTATCCTCAAATTCACCATCCTGTCTGTTTATGTCATCTTCATGGAGTCACAGTGCCGGTGTAGCCTTTGGAGTGGGATTATTGATATTTCCTGAGCCAAAAGGGAATTTTAATTGTCTTCCTTAAAGCTGTGATGGTTTTAAAAGGGACTAGACTGTTCTCTCTTCCAAGATTTAATCTCAACATAAAGAATAAGAGTTTTCTCCAGGCCTCAGCCCCAGATGTAGCAGTTTTACACTCATAAGGAAGTTTTATTGTTTTTCATATATCTCATCTCACAGCTGTCATGATAGGAAGAAAAAAATGTTTAATTTAATTTCACCTTTTGCAATATGCAAGCCATAGAATTTACCAGTCATTCTCGCATCAGGAGCAATACAGTATGAATAAAGCAGAACAGTTTTCAAAAGAGATTGATTGATCGATCATGATTGAGAGTTTTGAATTATAGAAAACCTCACCAACCTTATGTAAGCTCTTTAAATACTTAATTATCTTCACTGTGTAGTGTCTGTACATTATTCCAGTCAGACATTTCCAGCTTTGCATCTTGGAGTCCAATCTTCAGTCTTTGTGCTAAATATAAACACTCTTGAAGTATTGAATGTGAACTGGTATTGGCCATGATCTTGGCTTTGTTTGGGTAATTTATGTGTTGTAAATATCTTTACAAGGTGCCTTCTTCTGTTGAAGAACTATTGCCAGTCCTGGGGAAAATATATCCAACTGGAATTTCATTTATATTTGTGAAACATTCTCTCTTGTTTCCACAATGAAGACTTTCGCTTGCTAGGTTTGTTCTCCTTCTTGCTATGGGAATGGGGGAACTTTTAAGCAGATGGATTTTTATTAATATTTTTTCCCCAATTCTAACACAGACCTCTTCAGCAGAGACAGGGAAAGCCACTGCATGATTAAGGAAAAGCTCTTGTTCCACACAGAATGTTTCATGTGACAGGAGATGGGCACGGCCAAATCAGTAACAAATAATAGATGTATTAATGGGAAAGTGTCCTCAAGGAGAGGCTTGTGGAGACCCGATGGAAACTGTTGGGTTTCAGTTCAGGTGTGGCACAATTTAGCATCTTTTCTTTTTTCATCAGAAAGCCTCTTGGTGTCAGTCACAAAACAAAAACAAGAGATGTCTTGAGCATCCCCAGCAAAGGGATTTCTGTGCCATGGAAAAGTTTCATAACTGGGACAGATTTTTAACACTTCATGCACACCATGAAGGCTGAACTTGTTCCATGGTGCCAAAATGTGCTCCTTGGCGTGTTAGATTTTGTGTACTTTGAGGGAATGTGGGAACTCCTGCACACCTTCTGTCCCAAGGCTTTGGATCTGTCCATGAGTGTCTCGGGAATCGTGGGCTGTTTTATCAACATTGAACTGGCCAGCAAAACTCTGAGCAAAAGGATAAATGAGGTGACATTGTCTGTGACCTCCTTGTTCTGATAGCTGTGAACTCCATCCCTGTCACCTTTGTTTTTCAACCGCAAGGCATGTGGAGTTCAGGAATTCTCCCAGGAGGTAGGTTGTCCAGATCTGTAGCTGGATTGTAGCAAGGGCTTTTCAGGATTCTCTTCTGTTTCTCTCCATATTTCTTTGCTTTAACTCAGACTGGAATAAAGCACAGAAAGTACTTTGGTGAGCACTAGCAGCCAGTCTGTCACCAGCAACTAGGTGAGCTGGGAGTTCGGCCGTGATGGAAAATGAAATGCTTCTGGAGTGAATGAGACAAAGATTTTGGTTGATGTTGTGTCTCCCACCCATTCCCGTTTTTTGCAGGCGTATTGTGTGATAGTTTCAACCCTCCCCAGTTTCTCCCAGGCCCTTGGATGCTTTTTTGTGGAAATACCAACACCCATCACCCATCATTGCAGCTCTCAGGGCAAACAGCACGCTGTGCAGCATAGTGGAATTTCTAGCATTTATTACTGCCTCAGAATGCATTTTGTGAGAAAAGGGAGAAAGAATTGATCTTCTGGTGTAATGTCTCTCCGAGGGAACAACCTAAATCAAGAACTATGTGTCAAGGCTGAGCTTTAAACTGGAAATAAGCGGAGAGACAGCCCAGGAGAGGTGGAAGCTGGAAGGAGTGTTGTGATCTGCAGAGTATTCTGAAACTCCCTGTGTCATAAAAACCTGAACTAAAAAGAGAAGTATTGAGTGGTAGAGAAAGCTGGTTTTCATGTGACTTCACTGGTTAGCAGGCACTTCTGGGGTGTCTGCCTGTTATATCCAGTACATCAGATTATTAGGGGTGGTGATAGTGCTGTTTGGGAGGTGTTGGGGGAGGGTTTGGCACAAATCCTGATGTTTGTTTCAGCCAGTGTTTGGGGGTGTTGTAGGTGGGCAGGGAGAGGAAGGTTCTCAGGCACGGTGAAGCAGAGCCTGGTTATCACAGACAGTGTAAAAGGAGGTGTGTGTTGACTGTGTGGTGAGACTGAGGCAGTAAAGGTGGTGTGATAATGTTCACCAGTACAAACCAGTGCTTCCCGGAGTTCTGGTCAGTGAGGGGTTGACTGGAGGAGGGACAGGTAGAAAAATCTTAATTAAGCTTCACAGTAAGTTTGGAAGGGTTCAGTTGTTCCCTGCTTAGGGCAACACTGTGATTTGTAGGATAGGCAGAGTCTAGCCTTGGGTTAGTCTTGGAAAACTTAGGATTTATAGGATGTATAAATATTGAGTTTAAACTCAGGTGCTGTTTGCTGACTGCAACAGTTAAGGTCTAGGGGTTTGGTTTGTTTGTCTGGGTCTTGTGTGCTTTTGTTGGGGGTTTTGCGTGGTTTTGTTTAGCGGGGGGGTTGTTTTTGTGTGGGTTTTGTGTGATTTTGTTGGGTTTTTTTGGTTTACTTTGGTTTTTTACGTCTAGAGCTTTCTGGTGCTTAGCAAAGACTCTGTTTTTATAATGTAAGTTTTATTTTTGCTGCTCCAGTCTGAGTAGGTTGCCAGCCTTAGCTTTTGTGTGCTTCCCCCCCCCGTTTTCTTTCAAGTTTGACTTGAACTTTTCAGAGAAGTGGACCTGCGACCTGACCTTTAAATGTGATGGGTTTTTCCCTGTGGTTCAGGGTGCTACTTCATGGTGGTTAAGATAGAACCTCCTTGGTTTTTACAGCCAGGGAATAGTCAAGTGGAGTGAAAGTGGTGGGGTGGAAGGACTGAGATGATGTATTTACTTGGAAAATGCAATTTAGTGCTCCCTGTCCAAGCTGGAATGGGCAGGAGTACAACGTGGAGTGTCCATGTCCTCTGAAAGAGTGCAAAACACTCCAGAATATTTGGATACAACATACTCACAGGATTTTCTTAACTCCCTAAAGTCTAACCAACAGTGACAGCTGAGCTCATTTAGGAACCTGCATCTTCCTGCTGGGCTTTTTGGGGTGGGGGATGTTCCTGAGGTGTGCTCCAAAAGCACTGCAGCAGTGGTGATTGGCAGTGATGGATCAGATTTATCTGAGGTGTCAGCAGGACAAAAGGAATGATGGAGGCCTAGGGATGTCAGCAACAGTTTTGCTGCTTACCTGAGTATGGGCTTTCAAAATGCTGCTGTCAGGAGCTACAGGAAAATAAACTCCCTGGCACAAAGATCATCTGAGAACATGAAAAAGCAGCCTTCTGAAGTTTATACTGCGCAGCCAGTGAGGTGCTCTAGGTGGAAATTATTTCAAGTGGCTTGTGGACAGTAAATTAGCAGCCTCCAGTATTTACTGTACTTAACTGGTATGTGCTGTCCTACCTGTCTGAAAGGCTGAAAAGGGGAGGTTTCTGTCCTAGGTGAAGCCATTCATGTCAGTCCTTAGATTTTTAAATGCACCTGTCCCTTCCCTTTCTCATTAGCTGCTCTCCAGGGCAGCACTTGCAGTGACAGGCCAGAGCATCATCCACTCTGCCCACAGCAACGAGTGTTGCTGCAGGTGAGGTGATAATTTTCTTTGCATCCATCAAACTTTCATCAGTAAGATCAGACAAATGGCTTCTGCAGCTTGTCTTTATCCTGTTTCCAGTTTGAACCGAGGAAAACACAATAGCTTATTCTGGAGGAAGGAAAAGGAGGAAATGACTGCTAATTGGTCAGTTAGACACTTGAGTTGCAGGGGTTATTCCAAAGAAGTAGAGGTTTATTTACAAATGCCACAGTGTAGTCCCTTGTATTGAGTCTGAACTACTGATACATTTGATTTATATATTTTTCTAGAAAGCAAAAGAGAAAAAGCAGTTTATTTCAAAATGTAATGTGAATATATATTGTAGACAAAATGTGGTTTGGGTTTTTCTTTTTACATTTTTGTTTCTCCATTAAATCAGAATTGCTTGGGCTTTTGGCGTCAGGTGTGTAAGGGTTACAGCCTCTAACGTGTTCTTTCTCTTGCCATTGGTGTCTGTTGATCAAGCTAATGTTCCAGGCAGTCACAGCACAAATTGAGGACAAAAAGCGGTTCAGCTTGTTGCTGGATATCGTGAGATACTGTGTTTATATCCTTGGAGAGAAATGAGTCAACTTTTATGATCAAACTATGATTCAGAAGTGCTTTGTGACACGATGTATTTGAGTAACAAACCGAGGCAAACCCCAGCACTATATCAGCACAAAGCACAGAAGCAGCACTGCAGCCCAGCTTTGATTACACCTGTATTTACTTCTTGTCCCATTGACCACTGCAGACAACACCATGTTTTGTTTATCTTAGGAATTGATTTTAGGGGGAAAAGTCATCTCTACCTGCCAAACCTGGGCTGTGTGGGGTAGGGGTTGGCCATAGGAGCTCTGTGCTGGTAAAGAGCAGAACACTGAGTTCCAACCTTGTGTAGTAGTGCCTGGTGGTTACTTTAAAAAGGCACACTTCAAGATCTGTGTAGCTGTTAGTTTTGAACTGTGGTTTTTTCCATCTTGGCATCCCTGTCTGGCCTGGGTGGCAGCTCTGATTGCAGGCACTGCTCCACAACTCCTCCAGTGTCACAGCAGTGTGTGCACCACACATCCAGAGCCTCCTGTGCTTTAGGGCTCCTTACTGGAAAAAGTCATTGTGAGTGCACAGTAGGGGATCAAACTGGGTATTTGCTAGGCCTTTGTAAATAGATGGAGACAAACTAAAAGGCAGTAATTGTGGTGGTAATTCTCTGTAGCTTTCAAAGAGAAATTTGCTTGTTGGTTGACAACGTGAGACATCCTGTGTGCCCGAGCTGAGTATGCAGAGGAGCAGAGCACATCTTCCTCTGAGGAACTTCAAAGGCACCTGCTCTTCTCACTTACCTGTAGGAGGAACTGAGGCACTTTGAGGCTCAGAACAGCTGTACTCAATATCACTTAATGTGCTTGTTATTTCTGATTATCTCTAAAGTGGCTGTAGCTGTGGGCTGGAGGGCAGTGGCTGTGACAGACACAGATCCTGCCCTGCACTGTATCAAACTGGTAAGACCAAAAATTGACTCTTAAGCCTGTATTTGTTAACTTTTGTGAAAAACTGAACCCAAGGTATTTAATTAAACCACCGTGATTGAGGCCTCAAGGCTAATGGCATAAAATGTGGCAGTGCATTAGGATGACTTACCTGCAATAATAGCTCAAGCAGTTGATACGTTAAATGAATTGTCACATAGCTTGGGAGGGTCTGCAGCCTGCTTTCCATTATAGGTGTTGTTATATTCCTGTTTGCAACCACGACTTGGAGAGGGGGAAAAAGAAAAGAAAAGTACTCAGTAAAATACTGCTGGGTTCCATTTTCAGGAAAATTAACAAATGCAAATTTAAAGTAATAAAAGTGAGAAAGATGGGCTGTGGTAAATATTGCCTGAAATTAACTTTCAGGAAGACAGGGAAGCCAGAATTTTGTAGGGATGTGCATTTGTGTCCTGACAGATGTGCTGGTCACGTCTCTGCATGTTGCTGTGTGATCTCAGGAGTCCATCCAGTACAGAAGATTTGTTTGAATAAACTTAGGCTTACATGCTCTGTGCTTACATGCAATATGCTGAGGCACTCCCTGACCCCTGTGACGAAAGAAAATTCCTTTTTTTCATTTGCACTGAGGCTTGTTTGGGGATGAGACCTTAATGGATATCAGAGGATTTGGTTGGAGCTTCTCAAATTTAGTTGTCGGGGGTCAACTTGCACCATCTGTAGGGGTGTTGGCCATCCATCCCTAGCTCTGTGCAGGGCTATATGTGCATTTACATCCACCCCTTCTTGCTTTCTATTGCATGTCCACCAGAACCAGAGCTTTCTGCATTACTTGTTCTCCTCCTGTTACCTCTCCTCTCTTGCTCAGTTCTCCCTGCTTCCCTCTGCTTTGGGCCTGTTCCTCTATCTTGACCAGGAAACAGGTTTCTAATGTGCATTCTGAAATAAAAGGATGAGACTTGGAGCTGAGAGTCCTTGTTGCCCTTAGGAATGAATTACTCTGGATCTTTCTTTAATCACATTATTAACTGTATGAAGGAAGAATAAATTCCTCTCCTCTCCCCTGCCACTCGTGCAAAACTGAGCCATTATATTTTTACTTGAATCACACAGTTTCTCTGGAGTGGGAGACATAAAGGAGATATTTTCCAGATGAATATTGCTGCTTGTTGGAGTGGCTGTATCATCAAGCCACTGCTGGGCTGAAAAGAACTTTGAATTCTCCGGTCACTTGAAATGTTGGAACGAGGTTTATTTTGGTGCAAGATGCTTTGCTGGGAATGGTCGAAAAGAAACTTCTTGGAAACAGCTTTTTCTTTGTGGATTTTTGGTGGAAAAGAACCTCCGGTGAATACCTCTGCCATCTGTTTCAAGTAGGAAATTTTGGCCTGGGAATGTCCTTGCAAAAGCTGGAACGCATGGACAGATTTTTCCGTAGCTAGAAATGTGTAATTTTAGAATTTTTGTTTAACTTCTCGTTGATTTGATTGCATTTGAACCGGATGTTGGGGTTATCTTCATGAAGAGCCTTCACCAAATCCATGTGTGATGTTGAGAGAAAATCCATGGCTGGCAGATTTTGGGAGATGCAGGGCCTTGCGTTTCTTAACCACTTAAGTGTGGAAATTGCTCTAAACCTGCTGTGCCACCTATGATGAGCGAGCTGATTTGTCCAAACAGACTTTCTGTGTATCCTGCACACTTTTGCATCTGTCCCCTCCCTTTTCTGGTGTGAACTTTCATTCCAGAAGGTCTTGCTTTTTCCCCAGGGCAGTGGGCACGGCCCCAAGGCTGCCAGAGCTCCAGGAGGGTTTGGACAACGCTCCGAGGGACAGAATGGGATTGTTGGGGTGTCTGGGCAGGGCCAGGAGTTGGACTCGATGATCCTTGTGGGTCCCTTCAACTGAGAATATTCCATGATTCTGTAATGATTTTACCCAGTGTTCATCACTATGATGTGCCACCACAATGGAGCAAAAACTGTGTAAAAATGACTAGAACAAGTGGAACTTCTTCAGGGGTTGGAAACTGCAGACAGAATCAGGAATGCTTTTATGTATCTGGAAACAGTGTGTTCCTCTTAAGAGCTTGCTAATTTTATTTTTACAAGGGAAGATAAATATCTGACTCATTCTCTCATAGGCCTGCTGTTCCTCTGCAGAAAATGCCTTTGCTAACAATACTTACACGGCACTCGTCTCTTTAATAGCTAAGTAAGGATTTCTGAATAAGAACCATTAAACAAATTAGTACAGAGCGTAAACATCTACTGTATTATTCCTGATAAAGTATCCTGTGATTCCAGTCTCTCGTTCAACCCTTCCTTTTATTGATAAGGGTCTTCTGAGGAGTGTGTGCTGGAGACCTGCTTGACCTCTCTAATCTTCTGTGCCAGGCTGGCATGTCACACTCCTTTGGGAAAGGGTTTTGCTTCTTATTCTGGGTAATGGATTAAATAGGCATCACTGAGTTTCGGAGTGCCTTCCAGGAGTTTCCTCTGAGTGAACCTAAAGCATTCTGTGTCTCTCTCAAGAACTGCAGTTCCTCTCAGGTGCTGTGGTTGCTGGATTTAGACTCCAGTTCTCCCAGTTGGAGCTTACCAGTAGCAGTGGGCAGCACTGTGGACTGACCTTCCACGCTCGTGGTGCATCTCCAGCATCATTCACCTGAGCAGAACCTCTTGGAATCTCCCAAAGCCTTGGCCAAGTCTTCTGCATTGTTCCCTCTGCAGTTCATCTGATTCAGCTCCCTGATCTCATTCCTTTTTTTTTTGTTTCTTGTTGCCAGTTGTCTCCTAAAATCTGTTCTTCTTGAGCCTCCTCCCCCTTGTCAATGGGTAGAACTCATTTGTGAGTGGTCCTGAGTTCCCAGTGGCTTTACTGGAAATTTAATATTATTTTATACTAACTCTGATGAGTTTGTGTATATGTACAGAAAACCACCTTTTTTTTTTTTTTTATTAAAGCTATATATGCCACTGTTTAATGTGTATGGAACAATGAAATGTTGGGTGCTGTCTTGCTGTTACATAATTTTACCTCAGCATTGCCTTCTGACTGTGCTAATACAGAATGCAGCTGGATATGGAATAGTTTTCCTGTCTCTTATCCCAGTGGCAGAGCAATTAGTGCATCTCTGGTGGCCAGTGACTTTAAATCATGTGTGGTTGTATTCACAAGCTGTCACTATTACTCTCTAATCTATCCAGTTCACAGGCAAATAAAGGATGCCATCTTTCAGGATTGCATTACAGGATGGAAATAAAAGAAAAAAAGATTAGTAAAAAAAACCACAACTAATGCTACTAAACAGTAGCCTTATTCCTCAGGGAAAAAATAAAATACCTGCTGACAGCTCTTACCTTAATGATGTTCTTGCTTCTGTCAAAACAACAGACACCCCATCATTTTCATTGGCATTTGCAAGACTGAAGAGATGCAGAGGGAAGGAGTGTGTTTTGATGGGTGCTGTTTTCACTTGGAATCCCTTTCCACTGTTCTCCTTGAAAAGAATCTTCTCTTTTTTTCCCCCCCATCTGTCCCCTCTCAGGTTGATTTGTGAAGGGTTTTGGGAGCAAGAGGAAGTGAAGGGTAGATGAGATGTAAAATTTACCCAAGTTACAGGTTTCTCTCCTGTAGTTTAATTGATCAGTGGGAATTGCTGTTGCACGATATCACTGTAAGGGTTGTAAAAAGAGGTGTTTGTAATGTGGACAAGCTGGCAGTGGGGAGCTGGGATACTCTGCTCAAATCAGCCCTTCTGGTGTCTCTGTGTGTGTTTGTAAGAGACTGAAGTTCCTCCTGTGCAGAGGTGCAAGGTCTTCGGAGGAAACCTCGGAAAATAAACTTCAGAGAAGTTTCCCTCTCTTCCTCTGTACAAGGATAATTTAAATAAGAGTTGTGCTTAGGCCTTTGAGAGAGCGAACAACTGGTCTGTCCTGGGCAGGATCTCACACTGGATACTCTGCTGATCCATGATAACTGGGAGTTCACACTGAGTGCCTGGTGCTGGTGGAAAGGATGGCAGACTCAAATACGGAGTATATTCAGTAGTATCAAGTTTTACTTCATGTTTTCCTTAGCAAACACTCTGGGAAACTGATTTTTCTGGTTTGTCCAGAAGACAGAGAGAGGATGAAACCACGGAGAAACCAGAACCATGGAGCCTGAGCAGTGAAGAGAGTGATGATTCCCTGTGCAAATTCCCCTTTGCTGGCAGTCCCTGGGGTATGACTCGCTGACTGGCAGGGAGCTGTGGGCAGGATAAGAAGGAACCCATTGCAGAAGGAACAGCATTTTCTCTTTTGCAATGCACCTTCAGCAATAAGTTGCTTCTCCCGAAGTTGAATCAGCTTGTTCTTTACCTCAGGTATTCTGGAATTGATCTCATCTCTTGCTGTCCCTTCCTGTTCTCATGACAGAGTTCAGGAATCAGAAACATTTAAAATTGATGTGCCATCAAAAGTAGATATATTCCAGCTGACACAGAGAGGCTTCTAACTCTGATTTTGATTCATGCCCTGGCTTGTGCTGCTTCCCGCAGGTAGTATTGCTTTTTTAATTATCTGCCTCTTAGGACCTTCCTGAGTCTATTTTGCAAAATTTCAGACTCTGCTGCCTCTGAAAATTAAGATGCTCTCAGCGTTCACATTTCATGGAAAGACAAGCTCTTAATGTAAAAATAATCTGCTCCTCTGTTCTCGTTCAAGTTTCCTGTATTGGAGGGTCCGTGCAGGGATGTGGGGAACAAATAGTTTGTGACACCTCACTGGTGAGATAGGATGCAATGCCAGACATAAGACTTGTGATTCACTGGAAGTTTTCACTTAAATTACAGCTTTAGCTAAAGTGGTTTTCTCCTTTAATTGTTTTTTACTTTCTTCCTGTACCTTCTTTCTTGACCAGGTGGAGTAAAATTCAGATACAGGCCACTGTGCCTGCATTCGAGAGGGGCTTTTAAGGGAAATAAGAGATCATGGGAAATTGTATTCTTCCTCATCTCTGCTCTTCAGAGCAGATTCAGATTGGCTCATTACAAGTCCTGTTTTCTTTACATTGAGAAATTCCTTCAAAGCTTTGTTTTCCCTTTTATACCTCTACAGAGTGGAAGTTACCCTTCTACTGTCTGGCTTTTTTGTGTGTTTTCAACAGGAGTTAATAGGGCTGATATTTTAAAATGCACAGACTGTGGAAATGCATTTGGGAGCTACTCTAAGTGTAGGAGGTTGTCTAAAACATAAGCTTTTCTAATACTTTTTCCTTCTCGTTGTTGCCATGGAGTAAATTTTCAGCAGCTGCCCATTTACTGCAAATTCTGCCAGGTTTTGCAACACACCTTAAAGGCCAAAGACCTTGATCCTTCAGGCCAGTGCCTGTGGAAATATTTATGAAAAAGACCTGTCTTGATGTAAAGTCTTCAACAGCAGAACCTGTTGCCCTGTTAAATACTGGAGAGGAACTGTTGCTGCTGTGTCAAATCCACGCTGCCCCTGCTCCCCACAGGTCCATCTGTTTATCTTACGAAAGGAAATAAAACAAGCAGCCCTTTCAGCCATCACCTTGTACAGAAGGGACGCTGAACTCTGGCAAACAACCAGAAAATATGACCTGCTGAACAAGGTGGCCTGAAAAACTGCATATTCCAGGCACAAATCCTGGCGTGTTCCTGCCAGTCCTTAATGCCACGTGTAGGATCACAGAATGCTTTGGGTTGAAAAGCACCTTAAAGGTGGTTTTGTTCCAAACCCCATGCCGTGGAAAGAAAGGAAGAAGCCTTGTTCTTGTGATGGGCTGCTGGGTTCTTTCTGGATGCACTCCATGTTTGTGCCAGCTCTTGGAAGTCTCTCGTGTGGTGAACACATTTAGCAGAATATTTGATGGGTATATGGCTGGTTAAGGGATGAAAAAAGCCTAAATAGAGGTGGGGTGAGTGATTTAGCAAGGCTGGATCTATTTCACTGTTAATTGGACACACTGACATGGATTAAGGAGAAACTATCAAGGCCAGGTGAGTAGGAATGGTAGAACACAGGTCTTACCTGTTGTGCCTCTTTTGGCCAAAACACATCCCGGAATTCACCACTGGCAGTGAGTTTTTTGGGCATTGCAGTGTATCACCCAACCCTGGTGGTGGGAAAAGAAGGGATTTTAGGGGTGCTACATACTCGGTTTGCAGTTCTTGCCTGTTCCACGAGTGGCCTGTCACTCAAACAATCAGAAATGATCCGTGATCACATTTTCCACTGCTGCTTCCAACAAATGAAGCAACAGCAGTAAATCCTGTAATGCAGATAATCTTGGGATAGAGGTAATGAGAAGATACTTTTCCCGGTGTGAACCACGCTGCAGTTCTTTAGTGCTTTTTATCTGTCAGACTATACCTGTGGCATATTGGGGTGAATGGGAACTGTGCTCAGCTGTCGTGCTTGTACATTGCTCATGGAGATTCTCAGTCTTCTGGAGAGGACTTAAGTTTGCCATGAAATTGGCTCTGTATAGGAGAGCCAGGTGCTACTCTGAGCCATTGCATTTACCTTCTGTATTACCCTGGGCTGTAGTTAATCCTGCTGAATAAGTTGCAGTGACGTTCTGAAAGACGTTTTTTAACAAGGAACACAAGAATCCCACAACTGCAAATTGCCTTCTCATCCTGTGCAGGTACTAAGCATTTTTTCTTGTTTACATACAAGAATATGATGCCCTTAGATTTATTTCACAACTCCGTCTGAGATGCAGATGCTATTATTATCCACATAAATTACTTTTCATTGGGAAATCTCATCTGTGAACACGACTGAGTTCAACATCCAGGCACTTTACCTGAGCCATGAAGAATGAATGATTTTGCTTAAGCTGACATCACATTGGGACATCGTTTCTCTCTCTTTTTCTCTCTCTCTCTCTCTCTCTCTGTCTCTGTCTCTCTCTCTCTCTCTGTCTCTGTCTCTCTCTCTCTCTCTGTCTCTCTCTCTCTCTGTCTCTCTCTCTCTCTCTGTCTCTCTCTCTCTCTCTGTCTCTCTCTCTCTCTCTGTCTCTCTGTCTCTCTCTCTGTCTCTCTCTGTCTCTCTCTGTCTCTCTCTGTCTCTCTCTGTCTCTCTGTCTCTCTCTTTCTCTCTCTCTTTCTCTCTCTCTTTCTCTCTCTCTCTTTCTCTCTCTCTCTCTTTCTCTCTCTCTCTCTCTTTCTCTCTCTCTCTCTCTCTTTCTCTCTTTCTCTCTTTCTTCTCTTTCCTTCTTTCCCTCTTTCTTTCTCCTGTTAAAAGAAAGCAAGAAAGCTCTCTGACATACAGTTTAATACTTGGTGATTCTCTTGTTTGGCTTATGAAGGAAAGTCAGCAGGTGATGATCACAATGAGTCTTTCAGAGTTTGTCATCTCTTTACCTTTGAATTGGTTGTCCTCTCTGACAAGTATTCTTTGTTGCCACCAATTTTGAACTCCTTAGAAAACTAATTGTTATGTGTCTTTTAGCATAATTTTTCTCGTAGACATTAACATATGAAATATTGTTCTAATAGGTAACATTCATTTCTCGAGTGGACCTCTCTCTGTCTCTTTAGTCTAGACAGAATGTGACAAGCAATCAGCAGAATTCTTATCAGCTTCTATAAATATGGAAGACTGTATCTGCTAGGAAATTACCGCTGTCAGAGTGACATTACATTGACCAGGGGTAATACTGTCACTGAAGAACAAAAAGTCCTTGTAGAGCTCCGAAAGTAACTCCAACTCATTCATATTGCATGCGTGCAGGACAAAATCAAAACTTGATAATCTTTTCATGTGTAAATTGCTAGCTCAAATTTTATTAGATTTATTCTTTGGAATTGGTTTTACAATATTAAGTAACACTCAGCATTTGATTTAAAAACCTTGTATTTGAAGTGCTTTAAATTATAGGCATAGAACAACTTCAGAGTGCAGGGAGAAGGCAGCTGGAAAAGAGTACCTACAGCTTTCATATGCTTTAAAAAAATGTAAGTCCAAAAAATGTAAGTGAGAAGAGTCCAAAGGCAATGTGATATACTGTAGCCATGCAGAGTAGAGCTGTATTCATCACCCACTGTCTCCTTCTGTTAGGAGTCTCTGTCATACTTTCATGTAGTCTTTGTGACAGAAAATCTCACCCACGCAGTTGCAGTTAAATCCTAGGACTTACGTGCCATTTAGACTGCGATTTGGGGGAAAATTTAACCCATATTTCTGAAGGTGAGACTTCTGAGTGCATTTCACTGAAGTGTAGGGAAGGTAATTTCTGAAAAATATTATAAAAGATGTCATGAGAGTTTTTGGTATTAATTACAGTTGATTGTAAGTGATTGCATTAATTTGCTGGTTGCTGAACAATACCCCTGGCAGGGAGCAGAAGAAGGTCCTACAACTACTAAAGGAATTGAGGACATTAACATTCAAAACCAATACCGTCTTTCACTATTTTCTGCAATCTGAGCTCTGACTGTAGTATTTTAGTGGAGAGAAAAATGTGGTGGTATTAACATTAATGACTTAATTGCATGAGAAATGTATACATGAATAACAAATGGTAACTTCCTTCATATTTTGAAGAAGAATGAAGGTAAGATCCTATGTGAAACCCTGTTTCTTGTCAAAATATATTTTTGAGATGGGGATAATGTAGATATGGCCAAGTTTTCCTGCCTCCATTTTCACTTCCCTTTCATTGTCACTCAATTAAAAATGCATGTCACAAAAATAATTAGAGATGAAATATAAACACTCCAAATGGTAGATGGCCTCTATCAACAAAACATATTTGAACACTGAATTCAATAAGTAGTGAATCTTTTTCTAGGGAATTGTCTCTGTATTTGTCTATGCTGTACTCAAACATAAGTTTTGGAGAGTCACGCTGCACTTCACAGTGAAATACTGTGTGATGAAGGGAAAAGGCAAACATTTATTTAATGAATTGTCAACACTGCTATAAAATTGCAAGGTTCATAAATTATGTGGGGTTTAAGCTTTTTAATCTTATTTTCATATCAAGTTCATAACATGACTACATTCTTTGTTCTTTATATTAGAGTAAAGCTTTTGTTTGGTTTCAATTAACTTTTCATTAATAGTTACTGCAAATATTGTCAAGAAGGAGACCTGGAAAATGGTGATACCCAAGAAAATTCTTTGATCATAAGGAATTAGTTTCAAGGGTTAAGGCTATTTATTTCTCTGTGCTTAACATTTATTTACATGTTTTTTCCAATCTAAACAGAATCAAGCACTCCACATGTCCAGTTCCAGTAAAAACCTGAGCAGACCTTTCCAGTAATCCAGTAGTGATTCTCTAGTTCATATTTGTAAAAGACTCACTTCTGAATTGAAAATTCTTGGAAACAGAGTATTTGCTTAGTAACTTAGTACTGATACACTGATATAGTTCTAGGTCCAGGCAAACAGAGGTGCTTCTTTATATGCAGTTTGTAAATTTATACCTCAACTATTTGCATGTAGGGATATCAGGGCTGTCACTTGAATTCACACTTGGAATAAAATGAAAAGTGTCATCTGTAGAACATGTCAAACAAGGCAATCAAATAATCTGTTTCAGTCAGGAGAACACATAGGTTTTATGGTTTCCTATAAAACTGGAGTGTCAGACATGCAGGACATTAGTATGTCGAAGTATTTAAACTGGTATCACAGTGAAGTACTTTATTAGTTGATGGAAATAAAAAGCGGAATAAAACAAGAGAAAACTCTTTTCTAAAATGTAGTTTGAAGCATTCTTAATTTCCTCCAAATGGCTAGCAGGAATTTTACTGTCAAAGCACTTTGACATCGTTTTTTAAGTATTCCTCTTGAAATCAGAGAGGCTGGATAGCAGGACTCTGAAGAAACAATAATGCCCTGTGTACCCTGCATTATAATGCAGGGAAGACTGAAGGTTCATGTAGCTTTCAGATGGGCTTTGTATCAGACCATGGAACCAGGAATACTGTCCATGGTCAATACTTAACAACTCTTTCTACCTTTCATTGTGATTCTGCATTAGGTTCTGTGTCAGCACTGCCAGAAAAAAGTATTTATTTCTAGGTGTGTTTCATGGAGATTCCATGCTTTCATAGGATTTGCTTTTGAAAGATCAAAGGTGTGCATGATGTGCTTTTAAAGGAATTTCTACAGACTCGAGGATTAGAAAAGTTCTTACATTACTAGTAAATGTATTTCAAGAGTAGTGGTGTATGGGTTTTGAGTTAATTTAGCTAGTGCCTAAACCACTGGTTACAGATATATGCAGCGTGATATTATTATTATTTAAAAAGCAGTGAAGTATTATGAAATCTTACATATTTTAGATCCATTTATCAAATGTGCACTGTGACAGTGTTATTTCCATTTCTTCATTAGTAACTATTCTTGGTACCTCCTAAAATTTATATTGCAAGTGAAAATATTTTGTGCATTTCAGGACTTTTAAGGAAGAAGAAAATAGTTCAACTGATATTGCATGCAAGTGTTTCAGAGCTGTGCTTCTCTGTCTCCAGGTTGTAGAGAAAGGGGCCTTTGGGAGTGTCCTGTGAAGAAGGTGTGCATCAAACACACTATGATCTGTGATGGTTTCCCAGACTGCCCTGATATGATGGATGAAAAGAACTGCTGTAAGGACTCTTGCAGTCTGTTAGTCTCATAAAGAGCTAATCACATTTTTGGGACGTTGGGGTGCAAAATAAATGAAAGTAAAAATGTTTTCATGTGTCCTAGGTAAAAAGGCTTAGTCATTCTCTCAGTTTCCTTTTCATTTTATCTCTTTCCTCATTTTGTGTCCTCTGTTGTTCTCATCCTTGGATCCTTGCTGGACCTTTGGTTGAAAACTGATGTTTTCATCCTCTGGGTAATCCTGGTGTTTTGTCATTTTTGCTGGGATGCTAGAAGCAACTTTTTTTTAAATCATAACATTGCATGTCTCTGGACTTCTGTTGTCAGGGACAGGATAGTAGGCACATTTTATGTACTAAGTGGAGCATATTAATATATGTGCCAGAATAATAATCAGCCTGCATATATCACTAGGTTAACCTTCATTTTTTAGGGGAAGAGGCAGCGCTCAAAACAGTTCTTAATCTGCTTTTCATTATGAAGATTATACCATTTGACTTCCAAGCTGTGAGCTGTAATCTAAAAAAGTGAATTAAAATCATTTACTCATGATCGCACATTAAGATCATGGCAGGGAAAAGATTACAGAAGGCTTATGGTTAAGCTAGTTTATAATTACCAGGGTACATTTCTTCTCTGCTTTTGAACTGGGCCTTGAATATTCTAAACAGAAGCAACGTTTCCCCAGCTGAATCGTGCTCTCTCTGAAAGGCAGAGTTAGAGAGCTTTTTATGGTTATGCATGCTTTATTCCAGAGCCAGAAAGATCACTTATGTCAGAGTAGGCAGCACTGCCTGCTCTGTCTGTATTGTTTTCACTGTGGAGTATATTTTCTGCAGTTGTGTTGCAAATAAATGCTTGGATTGTATGGCAGTATAAATGCTGTACATAAGCCAAACATAGACACAACTGGAAGGCACTTCCTTCCATGTATTCTCTCGGTCTCTGCCCTCCCCCAGTTCTATAATTCCCTAATGATGGAGTTTATAGAAGCTAGAAATGTGTTAGTAAGGAAGGTACTGTAATGCTACACTTCTGCCTTTTTGAGAGGGGGTTTGTTATGGTTTGGGGAAAGCTAAAAGACACTTGCAAATGGAAGCTCTTGTAGTTCCTGTGCTGAACAGACTCTGGAAATCCCTATCTCATGCTGTCAACTGGCAAAAAACTGTGGACTGAAGCACGTCTATCTGTGCATCAGTTCCCCGTCTCTAAACTGGAGATAAAAATAATTCCATACTTCTAAAAAACAAAGGAGAATCCAAAAATAGAATTCCCATGGATGAGAGGAGAAATGTATTGATTACAGCAAAATATTTTTTCAAAGAATGTGAATAATTAAACAAATAGGGAGCAGTCTGAAAAAAAGCATGGAAGACAATATTTTTACTTAGAGCTTCTGGGAGGCTCAGACAGGTTTCATATGACAAGATCACAAATAATATTAATTATGCATCTTGCATTTCCAGGCAATCTTCCTTCCCTTTGAGTTGTGATGTCCTCTGCCACTTCATGGCAGCAAACACCTTCTGCCTCAGTGAGGTCCATGCTGAATTTTGTGGCAAATCTGTCTCACTTTCTTGTTCTCTAAATCTGTCCTTCACCCTCCTTCTCATTTGTTTAGTCTCAACATAAACTTCACATTGATCACTTACTTCTCAGAGGGAAACATGTTTGTGTTCTTGCAGCATTTTGTGAAGAGAGTGAACTTGAATGTGCCAATCATGAATGTGTGCCACGTGAGCTCTGGTGTGATGGGCAGGTGGACTGCAGTGACAGCTCAGATGAATGGGACTGTGGTAAGTTTCCACTGTGGGGTGATTCCAGCTGATGTTTGGGTGATGGTAGTAATCATTGGTAATTTGATTTAGAATACAATTGCAGTGGTGGAGGGGTGCTCCCTCTATTACCAAAGGGAACACTGGGTTGAGGTTGGGAAAGCATCCAAGGAAGTCGGCAAAGGAGAAAACAAAGACTCAGGGAAAACTGTCACAGTGCAAATATATAAGAAAACTGATATGGCAGGGAAATGTGGAGGTGGTGTGTAAAATCTGGAAGATATTGTGGATAGAAGAGTGAGTAGGAAGATGATAAGAGTAGGAAAGCCGTTTTGAGAAATCTTTTTATATGTGATAAAAGCAGTTCATAAAATGTTATGTACTGATTAAGAGGGAAGCAATGGTGATGATCTTTCTTGCAAACAGTAGTTGTTTTTTCTATCTCTACACCCACAGATTGTTATGACAGGAACAGTACATATTATCAAGAGTGAAATCACTCTTCTGTTAAGCGGCATTCATCCCAGGAATTACTGTAGTGGGATGTACTGTGAAGTAAAACGTAATTTTACAAGATTAAATGCTACCAGTGTCTCATCCTGTTCAATCTTAGCAAGGTTCTGATAGCCACGTTCGCCTTGCTTTTAAATTGCACAGCTATTTAGCCTATAAACCCAGGAAAAGTGCCAGCATCGTGGAAAACTCTTTTTAATGTAGTTGTAGGTTTTCAGTTTGCCATTTATAAATGTGAAATAACAGTAAAGTTTTCCTCCTTTTTTCTTTCCAGTTACCCTGTCTAAAAACATGAATTCCTTGATGTTCCTGACCGTTCACAGGTCAGCTACTGATAACCATGTTTGTGCTGATGAGTGGCAAGAAAACTTAAGCCAGCTGGCCTGCAATCAGATGGGTTTAGGGTAAGGTCAGTAGTTTGTAGCTTTGATAAATTTCTTAGGACAATTGGAGTGCTGGAGTTAGATATGAACGATCGTTACCACTGCCATGTTAAACCTAGTGTGGAAATCATTCACTGAGAAAAGAGATCGTGAAATTTTGTAAACTATGGCAGGAAGACAAGTTCACTAAAATCTAGGAGCTTTCACCACTTTATAAATGTTGTTACTAAAAGAGTGCATTGAACAGATAAAGATGTCTTGTCAAGTCTCAATATTTGAACTTGCAGTTATTGTTGAGGCTCAGAATTATATGGTGATGTGATACTCTGTTTCTTCTGGAAGAATTAAAGCAGACTTAGAAAATACAAGAAAATTTCTCTTCATTTATTTGCATTCTGCAACAAATACTGTGAGTTAGGCAAGCGGATATATTTAACTTGGGTATCTCTGAACAATGATTTGTTAAAAATAGAACTTTCTTTGTGGAACTCAGAAAAAGAAATAGCCTCTGTGTGTCTTTCTTATTGCATGCTCACTAATGTAATAGCTGCTTTGTGGAATAGTTGATGCAAATACCCCTGTTGGGAAAAAAAAACAAGTTCATTGGCTCTGATATCCAGCTGTCTTCTACTAGGAAAAGACAAATCTGACGGTATACAAGGATATCTCTTGCCAGTGTCTGATTCCCAGACTGGATTAAGAAGCGTCTTTTTTATTTGTCTTTCACCACTACACATACTGACATGTAATCTTGTTCTTTGTACCTTCTCAAAATAAACAGGAGAATAAAGACCCTGGGTTACACTGAAATTACTGTATATTGCCTTGCACTGCATGGATACTTGACATCAGTTGTAGTAAAACCCTCAATTCAAGAACACCTGTGAATTGACTGCCTGCCATTCTAACACACAAAGATTCTATACTCCTTCAGCTAGTTTAGTGTATCTAAATAATATTTACATTATCTTTATGCTTTAACCTTACATAACATCTTAATAAAGCTTAAAATCCTTTGATACCTTCAGAAATAGTTACTGATTTTATGACTTTGCTTTCTAAGAACAAAGCAATGGTCTTAACATTAAGAATGTTTTTCTCCTTCATAATTCAGTTTATAGAACCCTAGGATCGTAGAATATCCTGAGTTGTAAGAAACCAATCAGGATCATCAAGTCCAGCTCCTTGCCCTGCACAGGACACTCCAAGAGTCACACCATGTGCCTGAGAGTGTAATCCAAATGCTTCTTGGATTCTGCACAGGACACTCCAAGAGTCACACCATGTGCCCGAGAGTGTCATCCAAATGCTTCTTGGATTCTGTCAGGCTTGGTGCTGTGACCACTTCCCTGGGGAGACTGTTCCAGGGCCCAACCATTCTCTGAGTGAAGAACCTTTTTCTGATTTCCAACCTAAACCTCCCCTGACACAACCTTGGGCCATTCCCTCAGGTCCTGTCACTGGTGACGATAGGCAAGGGATCAGTGCCTGCCCCTCCTGTTGCCCACACAAGAAAGTTGTAAGTGTGATGAAGTCTTCCCTCAGCTTCCTCTTCTCCAGGCTGAACAGACAAAGTGACCTCAGCTGCTCCTCACACGGCTTCCCCTCAAGGCCTTTCACCATCTTTGTTGCCCTCCTTTGGACACTCCCTAACAGCTTAATGTCTTTCTTATACTGTGGTGCCCAAAACTGCACACAATATTCAAGGTGAGGCTGCCCCAGTGCAGAGAAGAGCTGGATAATCCCCTCCCTCCACCGTCTGGAGATGCTTTGCCTGATGCCCCCAGGACATTGTTGGCCCTCCTGGCAGCCAGGGCACTGCTGACTCATATTCAGCTTGCCATCATTCCTAACATAAAATTTGCTTAACTTTACTATGATACTTGCTGCTAGGAAAATGAAAAAGGTGTTTAATTATCCCAAGACCTCTGATTCCTTCCTTCTTCTTCACTGCTTGCTAACAGGTGCTATCAATCCTACACTTTTAAGAAACGTAAGAGACAAAACTGATTCTTAAATCTCACAAATCCATTTTCCAACAGGGTAAGAAAGATAGCTTACAAATCAATTTTTCTACAAAATCTTTTTAGTAGCGACAGTAGTTGTGTAAAGGGCAGTGAGAAGTTCCAGTACAAATCTGAAGTCTACAACTTCAGTCCAACTCCAATATGAATTTCTAATTCTTTCTTGCAGTACTTTAGAAAACCAAACTAGTGTTTATCTTTCTTAATGCCTGATTTTGTCTATCCCCTGAAGCTTGATTTTCTTAGCTATTCTCCAGATTTTTGTCAAGTGCCACTGCCAAAAGTACAGTAAAATAGCTTTGAAGAAGAGTTGTAAGAAAAACAAAGGTTATGGTGCATTCAGCAGAACTGATTTCAAAAAGTAGTAATACCAGTTAATATAATTATTCAGTTATTTTTTTAACATTGTGTAGGGGTTCAGTGAAAATGTCACAGAGGGTAACATTTTCTATATGGTGAAATGGAGTGCCAAATGATAAAATGGAGTTTCATGCCACTGTAAAATCTGATCTGGAGCCATAAACTTCATCTGTTGGCTGTTATATTATTTATTTAACTTATAACAGTAACGTCTGAATGCGAGGTTGATAACATTGGTGTATTTAATATGGTTTTTCCAGTCACCATTGAGGGTACAGGTAAATTAGACTGTGTATTGCAT
The DNA here is from genome assembly GCA_035584735.1 of Pseudotriccus pelzelni. NCBI lineage: Eukaryota > Metazoa > Chordata > Aves > Passeriformes > Tyrannidae > Pseudotriccus > Pseudotriccus pelzelni. The sequence continues at coordinate 47,159,169 of JAWMRA010000130.1, forward strand.
AGAACTCAAATAATGATAAAAATATTCCTTTTTATTAATAAATAAAGCTGTGAATATACATATTCTGTCCATATTAGAGCACACTGCAGAAACACCCAGTTTTGCAGCTATGCATATTTCTTTAATAATGACTTCTTGAATACTTGATTTTGATTTAATAGTTCTCTTGTCTATTCTTAGTGAAAAATAATGTACATCAGATATCAAAGTTAAGACTTATTAACGTCCTAGACCGGGAATTACAATAAATGGTGGCATATGGCATTTTTATTTTCTGTACAGGAAACTATTTTTCATAACTTTGCCAAATAAAACCTCCCAATTGCTATATGATGTGGTAATGTTTAATAATTAAAGCATTGTCTTTCTCGCAGTTTTTGGATACTTTAGTTATTTAAAAATATCAAATATTTTTAATACTTAATGCTAAATCAAGCTGGAAAAAGCAGATGAAGATTATTAAATTACAGTGGTTAAAGTTGGTTTAGTTTAGCTGATAGTGGTAACACATTTTACAGAATATCAGTCTGTCTGTTTGGGAGGTATAAGCATTATGTCTGAAGCAGCATTAAAGTTAATTCTATTCTGCCTATTGCACAAAGTGCAAGCAGTTTTCCTGGCTGTTTGCCAGGTATAATTCCACAGATGATTGGTTCTCCAATTTTTTACTGCATGCAATTTTTTACAGCTCATGCAATGTGTTGTCTGATGCGTGATGCAACATCACAGAAAACTGCTGGTTCCAAGCATTGTCTGAAAGACTAGTGATGGCTGTTGCTCAAATTATGCAATATATTCTTAGCACTTATGTTTTCCTCCAGTGCAAAAAAGAATGTTAGATATGAAGTATGCTGTTGTTTGTAGTGCTAAGAGCCTAATGGGAATGTTCAAGCCTTAGGTTTCATAGTTTACAGACAGACAGGACTTTCATATTACTTGATCCTACTGTCTGTTCATTTCAGGACACATAAATTTGTTCAGAGAGCTCTGTCTGAGTCCCAGATTTCAGTACAGTGAATTTAAATAGAGACTCTGGCAATTAGTTTTCCTGCTAACACAGGTGGAGAATGGAATAGTAGTTGCCATCAGTCTCTCATCTGTCGTGGTGTGTGCTACAGAGGCTATGCTGCTGAAAGAGGGTGTAGCATGTAAGTTCAGAACATTTTGTCTTCATGTTCAGCTGTAGAAAACTGCTTTCATATACTTGGAATCCATATTTTTTGTTGATGAAGTGGTGACCATAAAACCATGATCTGCTCAGCTCTGAAACTTCACAAAGTCAGAAGTTAGTGGAACTGTTCTGTTACTCCATGGCAATGTAATGGAATACTTTGTCTTTCTTTGCTGCACTAGGATGATATAACAGATATAATTATGATAAACTTCAGCAGCTTGTAGCTAACACAAGTACAGGGGAATTTTACCTCATCTTCTTGTTCTGGTCGAGCAGTAACATCGTAAAATCACAGTAGTTTACCAAGTTACTTGTTTTTAAAAATCTACTGTAAACTCTGCTACCTCTTCCTGCGGCTGCTGCTGCTTTTCTTGGAGGCTATGTTTCCACTGAAACAGCTTCTTTTCCTTCTTTTTCTCTGCTGTAGCATCTACTGTGTGTGTATTTATGAAAGGGAGGGACCAATCTCTTGTTACTGTCTGGCTTTTTGTCTTTCCTAATACTTCCTCACTCTCTCTTTTGTGTGTAGTTCTTTACTAATATGTGACAACTGAGCAGTCAAGCTGGTGCACCAGTAACCTGTTGTTCTTATATGAACTATTATGCTTTCTTATTACTATATAACTGTTTCTGCAATAGGAATAATGAAAGCTCAGTTTAATGTCTTAATTGTTTAAAAAAATCAAAGAAAAAACCCCTGAATACTTGTCATACCCATATAATAAATTTGAACTTCTGAATGTAACCTGCTTAATTTTCTCCAAGAATAAATATGACATTTAGTGAATCAAATTCCATGCAAAGGATGAAGTATTTGAACTCATGAATTCAATCTGGATTTCTAGACCCACTCGACAGAATCTAAAATATTCTCGACCTACCTTAAATCTGTTCACATTGTCCATGGCCACAGTGTGTTCTATTAATTCTTTAGATGATTTAGCAAAATAGCAAATTCTTCATGTTGCATTTAATTTTTTAAGAATGGCAACTGATAACTTGTTAGTGAAGTTTAACGAAAATACCATCACAAGCGGTGGTAGATGTAGAAGGCTGTTTTAGTAATTTTGAGCAACTGTAAACCATTATTAAAATATGCAGACTTTAATCAGTGTATTAGGGTTGCATTAGATTAAATCTGATAAATTATGTCTCATCTTTCATGTACATATGTAGTAGTTTAAAATACAATTATTTGGATAAGGCTTTTTACAAAGAAACTTCAACTTAATAATTCCTGGGAAATTGTGACAATTTCTTCAATTAATCATAGGGTCAGTTACCTATATAACATTTCTTAGCTCCATGATTGGATAGTTTTCTTTTTTTTCAAGTAAAAAGAGAATTGTAATTGGTCGTTTAGCATCTCAAACAGCCTTGGAGATCTGCCTGAATGTGCTCCTGGGTAACTGGCCTCAGGTGGCCCTACTTGACATCCCATGGTCCCTTCCAAGCCCAACCATTCTGTGATTGACTAAAAGAAAGATAAATGAATACTGTCAACAAAGGAAATGTTCTTAATCCTTATTCTAATTATTGATCACAAATCCTTTTTAAAAATCTTTTATGTCACAGCTTGTACAAGTGACATTATAACCCCCGCTCCATTTTCATTTTTTTTCCCTGGCTTCCAGGTCAGATTTACTCAGCTTAACACTAAACAAATGTTAAATCTGTCTGCACTGAAAATTCTTTCTGGAATCTGCAAGCTGAAGTGTTTTTTTGGGTTTTGTTGTTGTTTTTGTTGTTGCTTGGTTGTTTTTTTTTCCCTGTATATGTGTTGTTTAAA
>JAWMRA010000130.1:47169365-47308042 GCA_035584735.1 Pseudotriccus pelzelni
CAGAGATTGGACGTGGCCCTTAGTGCCATGATATAGTAATTGGAGTTGAATCAGGGGTTGGACTCGATGATCTTGGAAGTCTTTTCCAACCCAATCTATTCTATGATCCTATGATTCTATAATATGATCAGTTTGCATGCCTATCTTTTTATTATACAATAGTATAATAACTGCCTATCAGCAAACCTCTTGCCACGAGCAGATTCCACTCCTCACTTGCACCCACAGTCTGTAATATTGCAGTCCTGCACTGTGAAACAGATGCTTACATTTGTACCAAACTGTGATGCACTCAAACAGAAAATTATCTCATTCTGTTTGGGCAAATGTTATTACATTATGAGTACAACATGATACCATTAATGAGCGATAAACTAGCAGCCTCTGAATTTTCATGGTGCTTACAGCCATTTCAGAGGAACTGAAAATACTCCTTTCAAAACAAATGCTATGTACAACAACTAGTCAAAGTACCTTGGTGTTGATACCCATTTAGCAAAACTGGTGATTGAGACTCAAGGAGCCCCTGAGCGACCTGATCTAAACAGCCCTGTTTTCAGCAGGAGGTTAAGATTAGATGACCTCCAGAGGCTTTTTCAACTTAAATTATTTTATGACTCTATGAGCACTCGGAAAGTAAATCAACAACTTGTCACATAATAGTCATAATCAAATAATAACAAGAAATCATGAAGACTGTTGTCTCTTACCTACTATATACTTTGGTTAGTAAGTTGTTTATCTGTTTATCCATTTTGTACCTTGAGTAATCTTCCAAACCATCCTTCACTGCAATAATTGTCAGAACCCCTACCAGAGGTAGCATTGTAATTTCTTTTTGGAAAGCTTCCACCAGAGGAACCCAATTGAGGACAACTAGAAATAGGAAATACAAATTGGCAACTCTGAAACAAAGAGAAGACACAGGAGTTAGCCATACTAGCAGTGACACTTATTTCCCCACGCCATGCTATACAGATGTTTAACTTAACGGCACTTAACTTTTCTTCACCCCAACTGCAATTTGTATTAAGTATTCAGAACTCTGTTTTCACTCTCCAGCCAACAGATTACTCAGCTGCACAGTTGCCTAATATACATGACCAGACAACGCAGAAACCAAGAATTTTCCTTTATTTTCAAAACTGTCCTCTAGGCACATGTTTTCTGGCAAATTTGCACTCTCTCAAATTTCCAGGTCTTTTAAACTTAATTTTATCATCTCTTAGGGGAGATGGCATGTCTTAAAAAGGATGCCATCCTACAACCTCCCTGCGTAACTTTACAGATCAGCAGTCCTCCAAGCAGAAGGAAGGTGAAAAAAAAATTGGTAAGAGAGAGAGACACGAAGGAAGAGCAAAAACACATTTACAGGAAATGAGCTGAAAATCCTACTGCAGATTGGTGTGTGGCAGCGCTCCAAGACCAAGAAATAGTTCAATAGTCCAAAAAACCGAATAAGTGGAAAGTACATAAACTAAGGAGAAAAGGATTACTGCAACACTGATGCTACTTAAGAGACTTTGGCCAAATAACACATATCTTTTCCGAAGTGATAAGCAGGTCAGGAGGAAGAATAATTTTTGAACAGAAAGCAACACACAGACATTTAAATAAAAAGATTCCACTTTAGAAGAATTACCACAATCAAAAAGGAGTTAATTACCTGTGAAATTGTTCAAATAAATTCCGTGGTAAAAAATTCAATAAAGTATACTTAGTAGTCCGTATTTTGTTGTTCATGTATAGTTTGGATACTTTTTCATACTCTTCTTTAAAATGTCCCAAACAGGGTATCACTATCCTGTGTTTGCCAGTAGTTTTTGATGATTGATGGCACTTGCTACTTGAATTGCTGCTGCTGCTTTCCCTGCCCTCTGCTGATATCAGTCGCTGCCAACGGTATCGGGCCCAGCGGATGGGATCTGCCATTGTGCCTGAAATGCTTTATAATCCAAGGAGTGTCGTCTATCTAGAAATGTTTTAAAACACAGCGAGTTACATAACAATTCTACAAAGGCTTTTCAACTAAAAAGTCACACTTAGAGTTTTGAATAAGCCCAGGGAAAAAGTAATTTTCATATTTTGACTAAGAAAAATCAACCCAGACAGTTAATAGCTTATGTGAGGCCAGGAACTTCTTCAAAGCTTAAATTTCATCCACCCCTTCAGGAACCTAGAGTTTGATTACTCTGTTTAAAATGCACATGTGCTTTTTAACAGCAGCCCGCCCACCAGTTTCTCATGCTATAGTATGAAAAAAGAAGACAAGCTGCTAATTCTGCAGGGAACTGCATTTTGAAAGGAATCCTCATCTCAGACACTGCAGTCTATACTGATGGTTAACAAACTTTACTAAACTCAGAAGTCAACAATCTAGCAATATGAATCTGAGTACAGACACAAAGTGAGGAATTGCCAGTGAAAGGCACTAAGTAACTATCATGAACAAAAACCCTTTTCTACTGAATTAGAAACAGGTTTGAGAATTTTTAACAGCTGACAGAGGATGAATAAATTTCATGCAAATGCTTCTCCTCTATCCACCTAGTCAAGCCCAAGCATTCCACACAGAATTTGTTCTCCTAAAGAAAGCTGAAGTTCATAGTTGTAGGTGATACTCACTTTTTCAAATCACATAATGCAGTCAGAAAAGGCATCTTACACACACAAACCATGCTTTAGTAGAAGCTCAGAGTGCTGGTTTTCATACTGAAGTTTTTTACAACTTATGAGCTTTTACACCTTAATGGTTGCTATATTTCTTGTACTACTTCTTCCATAGAACAGCTCATGGTATATTTGTTTAAAACTGTAAATTGCGTGAGCCCCAAATCATCAGTACTTCTCACTGCAGATTACTTCCCTTCCATTTGGTATCTTACTACTTCCGTACATTCTAGCAAATTTTTTTACTAAATCCTCTTCCTAAATTCCCACACAAAAGCTGCCTCTGAAACTTGATGGATCTTTCTAAATGAAATCTCTTTACAATAGACCCTCCACAGTCATCAAATTAATCCTGATTTTGGCTTTAATCAATTCAATCTTCTATTCATGTGGTATCTCTCTGCCACTGACAAATGCCACTGCTCAAGATTCCTCCAAAATGTTCCTTATAAAAGCAATTTTCCAAACTACTAATCTATTTCATCCAAACTGCCTTCTCTTACGTACCGTCCTTGATTTTGTCTTTTTTCTATTACAACTGTAGAAAGCTTGAAACACAGGCACAATGTCCTCAGTAGGCCCTCTAACACTGTGACAGTATTTGTATCTCTACATCAACATGTTCTGTTCTAAAAAGAAGATTCCCCAACGTTCCTATAGAGCTTGGTCCTCTGCACAACTACCCTTCAAGTCGGAAAGCTTTTTCCTGCTGTCTCTCTGGCCTCCTCCTCTCATGAAATAAGATGGCACATTTTCGTCCTGTCACCATTAGATGTGGAAAGTTATTGACCGTTACAATCTCAATGTCTCAGAGGATTGTTACCACGCACACAAAAATCACATTCCTCTTTAGAAACCATGATCTGCACATGAAGGAGATAAAAACAAACCTCTGTAAAGCATCTCCCCTCAGCATTCCCTGGCAGTACCCTACTGTTCTCGCAAGGCCCTTCTGCAGCGCTCCCTTAGGCAGTGTAAGGGACCAGTCTGAGAAAAAGGCTTTCTGTTCTTCTCCGTCCTAAATCTTGTGGTCCCAGTAACCATCAGACTAACAAAGGCTGCATGGGAAGGAAGTCTGGGACTTCTCAGAGGGGAAAGAGGGAAGTTGTGAAGATTTTCCAAAATACACGGCATCCTCTTATTTGCACAGAATGTGGCATCTTCTACCTTTGCTTCCTATAATCCTACAGTCTGGGAGACAGTTCCCAGAGGGATTGCCCTCTGCACAGAGGTTACTATTCCATTTTAGTCAAGGTCACTTTTTCCACCAGAAATGGAAACTGATATCTAGAAGCAGCTACTTTACACCAATTAACTACTTTTAATGCATGGTTACTATATAGCCATACACATGAACACTGACCTGTACACATGAGAGAGATGCTTCAATTCATTTACACTGAGCCTGAGAACAAGTCTGAAGCCAACTCTTCAAAAATGTTTAGGTACTGTAGAATGTGCTGCTGGTGGAGTCCATACATGGCTATGAAGAGCTCTTCAGTATACCTAGAGCTCTCAAAAACCAAATTAACACAGACCCATCTACACAAGTCAGGACTGAAGCAAAGAACAAAGTACTGAAAATTAAAGACTTTAAAAAGATGACTTCCTGAAAAGAGATACAAATGTTGGCAGCTCAGCTATTAAAAAAACCCCAAACATCTAGATTTTGGATGACACCCTTAAGGCTTGGCCATTTTGAGAAAACACCACTTTCTCTGCTGTGACAACTCAGTAATTTCTGACAAGCAGATCTTATGCAGCGAGGGACCCTTTCAAATAAATGTTTGTTTTAATTATCAATGTGCTGAATTATCAGGGAGAGTTTTAATATGATTTCTTCTATTAAATTTATCAGACTCTCTCAAGGTTCTGTCTTTAGCATGAATCATACAAGGTGTGTCAATTAACCACACTTTTGCTTGAAACAATAACTCTTTGCCCAGTCTGACATATCTCTATATACTGTTACAATGTCCTTATAGAAAACTTAAGTAAGTAAATGCTGCAACTCGTTCAGGATGCCACAAGCGAGATATTTGAGAGCAGGTCAGATTTGTAGTGAAAATCATGTTTGTTTTCATAAGACCAACTAAACAAACATCTGATACTAATGAATAAGCAGTAAAAGGAACTCTTTCCAAAACTCCCAGGGATAAAGGGAGTGCAGAAGTTTTAAACAGCAGATCCTGCTCATTCAGTGAAAATTATACAGGCTAAATAACCTATATAGCTAAAATACACCTGAAAAATTTCAAACCCTCCTAAATTCTAGGTCTTTTTGGTTTTCATAATTTATTATCTTTCATAGTACTTCGTACTCAATGACCACTACTTAAAAAAAAAGGGGGGGGGGAGGTTTCAGCAGAATGGAAGAGTACTGGACATTTTAGGATGACAGCGTGTTACCTCTGGAGCTAAAGGTTTAAACTACATATGCAGTGTTGCTGAAGAGCAGTCACCCCTCACCACGTACACACCCTTGACTCCTGACACAGCTCCAAAACCTCTGCCCCACCCTTCCTCATCTAAGGAAGAGCTTAGAAAGGGACAGGAAACATCACATTCAGTTGTGTGCACTGCATATTTCTGCCAGTATCCCTGGCACTTTAATGTAACAACTTTTAAGTAAACTTTAAAGATTGTATGGACCAGAAATAACGAACATGAACCTACTACACTGGAAACACTGTATGAGAAACAACAAGTAATCTCCCATGATCAGAAAGGTGAATCAGACAATTAATCAACATCTTGGGAAAAATGTATCTGGATCTCATACTCTGCCAAAATGCCCTCTGACTCACCTGGTATTTGACAGAGCTACTACCTGCAAATGTTTTTTTTAAAAATCATTTGCATCACTATTTTAAAACACGATTTAAGAGGTTTAAAACTTTAGAAATCTCTTTTGCTTTTTTTAACTATTTCGAGTAATTTTATTCTTCTTCCTCATTAAATTTGGTGCAGAAAGTAATGAACACCTTTTCTTTGGTCAAAAAGAGTATCATCACCTTCATGTTAGATATTATCAAGGACTAAGTTGCCAAAGATCAAAAAAAAGCTGTTTTGAACAATTTTTCTAATAAATCCCTTCCCTTAAAACACTACTTGACCCTCTTGTCATGCAATTTTTCATTGCAGAAATTTTTCATGGCAGATTATTCTTTAAACACTGGCAAATGACCCATAAGATGAGTTACTCTGAAGAACTATTTTTAGAAGTTTCTGTTTTAAAAAATGCTTATGTTTAAAAAACCCAAGAATAACATTCAAGTATTTGAAAACAGGAAGCCGAAATGATCACATGCCAAGTTTTGACAACAGTGTCCTCAAACACAAGCTAGAACATCCTTATTTTCATCCTATACACTCAGGTGAACACTACTTGATCTTATTGAATGGCAAGAGCTGATATAGAGGTAATTCAGATATGTCTTATAGTCAAAAAATTAAGTTTTTGCAGCAAGCTTAGTAACATCACATGATAATGATGAAATGTGGAAGAAATTATCTGACACAGCACATACTTCCTTTCTCTCTACACCAGTTCCCTCCTGTACTCCGATTCCTTCCTCTTCTTATAAAGGACTTCGAGATATGAAAAACTGGAAGGACTAGATATGGTTAGCACGAAATACCTGGCTGTCATATCTTTGTTAAAGCAAGGCACAGGACAGAACAACACTATACACTATCCATGTTTAACCATCCTACATCACAGTAAAAACAGCCTTTGAGGACCCTCTGCTAGTCATAATACTGAGAAAACCCCTTCTTTAAATGGCCTGTACCCTGAAAGAAGGGCCTTTCATCATAAAGCCCAGTATAAGCATTCTCTTGTGTATTTCATGTCCACAATTTATTTTCTTTCCCAATTACCATTTTCTCTTATAAATTCTGTCAGCTTCCAGTTCTGCGAAATATCACCTGCATATCTGCACGCACACCTTTGCTCCCAGCCTTTCTGCAGGGGGACCGAGCTGAGACCAAAAATTCCTTAATTCCAGTTATATTATTGGTAGCCTTTAGCAAAGCACTTAGGAATCCCTGACCTCTCCCATACTAGATAATTTCTTGTCAGCAGAACAGATGCATAGATAATTTAGTCTATGTTTACGCTCTGGAACTGCACCTTACTATTATGTTGTGGTCATCTGCTCACACGTCACTTGAAGTGCCTTACCACTCACCTTGGCTTCTCCTGACCACTTCCTCCCATCTGACAACATCCTTCTGTGTTGCTGTGATCTCCAAATAGCTAGTCTCTGTTCTTCTTTCAGAAAATTATTTGTAAAATACACTTGGCAAGTGACACCTTTGACAAGAATGTTCCTCAAACCTCTGGCACATGCATGTTTATGGTGTGTGTTTCTATTCTATTCCTTCTCAGGTGGTGTGCAATAGGCCTTCTGTGTCATCTGTGCTGATTTCCAGTAGGAAGTAATAAATCAATTCTTAGCAAACAGAAACGCAATCAATAAAATTGCACTATCTTACCTGAAAAATGTCTACAGCACCCAAAAGGGAAGCAATGCAGACAGTGCATTTCCCCAACAACATCTCTTTTCTTTGCTCTCCATCCGAATATTTCAAGATGTTCTCCAGGTCTGAGGTTCTGGGTGGTCAGGGAAGATAAATAATGCTGACCTAGATGCAGGTCACACTACACAATGCTATGGAAGAGTGGATCATTCCTGATCCACACAAAAGTCCCATTTAAACAATTTAAACAAGCGTTACTACGCAGGTTCACTAGCACTTGTGTCACTACGCTGACAGAACTATAAAAGGCTAAATGTTAAAAGGTCCTTCTAATCATCTTTTGAAACTCAGAAGCTATTAGACAATGGAGAAACTTAAGGGAGGCAGGGCCTGAAGATTAATTTACACTCTGAAGAACAAGTTCATCTTTTCTCCTAAGGTTTGCTACTTTCTCTGTAACATGCCATTTCACAAATTTGTCACGTGTCTCTGCAAGCCAACGTGAAATCCGCAGAGACACTCTAATATGCCAAATAGATCTGGATAAGACTTGTGCTGCCGATTTATGAGACAAGCAGCCAAAACCCTGCGGGAATCAAAACTTAAATTGTAAGAAAAATATGTGGTTACTTGCAACAACCACATATTCTGAGTTATAAAGGGGATGCTAAGAACTCTTGAATTAAGAGTGGAAGGCAGATGTTATTATGAAAAGTGAATTGCTGTGGCACTATTTTGCCATGCACTCCTACCTACAAAGTCTAATTTAGTATGGGCAACAGGGAAAACCTGGAAGCTTTGAAATGCCTTGGATCTTGGAAAGGAAATTTCTTGGTTGTGAATATGGTAAGCCAGCCATCGACATCTGTTCACAACTAAAACACAATCAGCAAGCTGCATAAAAACCCAGGAAGTGTCAAGGCCCTGACACAAGACAATTTAACAGTAAACCACACATGCAGTAGTACTGGTTCATGTGCCACAGTATATAAAAAAACAAAAAATCTTTACCCTGGGTAAAAAAAATTTTACCTTCAGTAAAATTATTTAGGATGCCAATCAGATCTTGTACCTATAGATACAACCAAACCATGCACTAACAAATTTCAGGTAAGCCATCCAGGTAATCAGTTCCAAAATAGAACTGAAGGCTGCTGAAGAGTGATCACTTGTGCAAATATTTTACTTGAAAAAAAGTTCTGTTTTACACCCTGTTCTCATGTGCCACATTGGTTTCAAAATTGTAAACCAAAACCTTCCAGGTTAAGTGTCAGTCTTTTATGACCATCTTTCCATACAAGCATATCTTTATCTTATGATCACACAGCATTTAATCACTAGAGATGTTTTGGTATGTGTGAAATTCACATTAATTTCGCAGTAAGACTAAGGTGGGGGCCATGTTAAAAATTTATACTGGTGTTCACATGGTGCAGAAGGACGTGATTTTTTTTGTAGCAGTGTACACTCCCTATGCTGTTGTAAACAGTTCTAAAGGAAATGGATCCATGTTGGTAGTATTGCTGGTTTTTAACTATGCTGACTAATTTAAAAGGCCAAAACTCCATTGTGTAGATGAGGTCTAGGGTACTTACTGAAATTTATACTGAAAGCACCTGTTACAGCAAGAAACTGTACTTGAGTTCCTAAAATCCTAGATTAGGTCTCTGACTGGTTTTTCTTTTCTTCTTCTGATTTTCTAAGACAGCTACATTGTCAGCTATTCAAGAGGTCCAGAAACTCCCAAGGCATCCACTGAGGTTTTCAGGTCTAATGCTCTAAAGTTAGTGAATTTTTGACAAAACCTATTCTTTTACAATCTCAGGAACAAAATCAGATATTTGTCACAGAGCAATAAAACCTGCCTACTGTTTGGGGATATTTTGTGGGGAATAACCTGTGAATCCACTTTAACCACTAGAGAGTTTCTGCAAGACTACAAAACATTAATCTTGAGATGGTTTTTCAGGCCTGAAAGTGAGAAGGGACCTACAGCAATTCAGGGCTCAATTATAAGTCTGTATCTTCAAAAGCTTTATTAATAAAAATGAAGCCAAAATATATAGAAGCCTGAAAAAAATTTCAAAGAGTTGAGAATGCTCAAATTCTGACCCTAGTAACCCCAAAACTATTTAAAACACTATGGAATTAGTGCTGTGAATAGCTGAACAGAGTTTAAAGTTGACACTGAACAGAATAGCTCTTGCTTCTACCTCCTGCTCCTATCCCTCCTTGATAATCGATCTTCTGCTTACTGAACCTAGTTCTCACTGATCTGCAAGACCTTTTACAAACTTAAAGACAGTAACATTACTGGATTTCCCAGTCCATCGTTACAACTGTCAAAGTATTCGTGTTGCCACAAGCAGTGGGATGAGAACGTCAGATTAGAGTGACTATCTTTGAGCACTTATGTAGAGCACTTGGTCCTGATTTTAGCATAGTTCTCCTCAGAAATATACATCAGCTCTGGCTATTGCCTTCGAATTTCAGATAATCAATCGCAGTGGCAATTAGCTGAAGAATGTGATCATTGCCTGACAGTTCTACCTTTTGCTCCTGTAAACTGTAATGCCCACAGCCTAACTGTAAAGATTCCGTCTAAAACAATGGCTTCAGACCAGCTTTTGGGGTACACAAGAGTTAAGTGATTTAAATTCCACTCTGATTTTAGGTAAACTATTTAGTGCCTCTCTGCTGCAAACCACCACTTATGAAAACAGGAATAATGACAATTCACTTATCTCTTGGTGATGACATGAGAACAAATCTGTTTTAAATAAGAGGTGTCTCAAAACTATGGTCATTGGTGAGTACACGAATACCCTATAAGTATTGCTTTAGTATTACAATAACAGTAATTTTGATATTAAAAATACCTTTTTCTTCAGTGGCTGTATTTCTGACAAGAACTTTGATTTTTCTTTCCCATCTTCGTGAATATTTTTTCATCACTAAGCCCAGTAACTATTATTGTGATCCCATCCTGTGAGTGACCCTGTCCACTCTGCACCCCCGGATACCTTCCTGAAGCACCAGGAATTTCCCTGGGGCTTACACGGACCTAAGTCTCCTTCTTCACTATAAATCTGCAAAGTACTAAAAAGCTGACACCTCAGTCACCACCATGAACTATTCAAACAATGGTTTTTCTTTCTGGAGTCAAATTCTTCACTACCTTTCTTTCTGGTCTGCGGCCGGAGCAGCTCGGTGGAGGAGATAAAGACACGCGGGGCTGGCTCGCGGGTGGCGCATTTAAAAACATTTAAAACCACAAAGGCGCAAATCGCCCTGGCAGCCCCGAGCTCCCGCCGTGCTGGGCAGGGGCCGCTCGGGGCTCCTCAGCGCCGGCCCCGCAAGCGCCACCCGGCTCGGGCACAGGGCACCGCTCTCCCTCCGCCACCGCTGCTCCCGCGTTTGCCCGCGGCACTCTCGGTCCAGGAGCCCAGCACCGGTGCCCCCCGCCACGGAGCCCACCCCGCAGCCGAGCCGCCCACCCGAACCCCCGCCCGGCTTACCGACGGCACCGCGCACATCCCAGCGGAATGGCCGCGCCCGCCGCTCCCGCCTCCTCCTCCCGCCCCCTCCCGTCCCGCCTCCTCCCACCTCCTCCTCCCATCCCGCCCCCTGCCCTCCCTTCTCCCGTCCGCACCGCTGTGCTCCTGCTGCCCCGGGCAGTCACTGAGGTGGGGCGCTCTTCCCAAAGCGGCTCCTTTGTCCGCCCTGCTGCTCCGTGTGAGGGCGGGGAAGCTTTGCTCGTTGCCGTAGGGTCCGTGGCTCTTGCCCGTCCAGAGATGTTTTAAGGTATTGTTTTAAGGCTTCTTTTTTTTTTTTTTCCCCCCCGAGGCCTCAGCAGATGGAGGCTGTGGCGGGAGTGTGGCTCTGACAGAACCTGACGCTCTTGACAGCTTGTCAGGGAAACTGATGTTCTTAATCTTTTGCTATGACAGTCTGAAGGCAGCCTGGCCCGTCTAAACATAAAGTTTTCTGGCCACTAATCAAGGATAGCAAACGCTTTCTTGATTTCTCTGGCTGTTGAGAAACTGTCCAAATTGTCTTAAACAGATCACTGCCATCAGGAACCTCACTGAGTTGTTTCATCAATAGTCCTTTTGAAGTCCCACACTGTCCTTTTTGCTCTTACTGTCTTCCAAGGCACTCCTGAAGGCTGCCTCTTACATGTCCTTTTACATGAAGAGAGAGGATTGCTGCTTCAACACAGTGCAACAAACCAACAGGAAAGGTTAACTGCGGATTCCTTGGTCCCAACTGAAATACACTGGGATTACCAGTACCTCTCCAGTATCAACAATGAATTCCTAACAGAGAATTGGGAGAGTTGTGCTGAGCAGTGGTAGTTGGCTGTGTTCTCCTTCCCATATGCATGGTGTTGTTTTCCTCTGTTGTCCTGCATTTTATCAGGTCCTGCACCCCTGAGCAGACACTGAAAACGTTTTGGGTATGTTTCAGTGAACAGCTACTGATGACCTGTTTGTTGAAGTGCCCATGTGGACAGCAGGAATTTCAAAACACATCGGGATGTCAGATGGAATAAAAATACATCTACGTGAAGGAAGGCCATAACTGCTGTCTTGAAATTATGCAGGTTTATTCTTCTTGGCAGGAAAAGATAATGGAGTTCTGTTTCCATGCAGGATCCACCACCTTTGCTGGATTAGGTGCTGTAGGAAAGAGGAAGCAACTCTGGGGAGGGCAGAGCAAGCTGCTGCAAGGCACAAGGGGATAGTAGGTGTGCCAAAACCACTTTATGTGGTTTAATTGGGTAACACTGATTTATTGGAACTTTTGGCTTACAGAGACGTTTGAGAAAGAAGAGGACATCACACAGCTCATAACAAAATAGCCACCTCTACTGTAATCACATCAGAGCTGTAAATAATTCATATGCAGTCTCGCATTTCCCATTCATATTTTTTCATGCATGTCAGTCGATTTTGTAAGCCTACAACTACAAAAAGCATTATTTTGTTTCCTTTGTTTGCCCAGCAGTAACAGTTGCCTCAATTAGGCCTGCACAACAGTGCACTGCAAAAATACCTGACCAAACCATAAATGAGGTAGTTTGGCTGCCAGAAAGAGCACAGCTGCCTTAGTGCAGCGCTCAGTGGAGTTTAATTAGATGTGTTGAAGCAGAGCATATGAGCTGTTTGGAGAGGTAGAACTGGTCAGGTGCATGGGAGGCACTGTTGTCTCCTGACTTGGCCATTGCATATAAATATTTTCACTTTTTTTCCTTTTGTACAACTGTCTGGTAGTATGAATGGTCTTGATCCCAAGCATGCAAAGCAACCATCCAGAATGCCTGAAGTGTTAATTAAAACTGTCTTCTCCCAAGTATCCTATGGAAGAGTAACTACAGAGAACACAGTCACCAGAGGTAATGCTTGATTGAGAAATCTCACTGACAGCTTTTCTGTGTGGAGGTAATCCACACAGTTATATGTGGATTCACATGTATCTGTCATCCATACACATATATCCTTTTTTTTCCAGAGAGGTCTGCAGGTGTCTTTTATATCACGCCCTGAACCGCCACATGCCAAGGGGAAACTATGGGCATTGTGAGAGCTGTTGATGACTCCAGAACAGTTTGAGAGCTCTTTGTGCGCTTCAATGCCCCTAACTGTTCATGGCTGTGATAGTTCTGCAAGTACAAGCAAGAACAGCTCGTGCTGTGCTCATATTGGCACTGTTTGGGATACATGAAAAAGAGGAACTTACGTCACAGCAACTGTCAACCTAACATGTTGCCAGACTGAAAACTTTCCCATGAAGGTCTGAAAGGAAGATGGAAATTTGTCATAGCATGCTATCAAATGTTTCCCAGAGCACCACAAGTTAATGAAATGCTAGGAACCTGAGTATAATTTGCCTCTGGAGAATCATACCCAGTTATGATTCCAGTGCCAAATCCACATAAATAGCAGTGCCAGTGGGGATTTGGGTTTGTGGACATAGATGGTTATCATTACTGCAGTATGGATGCTCCTGGATCAGCTTGGTGAGCACAAAGTGCATTCATATCACGTCAGTGGATGTACCTGAGAGATTGGATGTGTATTTACAGTGTAATAGAGACATACTATGATATACACTCTAGTTTAAATATCTTTGAAGATGTGGTAGCATATTAATAATAATTTATGCCAGAAAGGGAATTCATTATTACCCAGTCATTTTTTTTTCACGTTTTTCCTCCTTAACTCTGCAGTAAAACCAAATAATTTAACTGCACCAGAGATTTTGCAAAAAAACCCCTTGAATTTTAAATTACATTGAATTATTGTTTACCAGATCATTGGCTAAATTATGTGTTTAGAGTCCTAGCCAGTGTTGCCAGTGCAAATTAAAGCTAGCTGTTGTGCACATCACTAAGGTAATTTCTTACTACGTGATCCTTAGGTACTCCAAGGTCCTCAGATATATTTCCTGGCAGGACCCCTGTCAGGAAATCCTGACAGGAGGGCAGATACACAGTGAAGGAAACAGCTGTTTATTTGTTTAGGCTGTGTGTAGCTAAGACCTTTATTTACCATACACTGTCTAAATCTGTATTAGCTTATTGATTTCATCGTGAGGAGACTGTGTTTATCACTGGAGTGGGCATTTTATAAATAGTCATGAATTTTCTTTAATTGCTTTCTGTGGGACAAGAAGGTAGTACTACTGCCATGTTACAAATAAAAAACTGAAAGAGGGGAGAAAGTGTTTGCTAATGATTCTGAAACTACATAGTGAGTTTGAAAGATCTAACATTTGTTTTAATGTTTTTACAGAAGGAGATATATTCTGTGTATATTATGTACATTTTGCAAATCTTGAGAGCGGTAGACTAGGTATGTAAATATTATTGTGGGAACTTTCCTGAAAGGCACCTTCAGGGTCACTAAATGCTTGTTGTTGCAAGCATGCCATGTAATCTGGTTCACAGACTGACTGAGCTTTACCTTAAAAGTAGTTAAGTATTTTGCTCATATTACTGTACTAGAAAACCATTCCAGAGTATGGTTGCTATGAGGGTTAAGAATTATTTTCCAGCTTCTAAACCCAAACTCATACCCATTAGCTATTATATTAGCAGTGACCACTGTTTCCATTAAATAATTCTTTTTGTTCCTGGTGTTTATCAGTCCCACCTTTGTTTTGCTAAAGTAAACCAGATAAGAATGAATTATATCAAACTGAATGAAGACTAACTGAACTTTCAATAAAAGTGTCCAGCCAAAGGTGTTTAACAAATCCATTCAGACCTTAGTTGCAGTTGGATAAATTGCTGTGACACAGCTTGTGCAGGCAAGTGTTAAGGCAGTCACTGGCTGGAACATTCACTCGTGCAATCCCCATGCTTTGCCTGCGGTTTATACCATTGTGTTTAGGCCACTGCAGAATGCCATGAATCAGGAAGCTTGTGTTATATCCCAGTTCTGGAGGGCAGTTATTAGCAGTCAGTAGCAGTTGTTGTTGTTTGTGGCGTAGGACTTCCCGATTACCACTCACTGTGGTTTAGCCATCGTGTGTTAGGAACTTCCATCCTGAAAGTCACTAAGATGATGAGATTTTTTTTTTTTTATTCTAGAGGTTTTCATTCTGTTGCCTGTTCTGCAGAAAGTAGTTATCAACTGTAATTTAACAAGAAACCTGAAAGTCTTTCACTTTTAAGAGGCTCTGAATTACCAGGACAAGCAGAAAATCATCTTAAATGAGATACTATCATCTTACTACAGCTCCTAGTGCAGCAGGAATTTACTTCTTATCTTGGCATTTGTACTTTATCCACTAGGGAAGCTGAATTGGTAATCTATAGCGAGACTCCAGCTTCTAACAATCCTGGGTCACTACTTCTGAACTAACATGGGCCCACTGAATAAGAAGACAGAAAAGTAACCCTAAAGAAAGGGAACACCATCTAATGCTGCTACTTCTGGGCTGATGGGAAAGCGTGTATGGTTGGAAAATAGTTCTAGCTAAGTGGCATTGCACACACGGGAGCTTTGATGCACCTAGGTAAATTGCTTTATCCTTTCTTTTTCTGTTTATTTTGATGTGGCAATTTCCCATGGCAAATCTTCAACCTTATCTACAGCTGTAAAAGCATGTTTACAGATTCATTGTGTATCAAAACATTTTGATATGCACTTGTGATATGTACTTATGCACCTTCCTTTTCATTGTATATGTAAGCAAGTTGACTTCTTGATTTTATTTGGTCCACAAAATAACCTTAATTGTACATCTTCTTTTTATCAAACCACTCTATCAGCTAATGAAATGACCTGAGTCAATGATATCAAATGAACTATTTAGTAAATAATGCCTTTTTTCTCTCTCTTTGCTTGTAGAAAGTTATTATCTGGGTTATAATAATTTTCATGGGTTTTTTGGTTGTTTTTTCCCATTAATTTTTGTTTACAGCTTTTCTAACTCAATTTCTGCTGGCTGCCAATCAAACTTTTTTAATATTCTAACATAGTTACTGTGTCATGACTGATATGTTCATTTCTTGAACAAATAAAAATAATTCAGCAGATAGATACAAAGATATCATTTAGGCTTTTGATTCTCTCCGGTATTTTCCACAAGGGAAAATTCAAGGCTGCTTTACCGTAAGATGGTTAATTTAATTTTAGGAAACCTAGTATCAGATCAAAAGTGTCCACAAAACACCACATTGATAAAAACTCATTTTTATGGTTCATATATATTTAAACAATTTTGAAGGTGAAACTTTGTCCCAGCAGACATTATGTCTGATCATCTCACCTTCTAGAGCCAGTGTAAACTGAGGTGAAGTGTTAACCAAGATAGACCAAGACTGAGCCAAAGCACAAGTACGGCTTCAGTTCACTTGGAAGGAAACTTACCACATGCGTGTTTCTGATCCACTTGGTTAGCCCAGTACATCACAGGTCCAAGATTAATTAAAGAAAAGCCATACCCCTGGTAAAGATAAGAGAGATTTATACTTTTAAAGGTATTGTGCGTCAAGTTCAAACTTAGAAGAAAGCCTAGAGTTTGCTTTTAACTGGCATTATATGCAACAATTAAAACAGCTACTCTTTGCCAGGATTTTATGTCATATAATGCATTGTAAATAGCACATGGAAAAAACATGTCCTGTCTTCAAGTGAACAATTTATATTTTCTCCATATTTTCCTCATATAGGTAGAAGAATTATATAAGAAAAACTAGGAAAGTAAACATAATTGTAAATTTTCTCTTTTAAGTCACTCAGTATTTCGCAAAAAATATTCTGAAAACTATGAAATGGAAATTTCTTACTACATTCTTTACTGTATCTTCTGGAAGAACAAGTAAACCACATCTTCACAATGCAAAGAAATTTTCTAGAGAGCTCTCCTCCAGAATTTGCTCCAAAGTAACAAAGTAAAAGCAAATGTCAGCTACTTCATTGAAAATAAAAAATACCTCTACTGATGCTGTAACATCAAACCATTGCAAACCTGGTGTGACCAAAATACTATTGTCACCAACATCATCAGTGACTAAGCCACAAGAAAACAGTTTGCCAATGCAAAAACGTGCCTCTCTTCTTTTTGTATCTTTGCTAATTTGAGACACTCTCATGCTGGGGGGAAAAAAAAAAATCCAGTAATATGATTCAAAGCAGAATTTGCCCCAGGACTCATGGAGGTCATGGGTCAAGGTGATTATACAACTGCAGTGACAGTGGGACAGCTAGCAAGGTTTGAAAAGTTGGTAACCAATAGGAAGTTGTCCAGGACTCTTACAATGGCTTCCCAAAATCCCCTTTTCACATTAATACTGGAATACTTAGCTTTGTGAGATGATGTTACTTTCAAATTACTTGTTTTGATTTGTTCTGGTGAAGTCTCTTAGTTATTTCTCTTATGCAAAAGACAAGAGCAGAAGTAGGAGATAGAGATGTGGAAAGCTGCCCCTTAATATATTAATTAGAGACCCCAAAAAAGTCCAGACAATCTGGCCAGCACAATGTGCTGCCAAACTGGACACAGACTGACAAGACTGAGAAAGGCCATTTGACTTGGGAGCGAGTTGGCTCCCTTTACCCTGGAAGGGACTGAGGCAAAAAAGCAGTGCTGTGCTGTACTGGCAAAAGCACTCTTACTACGGATGTAGCTGTATAAACAAACCGCTTTTTCTTAATCTGTCAAAATTACCTTCCCTTTACATGCCCCTGGTTGAAACAACCTCTCTCAGCAAAACCAGAATATTGCCAGTGTAACTTTCACCAACAGCTCTTTTCATTACTTTAAAATGGATGCAATAAAAATTAAATCTATAGTAGCTATCATAGTAGCTCTCAGCTCAGAGTTATATAATAAATACAGTCCATGAACTCCTTGTGTAGATGAGGGGAGGTGTACCTGGTAGGGTGTTTATTACTTTAGGAATACATTTTATCTCCTGCTATTATGATGTGTTGGCACAACTTGCTATGCAGCATATTCCAGCATCTGCTAATTGTTGTTTACTAATAGGACTAATTTACCTACAGGGCATTTTCTTTTCTGTTTTATGATGTCCAGAGATTATTGAAAAGCACCAACACACTCTTACCATTCATTATTAATACTGAAATCTTATGGTTAGGCTTAGAGAAGGGAGGGAGTATTTGGCTTATGGTTTTACTGCATCTGCCCTAAATGGGATTACTAATTTTCTGTTGTTGTTGTCATCATTTTGCATTCCAGACACTACAATCATTAGACCTACACATTGTGAGTAAAATTCCAGTCCTGACACGTACCTGGTATTCAGTTCACTTAAAATTCTTAAGCACAAAGAAAGGGACATAGAGGAATAGAAATGGTGACAGTAGATTTTTCCTTATAAGGTGGTAGCAATAGAGCAGATAAAAATAAACTCTGCCTGTTCCCTGAGCACAGTGTAAGAAATAATGGGCCTGAATTGTAGGAAAGCAGAGTTAGGAGAATATTCATAGACACTCTTGTAGGATGGAAGACGGACTCCTCCTTCTCCCATCATAGAAGTTTGTGCAAAGAAGTGTGTCTTGGCGACAGGGGAGGAAAGGCAGAATAAATCTGTGCCTGCCCAGCTGTTTACAAAAGATGGTGACCAGCGATACTCATGAGCAAAGTCCCAGTTACTCACTCCAGTTTGTCTTGAGTTATGAGCTGGTTGCTTCAGTGGACATATGGCTCAAGCCAACTACAGGCTCCTTGGACTACACAGAAGGTCACTCTTCTATCTAAGCTATTTCCCTGCCTCTGTCCTGCAGAGTGAGTGACACCAGGTTCTGTCTCTTCCACTACCTCAGCCAGGCAGGTGTCGAGATGTATACACAGTTCAGATATTTTACAAATCTATGATATTAATTTGTTTGATTTTGAGTAATATGTATGAGATTTTTCCCATCTGGTACTTTAAGTATTTTTGGAGTGTTTCCAGCAATAGGAGCTCCTCCCTGAAAATCTTACCATGTAGCAGAGAGACCTTTTCAGTGTGTTTTTGTCTGTGAAAAGCTATACAGAGTTTGGTGTATAAATTGTGTGTCTCGAAGGTGATGTTGAACCAGAAGAATCTCCCTCAGAGGTATCTCTAGTTCTTTAGTGCAATCTGTCAGAAGGACAGAACTGCTGGAGAAACCAGCAAGAGGATTTTGAAATATTGGAGTAAGAAGTGAAATCAAGAATATTTAAGGAGGTTCCTCTTGTTGTATCTCCTTACTGGGAACACGTAGAGAAAATAGAGACAAGTGTAAAGCTGTGGACATAGACTGTATCCACTATGTATGACATACTGTACTCTTCATGTCTCAAAGAATAAATACATGAGCCTTATATTTACAGAATGGGAAGAGAGTGGGGTTCATCCAGCTTCTCTTACTATGAACTTCACTGGCTGGTCAGAGTGTAAAAATTAGAGACATTATTTTCGATCTTCTTCAGCTGTAGCATATCACTATGAGCATGTTTATATGTAAGCTTCTACAAAAGCTTTCAAGATTCCTGGTTTAATAATTAAAGGGGTTCACTGATTGATATTCATTTGTCAAGCTGTAGTTTCAGGACCGGTTTCATCTGATCTAAGTATGGGCTGCCAGAAGGGGTAGTTCTGTTTTCCCCCTTAGTCCCAAAGAGGAAAAAGAGACAGAGGTCTGTTTCCTCTGTCAGAAGTAGTGCTCTGTTCCAACCTGGCTGAAATCTAACCCATGAAAAAAATAAACCAGTGCAAAAGTAACAATTTGTTTTCAAACAAATTGCAGTTTCATCCTGTGCTGGCATAAGGGTCAGGTAGAGGAAGCAGAGCTGGCAGCAGGGGCAAGGGGACCAATGGAACCTTCCTTTTCCTACATTTAGCTCAGCATAATCTGAACTGCAACCTCATGTTTCCACTGCATTTAAAAACACATTTACTGTCCCTCTTGTGTTGGTAAAATACATAGTTACCTATCTATTTCTATTGACATACCTACTTAATAGTTCCTTGTGGGATAGTTACACCAGTGCTTGGATGTTCTTCCCAGCTGGATATGTTTAGAGCAATGTAATACACCTTTATATGGTACTATAATATTAAGAATCTCTGATTAAGTTATTTCCCAATGTTTTCATTAATGCCATTCTTCCAAAACCAAGGGCTGCAAAAGGATTCATTTTAAAATAGGTTTAATTACTGCAGCTTGGGGGTTATCTGTTAAAGCAAATTAATCCCTCTATAAGTTATCAGCAATGTGGATGAAATAATACAACGTTCACTCTGCATTTCTCTCTCATAAAATTCTTCCTTCCTTGCTGCCTTGGAGTCTCTTGTCTGTCTACTTACTGTTCTACAAGTTTCTCTCCCTGTCTCTGATTTTGTGGTTATTTGACAGCTTAACTTCAGAGGGGTGTGGTTATTGCCGCTGTGGTACAGAAGCATGAAAAGCAGGTATTTTTAAGGGTTAAGACCTGATGGCAGATCCAAGTAATGCAGGTCCAAACAAATTCCAAACTGCTGAAGGCTAGCTTTATATCTGCTGCTTCTCTGTAGTTGAACATGGGCTCTGAAACATGGATTTAGCTAAACCAACTGTGGTTTCCTTGCTCCGTCTTCCTTTGCTCCTCACAGGCCAGTAGGCTGAACCCAAAATATTATTTTTAAACTACATATCCATGAAAAGCGAAACCATTCTTCAGACCTGCAAAAAATTAGCTTCTTTGAAAGTGTTCACTGGGATAGTGTCATATGGGGTGGTTGTTTCCTATCCTCCTCTATCTGTTCTTGGTTCTGTGCGTTACACCTCTTCTCTCTTGCATTTTTCACTGTTTGATCCCTTTCAACTGAGTGGGACGCTCGCTATATCTTTCTCCTTACTCTCTGTGGTTTATTTCTTTCCAAGTCTGGATCACCTTCGTATTTCTCCTGCTGTCTCTGGGTCTATTTTATTTGGAGCAGATGCTCCCCCTGGTGCTCAATTTTGTAGGGTGCAACATATTACAGTCAAAAGAAACTGGATAAGTTTACAGTTATCTAACAAAGCGAATTCCAGGGGAATAAAGGAAATTATTACCGAAAATTAATTTTTATTTTCAATTTAATCTATTCCTGAATTTAACAGCAGCTTCGAGTAATTTCTCCGTAATAAAATTGAATACATTTTCAAGAAGCTTTTTTTAAAAAACTAATCTACTAGCAGTAGCAAACCCTGAGAGAGACTGGGTTGAAATCAGTTCTTCCCCCTCTGTTTCTTCTCCAAAACTCCCATGCACCACATTGTTCCTACAAGGCCAGATGTTTGGAGAAGGTGTTGCAAACTGACTTAACCAGCCTGGGGTTTTTCACAGACCTTATATCCACCAGTACAGACTTGCATCTGCTTTTGTATTCTTACAGCCAGGTTGTTTGACTGTAAATTAGCCCAGCGATTTCAGCGAAATAAGGTCTGCCTGCAGGTACAAGCCTCTGTGAAGTTCTGTACCTTCCTTTGGACTTGAATTCTTACAGGTTTTCTCCTCCAAGTGCTCAGGACAATTTTGCTCCTTTACATTCAGGTTCAATCAATTCGAGGCACGGAAGGGTCACTGCTAATGCTAAAACCTGTTACATAAACTTCCTCCAAGGTCTGCTTAGCATCGAACTCCCACTTTGGCAAAGCATAAAAGAGTGAGCTATTCATGGAAAGCACGACAGCAGCACGAACTTCTGTAGTTAGTGTTTCTCTTAACTTCCTGAGTTTAATTTAGTATCACAGATGATGTGGTTGCCTGCCGTAAGCCTTGAGCTTCCTCCCGCGCCACAAGCTGGAAAGTTAATCTGTTAAGAGTCAAAAAGCAAACAGGCAGAATGCAAAAACAGTTAAAGTGTTATTGCACATAAGAGCTCGTAAAATCTGGGGGGTTTCGGTGCTCAGGGTCTGACCCGAGCCCGCGCACAGAGCGCCCAATCCCGCCGAGCGCTCCCGGCGGCGGGGCCGGGACTCGAACCCGTGACAAGAGAGGGCGGGTGCTTGCCTGTGCGTGCGCATGCGCGTCGCCGCGGCGGCGGTCACGTGTGCGGCGGGGCGGGCGCGGCGATGTCGCGGTCTCTGGAGAAGCTGCCGGCGGGACGCGCCCCCGAGGTGGGCTCTGCGCGGGCCGGGCCGGGCCGGGAGGGCGGTGTGCGCCGCGGGGAGGCCGACGTGCCGCTCCCCGGCACCTCTCAGCCAGGCCGGGCCCGCCGGGGCCGCCCCTCCCGCCAGGCCGCGGTGCTGGAGGACGGTGGTTAGGGAGACCAGAGAGGCCCACAGGCTTGGAGTTGTGCTGTGCAACCTGGCCATCCCACTGCAGGGGTGACAGAGGTGCTCTGCAGTTGTGCACACCAGTTAAATCCACGTGTAAGACCAGGGTGAATCTGAATCATGGTGTGATTTCTGATTCTGTGGCCAGACTTCGTGAATTGACTTCAGGGGACAAGGGGGGATAGTTCGTGTTCAGGGACTACCTCTTAAAGACTTTTTAGAATGCTGCACTCAGGAAGCACTGGGGCAGTACCCTGTGGATGATGAAGGGTGATAACTGAATGGCTAGATCGGTCTCATAGCTGGTAGATTAACTCTGATAGAATTGTATTCTCAAGTTATGTATCGCATTGTTTCAGTTCCTTCATAAAGTAGTTGATGGCGTATGTGGCCGTGCGTATCCTCGATACCAGGACTATGGCAACATTTGGAGCTTGTCAGAGTGGATGGAGGTTTTAGAAGAAACAGTGGCATATTTCAAAACTGCAGTTGGAAAAAACATATCCGATGAAGAGGTAAGGGCTCATCACTGATTGGCCTTTGACTTTGAGAGATCATACTGGAGTGATTAGTCTTGCAGTCTGTTTAGTCCTAAAATATTTTTATAGTGTAGCGTTTGAACAATATTGGATTAAGCAGAAGGTGAGCAGCATTTACACTGCTAAGACTTTTAAAACGAAAAGTGAAATAGATTCTAATTTTTGGACATTTGTTAAAATACTGGTTTAATCACTCAAATTGATATTTTGAGTACCACCAGATTACATCTGTTTAACGTAAAATACATACTTGTAAATAATACTGTTTTCTAGCAGCAAAGCCAATTTGCACTCATTTGGCTTTCTTTGTTCATTAGTACTGCATTAAAGTGGTTTAAAATATTGTAAATAATTTGGTTTTTAAAATCTGACAGTGAGCAGAGGACCATGTGGTGTAGGGACTATAATTCAGGGTATTCCAATATGTACGAATTTTGCCAAAGCTTGTTGCATTATTAGAAATCTTAATTCCTGCTTTTGCATATGCCTCACATTCTGACTACCTGCTAGCAGCCAGGTCAAAAACACATGGGTAGCCATGGGAAGTCCATACATCGATACGTCTGTTTCAGCTGAGCTAATGTATTTGGCCTCCACTCTGATGTTGAGGAACTTTTAGAGTGAAACCTGAGTTATTTGTGGGTGTGATTTTGTTTTGATTTTAGGGTAGCATCTAAGGAGGCCGATAGAGCCTCCATTCTCTGTCGTCTTTTAATTTAAGTGACAAGAACATTATTTTTTAATCCATATCCTGCTGTGGTAAGCACTGACTCTTAACTAACAAACACAGAGAGCAGCCACTGAAGGCAGCATAAGCAAGATGGGTCTATGGAGTCCAGTATAATAGCTGTGAGCTTGGATATCTAGGGCACAGCTATTGCAGGTGATGCATGTTGTTTCTGTGGTTCATAGGTTAAGCAATCATGGTTTTTATTATTTTTGTAGGCTGCTCAGCAGATAAGTGACTTAAATTCAGACTATCAGGAAGCAATCACAAAATGTCTGAAGGGTAGAAAGGAAGAAATCAGGAATGCCCTAGTGGAAAGAGTAAATGGAATCTCTTCTGCCCAACTGCAGGATTTTGACTGGCAGTTGAAGGTGAGTGTTGCCTTAATGTTGTTTGAAAGAAATGTTCTACAACACAGAAGTAACTATTGATACAGTCCCCTTAGGCATGCTCCCTCTGGAGCATGGTTCAATTTCTGTAAGTATCAGAAAAGCACATCCATGATAAAACATCAAAGATGTTGCCTCTTTCCTAAAGGGACACATTGATTGCTATTCAGGAACACCTGAAAGTTTTGTATGCTTTTATGATTTTGATGCCTGAATAAAGTGTATTATTACTCAAAGGAAGAAGAAATATTTCCTTAATTTTAAGATTAGCTGACTGATTCAGGATGAGTTTTCTTGACTTTTTAAAAATGTTTAGTTTTTGCAATAAACATTTAATAATTAGTTTGAAATAATTTATGTTTAGAGTTACTATTTTTGTGATAAACCTGTGATAATGGTGTTGCCTAAAGCAGGATGGTACTTTGAGGTTATGAAGACAGCTGGTTTAAATTAAGCTCAAAGACATTGTGTCTCCTCTGCTGTATCACATTCTGTTCTCCAAATAGATAAGATAGATCTGTACAATACTGACCATAGTATCAAACAAAGATCAACTGATCTTTGATTTTAATACATTTTAAAAGCCTTATCTATGCTAGGGTGGGTGTAATAGGAAACAAAAAAGAAAGTGCAGTTGGTGTGTAATTGTCTTCCTCAGTGTTTGTCAAATAGGATCTCTGACAAACAGTGTTTGATCAGCTATAGAGAGTGATGAAACATGCATGAAAGTGCCTTCTTTCTCCCAATTGCCCTATTCTGTATGACCCTGCTTGTTGAAAATTTGAATATGGTGATTTCAGAATTGATATACTTCATTAAAGAGCCATGATCAAATGTATCCTTTCTTTTTACCTATAATATCAAAATGTGTCAGCCCAGTCATTTTAACAAATTGTTTTTGAGAAGTGTATTGCTATGAAGAGGGTTTTTTAGTATTTCAATATATTGTTGGTATTAACAAACAAACAAAAATCCCAATAACAGGGAGGGGAAAAAAAAACCAGACTACAGAGGTGACTTGTAAGAAGTTAATTTTGTTATGCTGTGTTATGTTGATATTTGTTCTGGTAGCACAAATTGAGTATAAAGTGCAGATGTGTTATTATGAAAGACTAAAAACGTAGTGACTCCACCTGACACTTTATTGTTGTTTTGTCACTCCGCATAGCTTGCTCTCTCCAGTGATAAGATCTCCATGCTGCAAATGCCACTCCTCAATCTTGATTTGGATGTCAGAGAAAATGGTGAAATTAAGCCAATTTCTATAGAGATGAACAAGGAAGAGTTGCAGAACCTAATAAATGCACTGGAAGCTGCTAATAAGGTAGCTTTTACTGATATAATCATTTGTTCCCAACTTCTCATGTACTGAGTTTATTTTAAGCAAAATTCGCAGAATCGTAGAATAGTTTGGGTTGGAAAGGACCTATAAAGGTTGTCTTGTCTGACCTCCCTGCAGTGAACAGGGACATTGTCAAGTAGATCAGGTTTCTTAGAGCCCTGTCCTTGAATGTTTGCAGGGGTGGGGCATCCAGCTCCCCTCTGGGCAACCTGTTCCAGTGTTTCACTGCTTTCATTGTAAAAAATGTCTCCCTAATATCTAGTCTAAATCTGCTTGCTTTTAGTTTAATACCATTGCACTTTTCCTGTTCTGAAAGGTTAGTGAGAATTCTACTGTTCCCTCAGCTTCACAAATTGTCAGTGTCTGGGAGTGCATATGGGGCACCTGTTTGGTTTATAGTGAGTCCTTTAATTTCTATGGCATAGTAAATCAGGAAGAAAGTTACAAAGATACCAATACAGTGACCCAAGAAGAAAATTTCAAGTGAAACAATAAGGTTTCACTTGAACTGATCTGTGACACTGGAGAATCTCAGATTTCTTAACAGGAAAGACTAAGGAAAATGAGGATTTGAAGAAAATGGTGTTTTTATGAAATTACAGCCCTTAACAGCTTTCAAAGCTTGCTTTCTTCTGCATTTGCTTTCTGATAAACTCAATAGTAGCTTGTCATGAGCTCTGCACTATGCAAACAAAGATTTTTTCATGACAGATTTAAATCTCCACACACCCTTTGGGCTGCTTGAGGGTCTGTATGGAAGCTGTGGGATGTTGTCATCTCCTTACTTAGTTTTATGTGCACACAAGGAGGAATCCACTTCAGAAATGGTCCCTTGTCTCTGCTTTGTGCAGAAGGAATCTCACTGAACCTGGACACTGCTGTTCTACTTCGTGATTACAGGCAGCTGAGGAATGGATTGGGTGCAGTAAAGGGTAAAGAAAGTTATTGGAAGTGATAGTTGTGTGAGGTTGTAAAAGAGAACTGAGGGAAGGATGGTGTGCTTTTCAGAGTGAAGACGTGCTTATTCAGTTGCATGTTGTACGGAAACAGAAAGCAAAAAGCTGCATTTCATAAACTGGTTAAGTTTTGGTCCTATCCAACTTTAATCTCATTCCTTTTCTCGTTTTTGAAGGTTGTCTTACAACTGAAATGATGGAATTCAGATCATCAACAGTCTGCTGGTGATGGCTCCCCAGTTGATTTGGGGGAAAGAAATGTATTCTCTGCAAAGCAAACAGTTGTTGGTGCTGTAAAATACTAAAATGAGAAGTCTGTTATGACTTGTGACCAAATAAACTACTAATCCTTTGATAAAAGTAATAAAATCTTGTATCTGTTTGATCAAAAATATGAAAATCCAATGTATAATTGCTTTTAGCACTGAAGATTTGTAGACCTTTGAAAAAGAATCACTTATGTGCCATATTTATTTTGGTTAAACTTTGATGGAGACTACACAGGTGCCTGGTAAAACTAAGGCATCTTACTTGCATACTATGTTACCTTATCTGAAGTGCCATGATAATAAAGAACATGAGAGAGTATTTGTAGCATTAATATGTTTATATTGTAAATATGGTAAATAAAGACTTGATGTTGTGTGTGAATAATTGCAGTAATTTTTTTCCTGATTTATTAGTCGCTGAACTCTATCTTTCTAGATGCTGGGGAAAATCACCTTAAAAACAAAACCAGTGTAGAACGACAGAATAGCTGAGGTTGGAAGTGAGCTCTGGGGGTCATCATGTCCAACTTCACTGCTCAAACAGGGTCATCTAGAGCAGGCTGTGCAGACTGTGTCCAGATGACTTTTGAATCTTTCCCAAGGATGGAGACATCACAACCTCTTTAGGAATCCTGTTTTGTGAGTCAGAAAACATTCTTAAAAACGTGTATCTGTGTAAAATGTATTGTTTTCCTTTTTGGTACTGGTACATTTAGTCTGGTGTACATGTTCAGTGTCAGTAATTGAAGAAAGATCAGAAGAAATGTGGAGAAGTGGATAAAGAGTTCTAAGGGTGAGAGATTGGAAAATGCTTTATTTTTTGGTGAGTGATTTTTATTGTTGCCATGCTGTTCTTATCATTTAGGATGAAAGGACTGAAAACTACTTTTATTTATAGTAGCAGAATCAATAAACAGCAATTTACTTCATGCAAGTGTACACCATCGAGTTTGGGATGTCATTTGGATAGAAGACACTTATTTGTGTGCTGATCCACTGATACAATTTATAGATGTAGCAGATACCTAGAAAGTCTGTACTTTGAAGAATATTAAGGTGGTTATTTGATGTAGTATGTTGCTGAAGAGAATTTTGTGTTGCTACATCTTAGTTTTCAAAGATCAACTGTTCAAAAATGCAGTAAGTTCATCAGAATAGTGTGTTTTCTCAACAATAAAAGGCTACAGATAACTCCCATTTTTGTATTCAAACAGTGAAACTTCTATTGCAAAATCTGCCACATCACTCACTGATGAAAAGAAATTTTTAAAAATGCAGATAGTATTTTAAATAGTTCTGACTTTTTCTTAGTGGTAAAGTTTACATAGTTTCATTTTAAATTCTATAGCAAGTTATGCAAAAATGGATTTACAATTAAGGGTATGTGGTGGTGGTGGTTTAGTCTTTAGTATCGTCCTATATTTGTCCTGTCCTTTGCTACAGCACTGAACAGAAGAGGCTGAAAAATAATTTTTGATTACTTTTTTGCTTTAAAAAGAAGAAAAGTTTCTGTTATGATGTGACAGTACTAAATACATAGTTATATGCTTTTTTTATAGGTGTTAGACTTTCTTGAAAATCTGAGTCTTTTTTAGTAGAACCATCAAAAATATATTTCTAATAGGGGGCATAACAACACCCTGTGACTGGCTAGAGAGGGAGAGGAGCACCAGTTGACAAGTAGTTGAGAAGTAGCAGCTAAAACATGGTGGTCATGGAATTGCATTTGAATGCATGGAATTGCATCCTGACCTTACATCACTCCAGGGAAATGAACTGTCCTCATAAGGCACGAAATGGCCTCCAGTAGGTGGCCAGGAACAGGACCAAACAGAATGGAGAAGAGCGCTTGCTGCTCTGTACTTGGTACCATCTATCAGAATATGGTTTTCTTCTGTCTTTGCTCAGAGAATTAGATAATTCTGGAACAAGCGAGGTCTCCAGTTGTGACAGATGAGGCATTTGTGGAGACTGTACCAGACCAAATTGATGCAAAAAGCTAGAGATTTCACAAACCCCGCTGTACGGGTGTCAGCTTCAACATACAACTGAATGAATGCGGGTAGACCCGAGCAGGTAGCAAATAGGACAAATGTACACACATCTCAGCATCTAAGACAAGCTTATGGCCAGCAGCATGTCTGTCAAGTGTGCCCGGCCATGCTCCCTTCCCTCCTGAAGAATAGGGGGACAGGTAAAGAAGTTGACATTGCATTTCCACGCAGGGGTTTTCATAAGGTTTGGAGTGTGGCCGTGCATGTCACAGCCCCTGGAGGCAACTAGATGCTGGGACCAGAGCTAAATAAAACCACACCAGTAACAACAGCTGAGGTGTGAGGAGTGCCATTCACAAAGACACTTGAGGCTCTGACTACAGGGGAATCGGGAAAATCTTCTGAAGGCATAGGAAAGCTTAGGCCAAAGGTGCAGGAGTTTAAAGAGACTCCATTAGATTAAATAATTTTTAATTTTGTCTTTGCTGATCTGCTCACTTTGCCCATGTCTGTATTTTCCTATGTTCTTCCAGGCCTGAGATCTTTCTAATTAACTGGCTACAGTGCATGGAATAGCTTTGGTGGGTGCACCTCCCACCACACTAACTTGTAAAGGTTGTTCCCAGGAGATGCTTCCCCTTTGTCCTGTTTCAGGGACACGGGTTCATATTCTCCCAATGTTTACCCTGCAGAGCAACTCACTTCTGGGTCCTGCAGTCACACGGGGAAAAAAATTCCAACCAGCCATCATGAATATGTTTAAGAAATCTCTGTGGTTTTGTAGATATTATGTACAGACCTCCTAAGTATGTAATTTACACCAGAAACAGAACTTTGCACACATGGCTTTTTTGAACCAAAAGCTAATGAAAATAGGACATATAATGGACACACTATATGAAGTTTTAATTTCACCATGTAAGAAGCACCCACAGAAATCCACATTGCTTAAGCAGACCTTGGATTTGCATCAGAAAATGCAGCATATGCAAAATATAAAAGTGAATTATAAGAATAATGTTACTTGCCCTCCACTGGCATTCATTGCACTTTTCTCTGTTTCATAGAAATCTTCCCTTGATTTCAGAAAAACCAACCATTTCAGCTTTGATCTTGGTATGCTGAAGGGAATCAGAACTGGATCTTAACAGCAAACTTTCGGCATGGAGTTGACTATTGTAAAACTGCTTTATCAACAAAGCAATTATGTCCATTATGCCAAGAAGCTGTGTTTTTCAAAGATACTTATAAGCCTGTAGAACACTTCTGAGTTCTGGAGCAAGCCTTTCTGGTGAGAAACATGCTGAAACTTTCTTACGCTTTTTTTCTGAAAGGTGGTTTTAGGAACTAGTAAACACCCTGTCCTGAAGTGTGAAAATTTTACTACCATTTTGAGTTGTGAATTGATATTTATAATGCAGTATCAGCAATAAAGGGATTTTTACTATTCTTGTTATGCTTTCATAAGTGCATCAAGATAGTCTATAATTTTTTTTACTTTGTTAATTACATTTGGTGGTATATTACTCTTTCCTCTGTGAAATTATAGTCCATACTTGCTTCAGGACCTCTCCAGAAAGACCAGAAGACCACTACCAAAACCTAGAAAAGGAGGGAAATCTCACAATGATTCATCCTTTGGACTTTGGCAGGCCTGTGTGGTTTGGGTCATGAGGTTACTCTGTGGAGAGATCATCACAAGAGCAGAACCTGGTGTTTTAAGCTGGTTTGTGGATGACATACTGGATATTCAACCCTTCACATTGTCTGGGGCTGGAAGTTTTGCTCAAAAGTATTCTTCACATGTGCCAGCGCCACCGGGAGTACTATACAGAGAAGGCTCTGGCTATTTTTAAGCATCAGGTTAGTCAGCTGGTTTAGCTGATAGAGTAATGAAAGGCACTGGAACTTGTGGAGATTTTTCTAGCTAGAACTACTACAGGTCCATCTGGACAGCTTTGGCAGCGGACTCTCTGTGAGGAAGGAATCCTAGCATCATATAGTTTAATTTTTTTTTTGATGGCTACAGTAAAAGAATAACTTTTTTTCCTTGGGAATGCAGGGGATTCACATTTGCCATATTTCTGTAGATACAGAACCAGAGCAACATTGAGTGATGTAATAAGAACTGCTACTAGCGTCCTTTGTAAAACTCAATCCTGAATTCTTTACCTATGCCAAAGTCTCATTTAACTCTCTCTTGAAATGATGATTCGCCAGCTTTGTTTCAGAAATGTTTGCTGCAGTATACAACATTCAGAGTTTCCTCTGAAAATCTGAAAAAAGGTAGTATGTTGTCAGCTACATCAAAACTGCAAATGATGTTTCAGAGGTGGGACCAAGGAAACTGGTGTGTTCACAGATGTGAATGAGGTGGAGCAGACAATATAATTAGTTAACTCTGCATTCCCAGACAGTAAGTAGACCAGTCACCTGGTCTTCCTTTAAGATATGCTAGATTTTCTCATAGTTCTTTCCCCCTAAGAGACTAAGATTTGTCTCTTAGTTCTTTCTCCCTGTACATACACATTTCAGCCTCATTACGTGTTGAAATTCAGTATTCTTCTGTGATTTCCTGCCTTCTTTGGGTGCAGGGTGGTTGTTTGCCCATGGGGGTAGGAAGACAATCACAGATGTGAGGGGGGTTATGCTTTGTAATACAGAAACAATGAAAAATATTTTTTTTATATAACACATAAAACCCAGCCCTTTTTTCTTTTACTAATACTCCCAAGGCAGTGTTAGCAATGCATCCTCAATATGTGAGAATTGATGGGAATAGGCAGAGGTTCATCGGGGACGGAAAACAGAAGCAGCTGGTGGAACACATCGCCCACCCCTGTGTGACTTTCTTCATGATGTATCTCAAGAAATCGTTCACTTGCAGTACAAGAGGATGGAACAAGGCAAATTGGTAGATAACTCTGAAATGACCACCTCTGTGCTGTTCAGTTGTAGCATGAAGCAATGTAATGTCAAAAATATTACTGTTATATTCAAAATACTGGGGTTTTGTGACTAATAAGGTTGAGGTTCATCAAGTTCCTTTCTGCCAGAGAAGAGGGGTGGGTTAATGTGAGCCTCGTCCTCTGCTATAAGCTAGCTCCTTTGTTGAAACTTACAGGAATAGATCCTTACTATTCTGTTATCTTTTGGTTGAAATTATCAATGGATTCAGATATTACTGGGACACTCCCAGTCAGGCACACAAATATACAGGCTCAGGGACAATAAAGCTCAAGTCCTTGGGAAACTGAGCCAAAAAGGACTTTCAGTTCAAATTGACTGAGAGCTGCACAAACTGTACCGGGATTTAGCTGAAACCTAATTAGCAATAGGACCTTACCTATGCTAATCTTGAAGGCTGGTTCTAAGGGCAAGGAAATTAACTGCTGAAGTACAACTATGAGGGAGCTTAGCATTACAGCATTATTCACCTTTGTAGTGCAAAACCAGCTGAATTGCTCCAACCTACTGATGGGAAGAGACTGTGTTTCTTTTGTACTCACTAATTTCTAGCTCCGGATGGCAATGCACATGGGTAACCCATAAACAGATTCATTTTTCCATCCTGCGCATGTAATAACCACTGCATTCTCCCTGCTGCCAAGCTATTGCTCTCAAGTGAGAAGTGCTTTCTTCTGCTTTTTTTTCTAGAAGTTGTACCTACAGTCAGTGGCTCTTGCCTCTGTATGTGGTGGGGTCACTAATCTCTGCTGCCAAACTTTGCACTAAGAGCTGGCTCAAGACTGGGGCTTCCTGCTCTCCGTGCAGACAGGCCTTAGTGGGTGCCACTCAAAATGGGCTGCACAGCCCATTGGGATTTGTATCAGTGGCATGTGCTCAAGGTCTCCTGGTGGACCTTCCTATTTTTGAACATGTTGTTCTTAAGGAGTTCTGCATTTGCATTGCTCTTGTTTTGTAAATGGCTTTTACTCTGCTCCATACTTTTTTTATCCCATTGGAATTGTACAGTGTAACTGCTTTTAATCCATGTGCCTGTCATCTGTTGTGTGAAGTAGCTGGTTGATCCATAAACTAAAAAATACATGTGTGCAGGTGTTAAAAGCCTACAAGAAAAAATGCTGAGGACCATTAAAGCTGATCCTTGCTCTTGTAATCAAAGATAAAGGATCCTTTTTTTAAACCCAAAGTCTTGTCTTGTTCCAATGTCGTATTGGGTGTTGGTTCTTTCTAATGTTCACTGCAACTGAAAGAGAGGTTCTAATGTCTCTGCAGCACTCGAACAGCTGGGTTAAATTACTATCCTGTGGTCTGTCTGTGATTATCTTTAGGAAATCAGGTAATGTAAAAACATGGGCCACTGGCAGTTGTTTTTCACAGAATATTTTACATACAAATCTGCAGAATGTATTACTTTCATTGAATTTATTTCTGTGTATAACCACAAAGCGGGCAAATTCACTTGTTTGTGAACTTATTCCATTTGCAAAGTCTGGTGCCAGTTCACAGAATTCAAAACTATTTAATAGAGTGTGTGTTTGGAATGTCCCCCTCTTGGGGCCACTGTTTGCAGTTATGGAAAGTTCACTTTGCTTATGTCCATATGTTCTCTGTATAATTTATTTTACAATACCAAAATAAGATAGTTAGTTGCCACTCAAATATTCTTATCTAAACATTGCTTAAATTTGACTAAAAAATTAATAAAATAGTCCCATGTGGGATTCTTGTTTAAAAAAAATTTGGAGTTGTTTCAGGGTGGGGATAGGCATACAAGTTGTAACCTACTCAGAAGAGCCACTTGACAGAATTAATATTTGTCCTGAATCACCCCAAGCTGTACCCAGTGGCTGATTAATCTGATAAAATTGTGCAACTCTTTAATAGACTGGAGTTTAAAGGTTGTATTAGCAGAGGGAAGACATCTGAGGAGACCACAACTGTGCTCTGTTGAACTTGGGATGAGGTTGGGACTTTGGAGCCCACAGAAAAATTGATAAAGACCACCCTAGATTAGCAATACCTGGTTTGCAGCCCTATATTTTTTGTAGTGAGTAAATTAAACCTATTCCTCTTCTTGTTTGGTGATTCTATTATTCCAGACTCTTTCTGCAGAAACCTCCTGCACAAACAAAGGGAAGGATGAGAAGGTTCAGGTATTGCACAATGTGACAAACCTTAGCATGCGGGAAGTTTTCATTTGCTATTATATTCTGCTTAAAGAAATTGTCATGTTGGTTGGCAATAAGGTAATCAGCTGGCCTTACTGCCAGGCGATGAGGACCTGCTGAAGAAGCTTTCCATGTCCCTTATTGGTATCCGTACCAGTGTTTCTTTCTGTAGGAGCTTCCACAGGTAACAACCATCTTGGTAGCTACATAGACTCTGTTGGCTTGTATATCTTGACTCTCCTAAAAGTTTGAAACACTTTTAATTAAAAAACAAAAACAAAACAAAACAAAAACCAAAAATCCAACAACTGATGATAGTTTCAATAAATTGCTATGTTAGACAACAGTGTAAATGCTTTTAGGAAACAATTTGCCATAGGGAAGATGACTGACCTATTGCTTCTCAATTGCATGGGCCTTGCTAGAACTTTGCCTGTGGCTCTTTGGCTGGAATTGCCTGCGTCAGGCAAAAAGCAGCCAAGTGCAGAGAGGCGGCTCCTCAAAAGGAGTGCACCCAACATCACTGGTGTGCTGTAACACTCAGACACATCTGATCCTGTAGGAAACTGTATGAAGAAATCTCCTCAGATATGTTCCCAGACATCTGCCAACTTAGTTTTGGGTTTGATTTCCCCTTAAAACATGGTGCTAACACACAACCAAGGTTGTGTGTTAGATCTCCATAGTGGCCATTCACTTAAGAGTTAGACTCAATGATCCTTGTGGGTCCCTTCCAACTCAGAATACTCTGTGTGATTCTGTGTGTAGCGTTTAGCAGAATGTTGCAATTACCAGCCACAGGAGATCTGGCAGTTAAGAAAAATCTTGGCCTGGGGTATGTCTCAGTATTAGTTCCAGGAATGAACATGTGCTTGTTTTCTACTTTTTAATATTGCATATGGCAGAATTGTTCTCATAAACTTCAACTTTATTACTTTTTGTCCAGTTAGATCAATTCGGCTGATTCCTTGCTTGGAAATTCAGTGGAACTTCTCTCTGCTGCCCTTTATTTCTTTTCAAGATCCCTGCTTCTCTGAATATGTGATTTGACTTCTCCTTGAGTGATACTTCTCACACATACTATGGAAATCTTTCTCAGTATAACTATTTGAAATGATGTGTGGTGTAACAGTTATAATCCTTCAAACTATTACTTCTTCAAATTTCTCTGCACTCTAAGTGTCAAAAGACAGTGACATAGATACTAATTTGAGTTGGTTTACTGTGTTGTTTGGAAGCATGCTGCTGTGGGCTGCCAATATGTGATAAATACAGTGGGACTAATTTCTATTCCACTTAAAAAAAATTAAAGTGAGTGCAGAAAGGTCATGTGCGATGCATAAACGTTGTAAAAATCAAGGTATAGCACTTCTGCTGAAGATGCTCTTTAAGAGCAGATCTGTAGTATTCTGATCTGAATGCTATGAGGCTGGATTTGGGTTGGGTTAGGGTTTTTTCTTCTGAAAGCTTAAATCTAGAAGTGTTCCATGGCTGGATATCTTACACTGAACATGTAACATTATAGCTACTGAAGTTCTTCAGAGTTAACAAAATTGAGAAGGAAAAGAAGCAAGTCTAATTAAGTTCGTCTGTGGTAACATTATTGCATAAATTAGTGGACATAATACAGCCAGTAAATAACATTGAAAACAATAAACGTGATGGGAAAGACCATTCTGGACCACTTGTCTATCAAGTTAACATCAGTCAAATCAGGGATTTTGACTTTGATCTGGGATGCC
Source organism: Pseudotriccus pelzelni (assembly GCA_035584735.1). NCBI lineage: Eukaryota > Metazoa > Chordata > Aves > Passeriformes > Tyrannidae > Pseudotriccus > Pseudotriccus pelzelni. Next base: position 47,204,358 of record JAWMRA010000130.1, read on the forward strand.
CTTCTTCGTAAGTGTCCTTTTTTATGAAGCCTGTGCCTGTCCAGAGGACTCCTGTTGTAGAGGTCTCTGCTGGAAGTGGCTCTTCTGTACTGCAGGTTGGCACTGTCATACGTGTACGTGGTGGCTCGAGGGTCACGGAGGCTCGTGAACACATCTGAGCTGCTGACATCATTTCGTATTTCAAGTGGTCTGAGAAGCATGTTTCCATGGGGATCAACCTGTGTCAAGGAAGGAATGTGGATTAGACAAGTTCCTCAGCCAGCCCAAGGTGTTGCCCAGATGGACCTTCAGGCTCTACTGCCGAAACACTCCTGCAGTGACAGTCGTGTCTGGTACAGTGTTCACAAAAGTATACAGATACTGAATAGTCTTTCCTGATTAGCGTGAAATTAACTAATAAATGTCTAAGAACCTTCCATCCTGATCTGGCTTCTTGGTCTAGAACCTTGTAATTCAGTTAGTTATCTCATCCTCTGTGAAATAAGACTTTTCTAATTTTATCTTTAACTTGGATCACAGTCTTCACAAAATACTGATTTGTAATGTCTGGTGACTGGACACTTGAAGGTTTCATTTCACACAAAGTGAAAAGAAAATGTTACTGGCTCTGCCCATTTTAAACAGTTTTATACAGTTTTAGTGCTGAAGGTTAGTTTCAAAGAATTTTCTAACAATTGGTTCATGATATGAGGAGCACAGAGGTACAGTTACGTAAAATGGTCATAATGAAAATTGATTTTGGACAATTACTACATTGCAGAGATGGAAATCATAGCATATCATTAACTTGTTCATGTGCCTTGCCATAATCCATTTTACTCAATGGAACCCTACATTCAGTTGCATTTTTACGTGTTGGTACCAGAAGCAGTTGTTTTAAATGTTTGTCACTTACTGTAGTTGTGCTGTTGTTTAGTCAGGGCTCTGTTTTAAGTACCTAAGCAAAGAACTGGAAAACTGGAAACTGCAACCACTATGTGCATCTGGCACAATATGTTATATATATATATATAAAATGTTTTTGTATCATTGTCTTTTTTACATATGAATATAATTAACCATGAATGGCAGCATTGCTACAATAGTGTTTACCTTTTCACAAGTCTCTAGTTTTCTACCTGTTCGTAGTAAAACCTCTTTTGAAAAGTTTTTTGGTGTTCCCAGGATGACTTCCGACTTCTTCATAAAGAGTTTCTAGATGTTTCAAATTCACAGATATTTAAACATCCACTGTAGATTGTATGAGGGAAATACACATCAGAACACAGGCCTCTTAAATGAAATTTCAGACTTCACCTCCGGGCTTGAATATTAAAACTGGTTTTGGTAAGCTGTGGTGTTTGACCTATCCCAAATATATTACAATCTAGACCATATGCATGCCTTTATATCAAGGAATAAAACAGTAATTATAGACAACATCTGGTGTTGTGAAGCACCAATGATGTGCAATGCTTTGTTTACACTCCGATCTTTACATTTTTAGTAAGACATAGAAGAGCTAGGAAATAATATAATAATCCACAGCAGATTTAAAGCATGTTCAAGAAAAATCTCCAAGAAAAACTAACAGGGAAACCCAATCTCTGGGGTTGCCAGAGAGGATAGCTGGGAGCCAGAGAAAGCCTCGGTTCCTCCTGGAAGGAGGATGTTCCTTCCCACTGCCAGAAGAAATCATCATGTAATGACTGCTGATGTCTTTGCACTGTGCCAGACTAAGCACCTGCTAACTGAAAACAAAGCAGTGAAGGGGCTATTTGTACAAGAGGCACCCAAGAGATCTGTGGGGTAAAAACATCTTCTAAATGGAGTATAAGTCAGCATAGATAGAAAATGCATTTGCCTGGTTTAGCAACTGCTTCTGTATGCACTGAAACAAGCATTCAGTGGCAATACCCCAGTTCCCGCCACTACTTTGGTGGGAAAAACTCACATATTCTGGGTTAGAGAGGCCAGTTTGTCATGAGCATGCTGTTTCAAGTATTTGAGACATACACGACCCAATTTATACTTTTTTAGGTCAAGCCTTCAAATTTAAGCAGAAGGAAGATTTAAGCCAGGGTTTCCTGCTCTCCAGAGGACTGCCATAACCATGGGACTATTCATTACTCTGAAGAGCTGACATTTTTATAGTGGAAAAAATAATGAACTCGGAATTGCCTCTGTGTAGAAAGAGATATTTTTTAATACTCAGAAGTTTTGATAGTCAGCCTTTTCATCCCAGTTTTATGAAATAGCTCTTTGAGCTGCCTTTGATTACATAATCTAATGTGTAAGCTAATTGACTTTAGTCTTGTAATAGAAGTAACAGTAATGCAAGCATCATTAGGCAGTTATTATGACTTTCCTTTTGACAAGACAACTCTTAACAGCCTACAGTGTGAAGTGATTCACAGGGATCTTTCCGAAACCAATATGTCCTGACAGTTTATTATGAGGCAAGCAGCGCATGCATTCCTGCTCTAAGTGTTCTGAATGAACCTGTTATTTTTAGAAGAAGTTTCATTTAAACCGTTTTAGGTGAGGTGATTTGTATGTATCATGAAACAATTCGATCTTTGAAGTCTTTGCAATTCACAGCAAAGGGCCTTACACTGCTCTTGACTAAATTAGCTCAGGGAAGTATAAAGTCTCTTCTTACATCCGTGGTCAAATTCCCTGTGTAAGGTGAAGCTTGTGGGAAATAGTTAGTTTCCCACATAATTAAAAACCTTTTCAGTATATCTTGAAGTTCACTTCAAAACTTGTGCAGCTGAGATTTTGTTACCGAAGCTTAGTAATTCTACAAATTCCTGAAGGAATCTGGAAAATGTACAACTTGTTAAGGGGTCCCCCAAAGACACTTGTTTTTAATTTTGTCTATTGTTATTTTTAGAATGAATTAACAGCAAATATTTGCACATTAAATGCTGTAAATTTTCTGTCTTAAAATCTTTTCTCCCTTACTAATACAAGGTTGCTGGGGGCTTTCTCTTGGCCCTGTGCTGGAGCAAGCCTGTGCATCAGAACCAGAGAGCAGCCTTTAACTCGTTCCAACCCAGGCCTCAGTGATGAGGCTCTTTCCCCACATCAGGTAGGTACTGCAGTTGTACAGTCTTTGACATATTTGCATCAGGTGGGATGACCAAAAATGGGGATGGAAGAGACAAGGCTCTGTCTGCTGAGTTTTCTGACCCAGTAGCTGTCTGGCTGCTTTCTCAGGAGTACAGTATCTCAGTTCCCTCCTTATGGAGGAAGGATGAGCCATATCAAGCCTAGAGTACTTTTTCCTTGCTCAGATGTGATACATTTATCCTTTCAAATACCACCGTGTTGCTCTTTAACTGGAATGCCCTAAATTTTGTTACATAAGCTGACCATGGCTTAGATGAAAACAAGATTTCTTGCTTAACAGATATTCTGAGCCTAAATGTGTGTTTGCACAAACACTTTGGTTTGTACAATGCATAAATCTTGCCTAAAGTTGTAGAAAGCTGAAGAACTGATTTATTTTGGTCTTTTGAACTTATAATGAAGAATATATGTGAGGAGCATGTCAAAGGATCTAAAGCTGATGCTGTGTTAGTCATATGGTGTAATTACTGAAGTTTATATATTCTTCAGGTGAATGTATATGGTGATGCTTCCTGTAAGAACATTTGGATCTGTACTGAGAGTGTATCTAAATTAAGTATATAAACTTTTATTTTCTCCTTTGCGTTGGAACTGCCTAAAGCCTAAATCAGCACAGGTACATATATATGAATTTTTGTAAGTGTATGATGTGTGCTGAGGAAATATCATTAAAAAAAAAGTAATAATTTTGCTTGTATGTTTACTTAGAAAATGAGTGTTCTGCTTAGGACCATCAAATTATATTGTAAGTGTAAAACAGTGAAGTAATAAAAACAACCCAAAACAATGGTCCTGCGTTGACCACATAAAAAACAGTCAGTCAGCTCTAGGGGAAGAATAGCATGTTGGCATTCCTCGACAAAGAATGGGTCTCAAATGCTTAATGCTGTCTGGAATGAGTTTGCACCTACCTATTTTTTTTACCTTAACTGTTGGGAGATAAAAGGTAAGAACTTCTGTTTTATCTCAATACAAACCCATCTTCCTCTTAAGATGAAAGATTCAGGGCCATGTTACTCATACAAGCTGTCTTGTTGGAACAAATGCAGTAGTGTTATCACAATCTGATCTGCAAAGAAACAGGTTATGCTCAGCAGGGCTGTACTAATTCCGGGGGGGATTTACTTGGTGTTTGAGCTAGTTGTGTGGTTATGTACTTCCCTTTTTTTTCTCCTTCAAGTAACTACTCTACTGGAAAATCATGGTTTCCTCAGAATCTGTGGCTGGTCTCTGGCTTTCTGTTCTGGGTGCTTTGTGAATCACAGAAGGTTTGAAAGGAAAGTGTGATGCTGTGCAGACTCGGGAAGCAAGAGACCATCTATCACTTGCTTTGTGTTGTCATTTATGAACCTTATGATGGCTCAGCCCCTTTCCCACTCACAGTATGATTGCATTCTACCTTTCTCCCATATTTAAGAGAAATCTTCTGTATAACAATTATTCACAACATCCTTGTCTGGGGAAACAGAAGCAGTTGCATGCATGAACTATCTAAATATTTTCTTGCTGAGTGGTTTTGTCCTATTTATCCATAATTACAGTGGTCTCCTCAATGACATCTAGCTTCAACAAATAAACAAGGACATATAAACAGTCTTTATGCTTTATTCAGAGAAACAGAAATATTGTTTACTACAAATTAATATTTTTTTGTATATTAGAAATTAAAATGGCATAAATTGTGAAACTGGAAAGACACTGTTTCCACCTTCTTCAGTCTGTAGAGCAAGGAACAGCCACATAGGAAACAGCAGTTCAGTTTCACTGTTCATCTGGTCTTCTCTATACTGTTAATATCGTGGTCAGTTTGTTGAGTGTTGCTCACACATCTAATGCTTTTGTTATCTGGTGAAGGACTTTGAACTCTTTTACTCATGGGAGTTGCATGTCAGATGGGAATGATTAATATCTTCACCTGGCACAAAGAGATGAAGCATTGTTACATATCATCTATTGGTTAGAGGTTCCTGTATGGATAAGTGGTGTGGGTCATAAGCAGAAGGGAAAAAAATATCCCATAGCTATATATACTTACAGCTGTACTTTTATGCTCCAAAAAAACTTTCCCTTGCTCTGGTACAGACATCATAATACCAGTGAAAAATCTCAAAACACAATGGAGAATAGCTCGGAGCTGTTTTCACATAACCTTACTGTGTCCCACTTTTCCGGTCATGTACTTTCTTCCTGCCAAGGACAGAAATACAACCGTTGGACATCAGCATTTCTATGCTGAGTAAAATGAATGTTCATGAGGTCCCACATCAATGTGTGGGATATAAAATCCACTGACATCCATTCACATGTGTGTATTTATGTGTGTGTGCGTACGTATATATATATATATATATATATATGTATCTAAGATCACAAACCTGCACTGTACAGGCAGAAAGCAGGTTGTTCACTTAAAGCACTCTCAGCCTCAGAATGGAATTTCTGTCTCAAGTGTAAGCACTTACAAATCCTGGTACAAAGCATGTATGCCTTCTTTTTCTGTCAGAAAAATGCTGGTGTATGCGTGTGGTTCTCTGAAAACTTTCCATTCCATTCCATTCTGAGTACCAGCCTCAGTTTAATCTTTGCCATATAACATTTAGACAAAAGCTTTTAGTTATGAGTTAGGGCTTTTTGTTATTTAAACAAACTCTCCAAATACGTAGGAAAAAGAACTTACCAGCACTCTTATCCTTTACACTTTCTCATCCTTTACTCAGTTCAGCGCACTGGGGCCCATGGGGACAAGGCTGACCTCTGAAGAAGCGTTGATTCCCTCTTCATCCTGAATCCTTGATGTGCTGCTTCTCACCTAGGCTGGGTTATCTCAGGAGCTGTTGAGGTGGCTGGTCAGAGTTTGTGAGTTTTGTTGGGTTTTTTCCCTTCCTTATTTGCCATAGAAATGCAGAGACAGTGTCTGCGTGCAAAAATCCATAACAGGGTGGATTATCTCCTCTGCTCTGTGGAAGACAGTACTTGTGGGACCTTGGAGACCGATGATTGCCTGAACTGATATTGTGCCCCCACAGTAATAAAGCATCTCCTACACAACGGGACAGGAGGCAAATATGAGTAAGGACTTTTAATGGGCTCATGAGTTCACTGAGGCTGAGGATGTGACAGCTTTGTTAATGATGCTTAGCTGTAGTGGTGTGGCTGCTGGGACACCAGACACACAAATTTAGAACTAATAAGGTATCACAGAGTTTCTGAAACGCACTTCCTGATATGTATGTGAAATTGCAACCATCCATCAAGATAAAGTCTTACCTGTTAGAGTTTTATGTGTCAATCTCAGTCTTCAAGCTGAACAGAGGGCTCAAATAAAGTTTTGTCCAAATGTTATCACCTCAGGCCACAACAGTACAGCAGTTTATAGGACAGCCTGGGCAAGATCTCATTAGTACTTGAATGCAATACATTGTAAGAAAAGCAGAGAAAGAAGAAAATTTTTGGCTCATTAGGATATGTATTTTCCTCTGAGTCAGACTGGGCCAAATGCACCTGAGAATTCGAAGGGTTTATTTCTGAAAAACTGGGAAAAGTTGAAATAGTTTTAAAGCAGTTTGCAAGTGCTTGGTGATATATTGCAAAATTAAATTTGTCCCTGTTAAAAAAAACCCAGTCCATAGTATTACTTCCAGGAGTTTGCATTTTATGTAGTTTCTTACTGTGTTTTCAATTGAAGATGGAACAGACCAAACATTGCTGTAATCTCTTAAAATACAATTTTTTTTAGGCAGTCTTAAATGCTTTTGCACGTGTTCCATCTGCATTTATCTCTGTCATCATATATATCGACATTGTCACAGTAGAAATAATGTTTGAAAAGCTAGCTTCAATGTTTTACCTGGACTCTGTTTGTTTCCAGTCTGCTCTTCTCGCCTGGAGCATGTCCTGCCCTGCCTGCTCTCTTTTTTTGATGCTGAGGTCCTTTCCCAAAGAATATGTAGTTTACAAAGGCATATTCCAGCAGGGCCAGGAACACAAACACAAAGCATCCCATCAGGTAAATATCTATTGCCTTGACATAGGGAATCTTTGGCAAGGTCTCCCTGAGGTGGGTGCTAATGGTGGTCATGGTCAGCACAGTTGTGATTCCTGCAAAAAGAAGAAAAAGACATTGATTAACAAGACAAGGAAGGAGGTTTGAGTGTGAAAGGCATAAGGGCAGCATTACATCCCACGCAGATGGCTTAATTATGGGATCAGATTCTTAACAGCCAAGGGAATGCCTTTTGCAGGACTGGAAAGGAAGATATCCTTGCAGGTCTGCTGATAGCACCTTCCTTGACCTTCCATGCAATGGAGGGTGAATGAAATAACTTTCAAAAGCCCAGGCTGTCTTGGTACAACTTGCCTTAATTTTTACAATAGCTTGGCTAGGGAACATGGAGTTGGCTGACCTAGATAGCAAAGAATTAATTGCTGATTTTTCTGTGTGAGGAAATGCTTCTCACTTTATTTACAGCAGTAGCCCTGCTTGATCCCATAGGGTGACTTGCATTGATCTGGGGATCTGGAATAAGTATCTGGCTTTTGATTGAAAACAGAGGATTGAAAGGAGAAAAGGAAGCTGACATATCTCCACTGATGTTAGTAGGATCTTCTGTATACCTTTCAGTCACACACCTGTCCTGAAAGGACACCTTTTAACCTCTACATGGATTATTCATGCAGCACAGTGTAGTGACCCTTCAATACCTGAAGCAGACTTTTGCGCTTCAGTTTGGAAGCAAGATACTTTTTGTTCTGATCCAAAGACCATTATGAGAACTGGAAATAAGTCAGGAACCCAACTTAACTGCAGAGCAAGAGCCTCAGATATAGGCAAGGTGGCACCTGCCTGCCTTCCTGACAATGAGGGTCCTACGCTGTATATGTAAGATCACAATTAATGATGTTGCAATCAGCAATATAGAATTGGTGCCACTGTATTCAAAGGCAACAAGTATCTATGCAGTTCAGTTATTTTGAGAAGTTACCTAGAGCAACTCTGGCTGCAGAGGCATCATAATTGATCCAAAAAGATACCCATGAAAGAATTGTGATTAGCGTGGAAGGCATGTAAGTTTGCAAAATGAAGTATCCAATATTTCTTTTAAGCCGGAAGCTAAGTGATAATCGAGGATATGCTCCTGAAAGAAAGAAATCATATAATGAGTAATGCCTAACAAAAGTTAGACACTGATTATTTCTGGGTTGGGGAAGAGAGGAGAGGGGTTTTTTAACTAGCCAGTGCTTACCTGTTGTAAATTCCACTCTCTTTGATACCATCTTGTAATCAACGATAGAAAATTGCGGGAGCTCAATGTTATTAACTCCTGTTACTGCTGACTCTCCTCCATTCCAGTAAAATTCAATATCATCAGTAGTGTATCCATCTGAAACAGAGGCAAAATTTGATTACTGACTTTTCTTTTTGTTTTACTATTTTGCTTAAATAGTTGAGGTTCAAGTGGAAGGAGCTGTTGTTAATCATGAATTCAGCCTTCTGTTGTGTGACATTCCTGTTATACACAAGCCACGTAGCCTCCTCCATACCCTGGGGAAGCATCTAGGTGTAGAAAGGGAGAAGACAGAAAATGAGGACAGAATTTAAGATTAAAGATAATTTTTTAGCTAGCAATAATGTAACAATTTTTCATTCAGGCTTGAGTTGTTCAGTTTGCCAACAGACATCAACAAAACTTTTAAACTGTGGAGGAGCTCTGACAGTAAAACCAGGTTCAGTTCCCAGCTTTTCATTTGATTTCCTATGCAGGCTGTGAAAAAATACAGAGTTGAGAGCCAGTGGAGGCAAAGATGATTCTAGAAGAATTAAGGTGCCTGTAATATTACCTGACAGTGTCTGTCAGAGCTGAAGGTAACCCTTTGATATTCATGAAGCATTTTATATTTTAATTAGACCAAGACAACTTTGATCTTCTGTTATTACAGAACTATTTCTTTTTTACTTCAAAACTAGCACCTTTCTTCTGTTTCGTTTTAGCAGTGATGTTGATTATTTATAATTTAATTAAAAATTAATTTGCCATTCTACCACTGGGAATGTTAACATTATTGTTATCATTTTCAGAAATATTTTGATTGAACTAAAAAGTGACTGAATTTCAAAAAAATCTCACAATTGACAACATTTTTGAACTAATATTTAAACGGGTTCCACTTTATTGCATTTTTCTAATTTCTCCATACATCTACCAAAGGAGAGAACAACTTCTCATCTATTTTTAAACTTTTCCTTCAGGTGTTAGATTTAATCAGGTTTAAATCATATAACAGAGATCAAATAAAAACATGTGTTTGAACTCGAAGCTTTAGAAAACTTGACAGTAGTTTTGCCAGCTGAACTAACCACAGCATCAGAAGCCTCTACAAAAGTAGGAATCTCTCCTTTCATATACGATATCGAGCTAGGGAAATTAATCTTGAGATGTCTTTCCCTGTGATGGTGCCTGGCAATAGCCTCATCTCTGGGAGGCTGACCACATACAGAATGGGTTCATGGCTTCCCTGGTGACAATCAGAGAAGCTCTCAGAACTTGCTGGCAGGCTCCAGAGACTGCTTGGAAAGCCTGTAGTTATTGAACAGCAATCTTTTGATGCAAACACACAGTGATGGGCTGAACAAGGTTAAATGTTCACATATTCTGTTTGTGAACTGTTCAGAACCATGGTTTTCTAACTATAGGAATTGCTCCAAAAACCGTATTAACCTATGTAATATGGATCACTGCTGTTAGCTTAAAATGGTGCTTTTCATTAGTTATGCTAATTTTCTTTTAAATGAACCATCTCAAGGCTGTGACATAGAGCTCTGTGTGGCTTGTTTGCATTCCTTTTCACTGCAAAAGGCCAAAGTTGCTCTTTAACTTCAATAGCTGCTTTAAAGGCTTTGTACACAAACCACAGGACTGACGTGAACCAAATGTAGGGTGTGATACAGAATGATTGAAAGAGGGAATGAAGACTGCTAAGACTGTTTAAAAGGCCAAGATCAAGACTGTCAAGGAAGTGTTAACTTCATTTTCTTGCAAGTCTGTATTATAAAAAACTTTCTCTTGAATGATTTCCGTTTTCTGAAAAGATGGTGCCAAACAGAGGAAATGGGAACTGTCATCTCATACTGAAAGGGTATGCATAGGCTTGGTACTGCAAGATATCCTCTGCATGAGGTAATACTCATCCTTTGTCTTTAGGGGTTAGAATAAAAAACAAAAATGACATCACTACTTAGATATTGCACAGGTACTTGCTTTAAAGTCACTGGTAGTGACTTTAAAGTGCCTCAGGGTTTGGAAGAAAATGATGACCTTGATTCTTCTGTGCCATCATCACCTAAGGCCCATTTCACACCCTACCCTTCAAATCTGCTCCCATTGTGCCACTTAGTGCTGGGAGCCAGGGCAGAGAAGGGAGCCATCTCCAGTCCTCAGCAACTCCCGACTTTATATGCAGCCTCTACAGGCAGCCTCTGCCATCCTCTGCAGTTCCTCTGACTTTTTGATGGAAGAGGGAATAGTTTGGGCACCTTATTGCAGCTAAAATTCCCTTCTCCAAAGGTGAATTATTGTACATATGGTTGTTAAAACCCACAGTGGTGCCAAATAAACACCTGGGATATCACAGGTCAGATTTCAAAAAGAAAAAAGCACAGCCTCCTACAAAAGGGTTGCACCATGTTATTGGTACACCGTGTGGTGGTGCTGGATCTTAACAAAAAGAAGTTACGTGAGTTTTGTAATGTAGATAAATGTGCTTTTCACTAGTCTTGGAAAGGTTTCTATGACTTTGGCTACTAAATGAAAAGTAAAACTAGTTGGTTATAAAGTCAGTTGACCAAAACATTGCACGGAAGATATGAGCTCATGACATGCCATCACTGCTTGGCCGTGGCAGGCCATGTTTTTGACCTTTTCAAACTTCAGAGACTTCTAAATACATCAAACAATGGATCTAGTGTAAGCTACTGCTGTTTCTAAATATACTGATTTCTTCCTTGAATTTTCTCATTAAAGCTGAAGGAAATTATGAGAAAGGGATAGTGATGTTTTTCAGTCAGGAGCATTCACATTTGTTAGCTCTCTTTTTAGAAGAGCAATTGAGCAGGAACATCTTCCTGTGGTTTTATGTAGAACAAACCTCAGTACATTCATTATTTCCTTGGCAGTCATTGTCATAACTCTGCTAGACACTAAGAAGGTGTAAACTCTCCCTGGGCAGCCCATTCTCTGATGTGATAGGATTGTTGCTGTGTGATGCCCTTCATTATGTGTTTTGCACATTATGTAGGTGTGTGAGAGGCATTACATTCCTGGCTGACAGTGACTCACAGGTGCAGGGCTTGGAGGCCCTCATGTTCCATAGGTGTTGACATGGTTATTTTCTTTCCAAACTAGCAAACTTGAGAGGAAGACAGTTGGCTGCAGTTTAAAGACAGGAATCGATCTCAGCTCTGAACCGAGATAGCAGAGGACAGATCACTCCTTCCTTTTGAAGCAGACAGAGAGGAGCTGTAGTGATGTAAATTAGGAAACCTTCAAGTGTGGAGCAGCACTGACTTCGGGCTAGCAGGCAATGACAAACCCTCATTTTGGGCAGCAAACGCCTTGGCATTTACAATGGAAGAAAAGCTCTTCCAATGATATGAAAAATGTGTTTTGCCTGTGCAGTGGCCAGTGTAAATGCTGGTCTGTTCACTGAACTTATCTGTACTGCCCAGGTACTCCCTCGGCAGCTCTTTTTCCATGTAATCCTTTTCCCTCTGCACATGTATCCATGTCACTAATTTAAAGGCATGCCTCTGCTTTTGTGACAGAGAGAGCAGCACTCGCAGCCGGATAAGGATGCGCGAACACAAATTTCGTGAGAGTCAGCTATCGCGGACCTGAAATATTTCAATTACGTTCACAAGAGCTGCCAAAGAGCAGTTGCAGCTGTAGCTCCCCAGGTCCGGTGTCATTCCCCGCGGCGCTGATGAGGATGCCGTAGCCGGCCCCGCTCCGCGCCCGGCGGGCTGGCGGGGGCGCCCGCGCTCCGCGGCCGGTCCCTGTCGAGCAGGGCGAGCCGCGACTTAAAGCACCTCGGCTCCGTACTTCTACCGCAAACAGGGCCCGATTGCTGGGCAGACATCCCGGGCAGCCTAGCTCACTTCATCGGACTGTTTTCCCCAGGAATTTTGCGTCTGATTTTGTTGACCTAAATAGTAAGTGACCACTAAATTTTTTTTTTTTTTAAATTAATAAATGCCCCAGGGAAAATATTTGATCTATTTAAGCCTTTGTGTGCGAGATTCTTTTCCATCTTTAAAACCATTAAAAATATTTCATTGCCCAGCTCAAGATATGAAGCTTCTGCTTACTAGAAAATATTGTCCAGAAATGAAAATACAGCCCTTGATATGCCAACACTTTTGTTTTGTTTTTGTTTTTTTTAACTTCTAGATCAGCAGCTGAGAGCCTAAGTGAGAACACTTGGTCAGAAGTACCAGAGATCTAAAAAGTGTCTAGATACACACACAGCAAGAAATAGATAAATCTTGCTGTTCACAGAAAAAATATTTTGGAAATGTTGCTGACATTGTGATACAGCCGAGGTTAACAGTGTATTGGATGTCACCAGGCTGTTTTATTTTCCACTGCAGCACCTACCATGTTAAATACCTCTGGGATAAATAAAGATCTGTGTTACTTCAGCAAATAAAAGTCATGGTTCCACTGACTTTACCAATTCAACAGAGATTTCCCTTTTTTTTTTTTATTCTCCAGCGTAGGCAGCTCTAAAACACGCAGAAGCAGGGTTTCATCCTTAGGATCTGTCTAAATAGGGGTTTTCAAAAGACTACATCAGTTGTGTGTGACCCAAATCTTTTGGTCCTGTGTAAAGACATGAGGCTGGAACCCAATCCTCTTCCATCCCTCCTGGATCATGCCTTTTGTAACAACTTAGTCTTTGTTGCCAAATGTATTCTTATATTTTTCTTGTTATTATTCCTATGACTGTATTCAAACAGGAAGATAATGCTTTTGTCCCACACACCACTGAGGTGGTCCATATAATGGTAAATGTATTGTACTATTTCAACTTAAACCTGACATATGAATGGGGCATCTCAGATCTGAAAATGTGTTTTGGAAATCAATATAACTAGTTAACATTAAGGTGAAAGAATTGCTTGAAAAGACTTCCTGCCACCTGTGTTTGAGTCTGTATTTGCATCTTTAAGTTGGTTTTTTTTTTCACTGAGAAATATTTTCTATAGGCAGATGGCAGATTTTCACTGGGGATATGAGTCAGAATTTAGCCTTAGCAACACTGACCCAAATGAAAACTTGGCTAGACTGCTGGAGTACTACACATTGTCAGTTATTTAAGAAGGTTTCTCAAATAAAAATAAATTTTATGTATGGGGCAATCTGTTCCATCCCAGTTGGAGACATCACTTCCTGTCCATTAGAAACAAAAAATAAATGTTATTACAGCACAAAGTTACTCTTACAACATCCTAATCTAGTTCTGAGAGTGAACCATGCCTTAATTTGCAAGTACTTTTAATACTGGTTCCTTGTTACTTGTTATCATTTTTTACCCCTCTAACTTTTTAAATCTCATTTGCCAATGTGACTTGATAAAAGCTTCAAAGTCCTTCGGGAGAGAAATAGTTTGGTTTTGCTTAAAATCTCTTTAATGGCTAACACAGCAGGACTTCTCTGAATCACTGTAGTCGCAGTAGAGATTCAACAGATGGAAACATTGAAGGACTCTGGATAAGTAGTCAAACTTGTACTGAAAATGCCTCACCAGTTAATTTGGCTCCTTCTACTGGATTATGCCAGTGATGTCAAAGAACTGAGCCTAAAATAAATATAATGCAATGCACAATCAGAAATGCACATTAGTATGTTTTATCTAGCATGTCTTCCTTGTGCAAGAGTATCTGCCGTAAGGCATGCTGCTATTTTTATTTTGTGTCCTGGTCACTAGTAAGCATTTAATTCTCAATAGCTATAAAAAAGACAAACCAAGGAATTATTAGGAAAGGAAAGCAAATGCAAAATTCGTTGTTTGCATTTCCATATGAGTTCCAATTCACGTTGTGCTATTTCTTGACTACTATATGCGGTTTTCTTTCTTTGCCCGAAATTGAAGCACTAAGTTGGCTAGAAAGAAGGGCCGTGGAAATGATAAAGAACAGACTTGCTTCCATTGAAGAAAGCACTGTCTGAGTCATTATTCTTTAGCCTGGAGGCAAGGTGGCTGAGGGAATGTTATGATAAAAGTCTGTATGATCCTAAGTTAGCATGTGAGCTTGAAGAGCACATGATATATTTACAGTCCATCAGTCTTCCACACCAAGAAAGCAACAAATCATGTGGAGTGGTTAGTTTGACAGAAATAAAGGGAAATATAGCACACAGATAAACTGCAGAACTCACTCTGTTCACTCATTGGCTTGAGTGTCAGAAGTTTAAACTTGTTCAGAAGCTATCGAACGGTCACAGAATAAAAAAATCTATGCAGGTTATTAAATACAGTGATACTGTTTCTGACTTAATACTGCAATGTGCAGAACACTTAGTGGAGGTGTTTGCTGGGGAAATACCAGCATGTGTATCCTGTGTTCTGTTCTAGCTTCACTGACATGTACAGAGACCAGATGACAGGTGAGATAGACATTCAGTCTGAGACAGTATAGCAGTTAAGGGCCTCACATGTTCCACTGCAGCCTGATTTGTCCATTGCATTACTTTCATCTTTACAACACTTTTCGTTCATCAGTGGAGTGATGATTTTTAGGGCCTCTGACTCTACACACCTCTGTGTAATTCCTGTAAATCAAACAGTGATTAGGAAGTCTTGTTCATGCCCGCACATTTTGTGCAGTAAAAAGCAACCTGTCCATAGTAATTCAGTGGCTAAAATGTCACTGGAAACTCAGAAGTCTCTTATGTGCAAATGTTTAGTAAGCAGTGCCGGTTATTTGACTTTAGACTTGAGACATTTTGATGATCTGTTGTCTAAAAATTTGCAGCAATGATATATTGCTTTTAAAATTTTTTTTTAGCAAAGCAGGTGTGCAGTATGTGTTCCTGACTAGGCTAGATACTCGTCTAGAGTGGCTCTGAAGCATGAAGTTTTAAAATGGCATGTCTGTTACTCTGGTAATTACATATTCTGAGGATCTCTCTGTTCAGTCGCTTCCACATGTCTCACTTCTTTGCTTGGATCCTCTTCTCTTGTGGGGTTGAAACCACCAAAGTTCTGAAGTCACACTGTAGTGTTCCTGTCTAGGGGCTAGTCAATAGTGATTAGGGCAGCAGCTATGTATGAGGAAGTAACCCTAATATTCTCCTTGCCTTCCATCCTGTTCATTTGCTGTTGGTACAAGACTGTCCTTGAGAGCTTGGAACTGGCAAGAGAGGGTTTGTTTCTTTCCAGTAGCAAGTGCCAGAAGTCAGTGCTTGCTTTTTCCCCCGTCTTTCTTTTTATCTTCATTCCCTTCACTACCCTTCATTCCCCCCCTGGTTTGATAAGGAGGTGGGGGGCAAAGCCTCATTTTTGGGAGCAGCAAAATGCAGACAACAAATTGTTTCTACTCCAGTCCTGTTAGCACAGGCTGGGAGTGCCAGAATCAGGATGAGAGACATCAACATGTTGGGAGAGACCTGACCTCTGCTGAAGCCCAGTATGGCAGTCTTTTACCTTGTTTTCTAACTCAAAAGACTTCCGTACCTTCACATGAACCTGACAAAGGTAATTTACTTACAGTGCTGTCGGGAGCACATTTTATTTACAGTTTATAAGTCCGATGCAAATTACTCTTTTCACCCCCCCAGTTTCCTCCTCTTTCTCTCATCTGAGTTGCTGTACAATAGCTGGCTATCCCTGTTTGAGCCATAACCCTGGAAGTTTTTTTCTGACTTGAGTTGCTTTACAAAGTTAAAAAGGGAACAACACTATTTATAGGCACATTATGTAAACATTAGCAGCAGAGGTCCAGCTGCTTAGCATTCAATTAATTTAGTTCAGTCAATATTGCATGGTACACAGTTTTGTCTGCTCGTATTGTAAACACATCTTGCCCTTGAGTACTTATTTCATTTGACTAATTAAGATCTACTTCTAAGTGCTCTCATTTTGTTGCCAGGCAGACTCACCCAATTTTAGATAAAGCCGTTGTACTTGGTGAAAAAGGCTTTTGAAATCCAGGTCCATCTGGTTGGTGCCGTAGTGTGTCAGGCCAAAACCTGCTCTTCTTTAAGACAGTAGGGTCACTGCTTTCCACGGGACTCAGACTGGAGATTAATCAGGACATTTTGTATTTCTTACTTATGCCAGCATGTCTTATATGAGTACACCTCATATTTCTATGCAATATTGTGTTTCTGTCTGAGATGGTGAAAATCCTTTAAAATTTTTATTACTTAATTCAGGTGTGTAAATTTTTCAGATAGGAAAATATGGAGGCAAGTATGAGGCCACTGCACTTGGGCTTTTTAGATAAATAACAAGAATGAAGTTTTCATGGCCCTTTCTTTTCTGATTCTTCTCCCCACCAAGGAAGGGGAGGATTGAGCAAGTGGCTGTTTGGTACTTAGTTGCCAGCTGGGGTTAACCCACAATATAGGCTCACTCACTACTCTGACTGTGTAAGTAGCTGAATTTTCAAATCATGAACAATTGTAGAAAGATTTAAAGTAATATTGAGCTACATTAAAATTTTCATGCAGACAAAATTAAGAATAATTGAGAGGGAAAAAAACCCTTTCTAAACAAAATTAATTTCAAATAAAAACACCAACTACATTAACTTTTGAAAATTAAATACTCATTTTAGAAAGTATATTTTGCAACGCACATGTATTGTACACGTACTCCACATTTTCTGTGTGCATATTTTCCCAAAATAGTTACACACTACTGAATTGATATACTTTGCTGGGGAGAAATTCTTGCCTGAAAAGTAGCATGTTCCCTTGGGCAATGAACAGACTGAGTTCAGGAGCAGAGTGCAGTCCTGCACCAAGAAGATGAATGCCTTCTTGGACATCAAAGGATCTGAGATACTGCTATGGCTGTCAGTTTTCCCTAAGCACTGAAGAATGAGTCGGGTATTTTTGTGGTTATAATCATAGGCTGACGTCAAGAGACAGGCTTTTTAGGTGGTTGATGTACAAAGTCTGCTTGGTATCTGCAGTTTTGTGTGGAGGGAGGCAGACATGTGGCACACACTCATTAGTGGGCTAATACAAGGTGCTCCATGGAGGGAGACGATCCAAAGTCTTATAATCAAAAGGTGCTGAATAGTTTTCTGTGTGCCTAATCTTGTTGATACATATTCCTGGCCACAGTAAGTGTGTGAAACATTTGAATTACAGGTTCTGTTGCTTGGACACTAAATGTGAATACAAATAAGGCTGTCATGGTCTGTGTGGCTTGGATTAGAAATGGTAAAAAATTAAATAAAGTTTGTTTTCTCAGGAAGAGCTCTCCATAGGTAATTTAGTGATTACAGAATCACAGAATCACACAATCATAGAAAGGTTAGAGCTGGAAGGGAGATTAAAGATCATCTAGTTCCTCTGTCAACCCTGCCCAACCCTCCCCAAGGGCGGGGACACCTTTCACTAGACCAGGTTTCTAAAAGCTCCATCCAACCTGGCCTTGAACACTTCCAGGGATGGGGCATCCACAACTTCTCTGGCCAACCCATTCCAGTGCCTCACCACCTTCACAGTCAAGAATTTCTTCCTAATATCCAATCTAAACATACCCTCTTTTAGTCTGAAGCCATTTTTTTTTGTCCTGTCACTGCATGCCCTTGTAGAAAGTCCCTCACCAGCTCTAGTGTAGGCTCCCTTTAGATACTGGAAGGTGCTATAAGGTCTCCCTGGAGCCTTCTCTTCTCCAGGTTGAACAGCCCCAACTCTCTCAGCCTGTCTTCATGGAAGAGGTATTCTCTCCCTCTGATTTGGCTTGGTGGCCTCCTCTGGACTCACTCCAGCTGGTCCACATTCGTCTTATGTTGGAGGGCCCAGAGCTGGACACAGGATTCCAGGGTGGGTCTCACAGAAGCGGAGTAGAGGGGGACCTGCTGGTCACACTGCTTTTGATGCAGCCCATGATGTGGTTGCCTTCCTGTGCCGGGAGTGCAAATTGCTGAGTCATGCTGAGCTTCAAATCAACTGAAGCTCCTAAGTCCTTCTCCTCAGGGCTGCTCTCAATCTGTTCTCTACCCAGCTTGTATTTGTACTTACATAGGCACTTACAGAATATAAACGAATAACAGTGAAGGAGGTTGGCCACATGAGGATTGGAGATGAGAGGAGATTGGCCATATATTCTGAGTTAAGTCACTGAGATTATTAGCCAAAATTGCACCTCACCAGCAGGAACAGATCGCAAGACTGCATAGCACCCTAGCAACCTTTAGGTGCTACTTCAATAGTTCAGATCTGTAATTAGAGTTACTATGCAGCCTTTCCATTTTCCCTGGACATCAGCACTATGGCCACGCAGCCCTGATCCTGGCATCCAGTGCCTCATGTGAAATGAATCATTGTCTAATTCAATTTCCATTGACATGCTGATGGACAGTTGTCCCTTTTACAAATAAGGCTTGCACTCAAATGGTATTTGAAAGACTGAGGGAGACAAACATGTATGTCTCGGCACAGATGTTTCCTGCATGGCCAGGGAGACCTGAGCTGGCAGTCTAGGAAACCTGGTGCTGCTATTTCTATGAATATTGAATTCCTGATGAACTGAGGGCTGCTAATCACCAGAAAAGATAAATTCAATGAAAAATTGTATCAGGATGAATGAAGTCTTCAAATAAAACTGAAATGCTCTATGTTTTCTTGGTTTCCCACACAATGTGGTTGCTCTAACAACCTATGTGTCTTTGTACAGCCTGCTCTTGCACTTAGTGTTTGTTGCTATAAGTTTATGAGGAAGGTGAATAAATAAGTAAATAGAGCTGTTAGAAGTGGTAGGAGAAAGCTAATGGAGGAAGCATTAAGAATTTTATCTGAAGGGCTCAATTCTGTTCTCCATTCTGCAGAGCGGTTTCCTGAGGGCTGGAGGACTTGCCTGCGAGTATACTGCCCACTTAATGAAACTACTTTGTATTGATGCTGTCCCTGGTCACGTAAAGCCATCTTCCCACATTGAGATTTGAGTCACTGTGTTTTGTTATTTGTATTACTGCAGCGCCAAGGAACCATAGGTATAGATCAAGACAGACACTGGATGGGCACTGAGCAGATAATTTCTCAAGATTTATAATATCTGTAAACTCTAGTGCATTTGGGACAAGGCTTCATTTTTACAAATTGAAGTGAACCCACGAGTACCAGAGTCTTCTTCTATACAGCAATTCACGTCTTGGCAGAAGACAAGGAAATACATAAACTATACTTATGGCTGAACATTCTAGGACAATTGCATTATCTCAAAGCACAGTGTGCCAGCTCTTCCAAGACTGTGATATGAGCAGGTGGAGAGATTGTTTTTCCTTCAGCTCTGACTGCAGAAATACAGACTCATCTAAGAGCACAGTTGCTTCTGGAGAAATCACTCTCTCGCCTAAGTGAATCCTTAATTTTTTTTAAAACAAGCCCAGTTTTTCCTTTTGCTGTTCCCCTGGCCTGGGGGCTGTCAGAGGCTGAAGACTGAGACTTGATAAGACTGTGCTGAGAAGTGCCTTGGCTCCAGCTTTCCTGTCCTCTGTGGTCACCAGGGGACAGCCTGGGTCCCGTATCTGTACCTCTGAGGCTTCTGAGATGGCACTATATGAGAAGAGCAGTTGGTGAAAATACCCGCATTCCTCTGTGTATAGTAGAAAACTGCTGAAGATATACCAGACTTGACTAATTTCATATGTTCATGTTCATATGTTCATTCGAATAATCGAATGTCAAATATTTGCTATTCAAATCTATGCATCCATAGAAAGACAAGCTATCCATCTTTTTGAAAATGAAAAGGGAAAGTCTTATAGACTATACTATCAGCATCTGAGTAACTTGTAAATTTGTGTGCAGTGTAAAAAGACATTGTGAAAGCAATATAACTGATTTATAATCCTCTGGGGAAAGAAATCTTCCCAAAGTGTGGAAACAGAGCAGTCACTGAGGCTTAACACTAGTATGCTGTGAAGAACGAATTATTTTAGCTTAGTGACTGACTTAAGAAATGAGTGGTAAGGCATGGCTTAAACTGAGCCAAAAATACATTTTAAATTTTGATGGGAAAAAAAAAAAGCAAACATGCAGTCCTATTTGGTTAATTTCTCAGTTTCAGTATCAACAAGCTATTTGTGAATCTGCCTCTCAGAGTATCTAAAAAACAACTTGCTCAGCTTCACACCACTGTGCTAGTCTTTCTGTTCCTGTGATGCTTAAATCTGCTGCTGTGAATGCTCATGCTGTAACTTTAAAACCTCTCCTGTTTTTCTGCCAGCATGTTCTCTGCAGCTCAGAGGGACGGCATGTCAGAAGTTAATGTGGATCTACGGATTGCTGTGTGCATGCAGAGTCTCCACGGCTGATCCTTCTGAGAGTGTATTTGCAGTGATATGAACTCCATGTGTGTATTCTGTGCAGGGTATATCGAGTAACCCAGGGTGTATTATCTGAATGTCTTAAGAAATTATTAAAGTGAGTTTCAAATTGCAAAATGTGTTGTCCAGAGAGCAGTCACTTTGCTGTCCCAAATGGCAGTGTATGGGATAAATTCTGCAGCCTTTTGTGCTGATCTCCATTCCTGCTCTTGCTGGGATGTTTCCCATGGTACTGTCTTGCTTGTTTTATGAGCGTGTTATAATAAAGTGTGCTTTTCTATTTTCTGCTGTTAACTGTCTTTCTGCTAGGCTTTGTCACTTGAATCTAGCATTTGATCCAGAGAAAAGTCTTTGTGAAATGAGGCATTTTGTGCATGTCATAGCACAGGCAGCAATGGGAGTACAGCAGGCACGGATGGAGACTCACCTGCACAGTGGTAATTGCAAACACTGTGAATGGGATGAGGTGCTAAGAACATCCTGTCACTTAGAGGTGGAAGATTAAGTCAGGATGGACAGGCTGGAACCCTTCTGCTTTTTGCATTCAGATAGTTAATAATCTCAGAAAGATGCACTGTTTGAGTGATCTGAGTTTTTGGAACTCATACCTCTCTCTCTTGTCTTAGTTCACCAAGTTTGAAAGAAATTTAAGGCTGAGTATGTATTTTAGAACAGTTAAAGAAATTGGCCGGAAGCAGAAGAGGGCTTTTATTCCCAGTGCTATGCTGTAATAACCAGAGACAAGTTAAAGTGGAGAAAATGAGGTCTTCTCCCCAGGATCTGCAGGGCCCATGGGAAGCAACACATGCCAGAACACGGGTTTATGGCTGACAGGTCTCATGGGGGAACATGGGCAGTCTGACAGGGGGTGACTGAGAGAAGCTCTTCATTTACAGATGTGGCAAAAGCTAAGCAACTGTGGGGGAGAGAGCAACCCTCATTAGGAACATCAGAAATGGAAGCTCTTAAAAAAGGCATTGGGTTGGTCATCCTTCCAGCCTTTTTTTTTTTTTTTATTTTCAATTGGGAAGGAGCCTTGCCACTGGCTTTCAAAATACTCTGAGCAACAAGCTTCTTTGAGAAGGGAGAAATTATGCCTTCTGTGGAAGTAATTTGATATGCTTGGTGAGGAGAAGCAGGATGAGACCAGATGCCCTTTTAGTGGTTTTGGATACTTTAGGGAAAATACATAAGTGGATCCAGCTCAAAGATCTTGCAGCCTCAGGTACCAGAACAGTAATATTCATTAGTGAATTTTTATTGCCAGGCATGAATAAATTACTAGATATCTGGTGCCTGCAGACAGGCAAAGGAAGAGCTGCATAGGAAATCTTAGATTTAAGACAGTTTTTCATCTCTGAAAACATATCCCTATTTGTCTGAGGTGTAGATTCTTACACCCTTGGTAGTTTAAATGCAACCATACCCTGGATCAATGCAATCTTGTCTCAAGCAGGGAGCAGTGATAAATCTGTTCAAATCTCATTCTGTCAGATGGCTCTGTGCCAACAAAGGTGATAATGAATGTTTAGGTATGAGCACAGTTGTTTGTTTTTTTTTTTTCTGACAACAAACTATGTAGAGGTTTGAGTGGAGTATTTTATTGATTTACTGTAATATCTCTCTAAGTTGGTTGCGCTTTCATTGAAGCATTGCATATATTTAGTGTTAGATCTATTTCTATATGAAGAAGGGATAGCCAAAAACCCAGTTGAAGCAAGGCAGAACTACCATTTTTTTATATTGTATCCAACTAAATAAATCTTCCTCTTTTCCCCAGCTGTATCTGTTCAGGTTTCTGTGAGCTTGTTTAGTTCTCTCACACAAGTGGTTTCTAAGAGTGCTGCTGACAAGGCTAATGCATGGGTCAGTGTTGCAGTGTCGATCCCTGAATCATGCTGCAGCTTTCCAGTTGTCATAGAGACACAGATTTTTGAGACCAAAAGGACAGTTCTGATAATCTGCCCAGACCTGTTGTAAAACACATAGTAGCTTGCCAGTAAGTAAATAACTTTGCCAAATTGGAGACCAAACCTGACCCTCCCTCTCCTGTGACAATGAAATGTATTTCACTGAAGTCCGGGAGATGCTGTAAGTAAAACCCTAAATGGGGATTTAATTTATTGTCAGTGATGCTGTTGGCACACCATTAATTTCTGATGAATGAAAGCCAGGTGCAAGCTTAGTCCACAAGGTCATGCTGTGATTGTGATACTGGTGACCTCAGAGGGACAAAGAGTATTAGAGTAATAACAGTATCTGTCTCACAGGTAGCGTGATGAGGTCAGCACTCGTGTTTGTAATGAGGGATGCTAGAGTGGGGCAGCTGTGTGCAGCCAGAGCTCTGACAGACAAGCTCTGGGCGATACAGTTGTAGCAGTTTCATGCTACTGTTCCTGGTTGTTTGCCTCCTCCTTCTGTCTGCTCCTTTATCAGCTGAGATCTGTGTCTGTATCTCACCCATGCCAGTGCAGGGCCTGTCTTAGCTGCTGCCAGGGACAGTGGACTTGTGCCAAGGCACTTGGTTCTGAACTGCCACAGCAATTGGAGCCCTTGCCAGAGGCTACCTGGTACAGCAGAATAACAGCTGGGGGATTTAACGTCTTAAATTGCCAAGCTGACATCCATCAGAACTCATGCGAGAGTGCCAAGCAGTCTGTGTAACCTCCAGCCAAGTATTAAGTCTCCTCTTTCCTAGTATATGCTAATCTGTGAGAAATGGATTGTTACAGATCCTAGCTCTGCTGATGAAGCAGTTCCAGTTATAAAATCCCTTGATTTTGTACACAGAAGTTTCCAGTGGCCATCATGGTATTAGGCACTGGAACAGGTGTAAAATGTCTGATATGGTCTCCCCATCTGCCACTGCAGAATTTGGAATAGGTAAAGTGCTTGAGTAAAGCTGTGAAAGGTGTGCGTGAAGGAACACGTGCAGCCAAAATGCTCTCCTCCTAAATGTATACATTTCTCTGGTTGACAGCCGTGCATACATGGCTTCTACAGTCCTGTAAGATAGTTTCAGGAAAGCTGGAAATGCAATTTTTTAATGAAAATAATCTGCTGGCTCAATATAGGCATGCATTATCCATGCCTTTGCTGCACTGCTGGAGAGGTTTGATTATAGGGCAGTGTTTGATTCTTTGTGCTCTTTTCCATTCCTGTGTCGCACAATTTTTTTGCTGCTATTTGCAGTGCCTGAAATTACTCACTGGTAAGTACTATTAAGGAACAATTCTTAGCGTTTTAGATTTTCAGGGATTGTCTTTGGCTGATTTCCACAGCATCCCACAGTGAGGTAAAGTGGCTCGCTGCCTTTCTGCTCGCAAATAGTGGGATGTTCATCTATTCTTTGAGCAATTAACCTGTGGGACTTCCTGGTTCCTCTGGAACATGCTCCTTCTGCAGCACGAGTAAGTCACCCTTAAAAACACACGGAAACTCAAAAGAGGGCCAGATTGTCTGTACTTCAGCATTGCTTCAGCACTGCTGCAGAGCTGTTGTGGATGCACTGGGGAGCACTCAGATTTTGGAGAGGAAAATGTGCCTCCAGCTTGCTTGTTTCTGAGGTAGGGAAGCACCCTGGGATAGAAAAAGGACTTGCTCAAAAGCCACCTGCCTGCCATCCTTTAGGAATGAAGGAAATCCTGCAGCTCCCACAGTACAATAGTACTGCTCTGGAAGCTGGTGCCACATGAGTTAAGCAATATATCTGTACACAGTACAAAAATGAACAAAACTACTTTTCAATGCTTTGAAAATGGTTTGTCAGTGCCCATAGTGCACAGGATCTGTCTAGTGGTGAGAAATGCTGCCTGCCATTACACAAGCTGTTCCAGAATTGCTTAGTGATTTACAGCACCACCTTCCCTGGCCCTTTTATTTAAGGAACAGTTCTGCCCTGGGGTTTATTTAATTCCTGTCTCTCCTAAACTTGAGATGGATAAGCCCTTCTACCAAAGGGATATTTTTTTAAATAAAAAAAAATGTTAACAGCTTTATGTTCATTCTAGCTCTGTGAACATTTGTATACTGGCACAATAGAAAGCTAAATAGCTGAAGGGGGATGCAGGAGATGGAAGGATGCTTAAGGGTGGGATTCTTATAAACCAGTTCTGTCACAGAAGGAAACAGCACATGCCTAATACATGTGGTATGAGCAGAGAAGCAGTGTCATGGTTATTACCTCTTTGATCACCCTCTCCATTCTGCCTCCTCTTAACTTTCAAGTGGATTAGTGCGTAATACTAAGTACAGAGTGCTCAGGACAACTGGCTCACTTGTATTCGAACGCCTAAGAAAGAAGCAGCCAGCCTGTCCTACAGAACTCTGTTCTTCCAAGCATGATCAATAATTTTCAAGAGTTTTAGAGGTGCAGAGGAGAAGAGCTGTGGTGCAATAGAAGTTATATTTTAGGTGGAGAATTGTCAAAGATGCCAGAGCCCCTGACGCATATACTACCTGTGGGCTTTTGGTAGGAGGTAAGCATGTCTGTGCCTTTGGAAAATCATTCAGTTGATAGCAGAATTCACCTAAATACTCAGGAGAAGTAATTCACTCTCCATTTTTGACCTCTTGGCAATTTGTGATCATCTCAACAAGTATTAACATATCAACATACGTATCTCTGGAGACATGAATTATTTATACGGGTGTTCAAAAGGTCAGAAAAGCAATTTTCGTTTGGGGAGGTACGACTGGCCACATGGTTGACATGGTATTCTCTCATCCCTGATTGTGTTAGCATTTTAATTGCTTATTTCATCTGATCATAATTTTGATTCTTGTAATGAGGTCTCACTGATAGTAATTCTCACTGAACAGTTATCCCTAAAAAGATTTATTTATGTGAGGGCTTGTGAATAAAGAGTTATAAACCAGTCAAGTGTCCATCTGGATTTGTTATTCAGGCTGCTAACTGAGAAATGCTTATGTATTTTGATCAATTTCAGTCATGATTGAGACAGAGACTTCAAATCAACTACCTCCCAGCAAATAATACAGGTATGAATTTGGTATGAAGGCAACTTCAGTATCATCACCCATTTTGGTTGCTGTGGTACAGTATATATCCATTTCCTCTGCTGATCGGGTAGAAAAGTTACTAAGGAGATGTGTTATGCACTTTATTTTGAAAAACAATATGTGACTCATTCCCCAAACATATCCACTGCATGCCTTAATAGTTTTAAGCCAGAAGATGAGCTAAGCAGCAGCAAACAACATCAAGAAAACTGGTTTCTGACAAAAAATGCAGGGGACTGCAAAGTCCAAGGATGGGATGACAACCATGTATCCTAACAAGCAACTCCTTACGTCCCATAAAGTGGTGCATTATGACACTCAGACAGAGTTTTGAACTATCAGAAAGTGCCTGGGAGATCAGTAGGGCGATGGGCAGCACAGGAAAAGGAAGCTACAATTGCCTCCTGCCTCTGCTTCTCAGGAACGAGAAGACAATGCCTGTCTATGTGTTCATACACAAGGGTGTGGGTTTGTGGTGCTTCAGTCAGCTCAGGGCAGTGGAGACATGGACAGGCTAAATGAAAGCAGTTGTATGGGTAAAGTTAATGCATGTTGGTCTAACACAAATATTCATCACATCCAGCACCAACTTGGCTCAGCTTGCCACGCTACTGTGCCTGTTGAGGGGGTCTAATATGGTGCACAACCAGTATGTCCTTCCAGACACTTCCTTGAATGAGTTGAATGGTGAACAAAGAATAAGCTACTGTGGAGACTCCGCACTGCAGCTATTGAGGTGTTTCATGGGGAACCTTGACAAAACTGTCTCCCCGCATCTCTTTCTGAGATGTCAGCATGCAATGCCAAAACACTAGGAACGTAAAAAAAACCCCAAACCAAAACAAAAATCCCCACCATTTTTGGATCTCTAAAGGAATAAATGAGCAGGTAGTGTTCAGACAAGGCTCTCAAGTAAAAATAATTATCATTAAGCTGACTGTGAATGTTTACTTGATTAAAATCTTTTGCTGGTGGAATGAAAGGTTTGTTGCTTTTAACCTAGCAGAAAATTTATAAAATTACCGTAAAAAGACTTTCCAGGAAAAGGAGGAAAGGCAAATAATTCTTGGGAAACCACTTCAAGTTTATTACCAAACAATATAAAATCTAAATTAAAAGCTGCCCTTCCACTGACTTATATTAAGGCTGATACTGATTATGCACTTACAAAGAAATAAAATACTTCAGTATGGAAAGTAATTCTGAAGGTATTTGGCCATTTCAGTGCCTTAAATAAGGCATTTTTTCTGGTGGCATTAAATAGAAATTATAAATTACTATAAACATTGGGCTGAGAGGTCCTCTTGTGCTGGGCGCTTGTGAGCCCATGAGTGCTCTGTATGCATGTTTTCAGTGCCTGACAGCTGCCACCTGAGACATGCTGAGATATATTACATTTATTTACACAAAACTGATTAAAATCTCTGCAGTTCAGAATAAACTGAAATCTTTCCCAGCATTTTCCAAGGCTCAGAAGTTACCTTGTCCTCTTTGATTTAGAATTTTTTATTTGTGTTACAATACTACTAAACATTTTATATGCGATTATTCCATTGTTTTGACACTGTGAAAATGTTTTTATTTGTCAAATCTAGACAACTGAAGAGTAATAGAGCTCCCTTGAAAATTGATGCTGTGAGGTTCTGGGGACTTTACCCTCTCTTCAGTCCACAGCAAAATCTTATATCATGAATTTCTGCAGAATGAAAACTGTATTTACTGGACTGTTCAGAAATTTTATTTCCTTGTTTGCGATGTGCTAAAAACTAGTAAAAACATTGCTTTTTGTTAATGACATAAATACTAGGAAATTGTTTTTGTTAATCATGGATTAGCGCTTTTTTCTGTTTATTTAAAGCTTCAAACTATCCATCAAATGCTAAAATAGTTCTTTTTTTGCAGTAAAGTGAAACAAAATACTGTATTTGGGGAAATCTGTTAATCCTTTCTAGAACCTCATACTTTAGAGGGAAATATTATTAACAAAAAAAAAAAAAGATTGCTTGACTCAGTGCAACAGTTGCAATGTGAAAAATGGAAATTCTATGAAAACTGCAGCATTATTTTGCCTTGGACTTTTAAGTTGTCTCAACCATTTGTTTAGACAGACTCCTCTGTGGTCAGTGGCTGCAGCTGGTCTGACCAACAGCAGAATAAAGATTCTTTTCAAAAACCTTTAGCGGGCATTTCTCTAAAAGCTAATATCATAAAGGATATAGAGACTATGCTAATGACAAAAATTTGTAAGTGCACAACTTGTTCCTACGACAAAGCTCACGTTAACCCTCGTCCTGAAGGATCAAGTTGTTTCCTCTTATAACCTCCAACTGATTTGGTGAAAGCAATTGATCAGTC
Organism: Pseudotriccus pelzelni; assembly: GCA_035584735.1. Lineage (NCBI taxonomy): Eukaryota > Metazoa > Chordata > Aves > Passeriformes > Tyrannidae > Pseudotriccus > Pseudotriccus pelzelni. The sequence continues at coordinate 47,232,412 of JAWMRA010000130.1, forward strand.
CTGCCACCACCACGTGGGACAGATGTTAGTCTTCATGTTAGGGATAAATGCACCAAGGTGAAGTAATTAGTTCAGGTTCTGCAGTGATTACGCACTGAAAATGGACAGTACTCAGCTGCTGTCCTCAGAGCTGATCAAGAAATAAACTCCCCCCTCACTCAACAAGAGATTTTGAAAGACATCTTACAATCTTAGATCAACCAATATGATGAATGAAACGTATTTTGGCTTACGTGTTGTAGAAATACATTGGGTATTCTCAGTGTGCAAGCTCACTGGACACACAGTATTTGAACAACTTGCTCCTGTTTTGCCTAAGCTGTCAATGTCTTTCAGTCCTCAGCTGCCATTTGGCCAACCCTCTCCCTCCAGCAACTTACAACTTTCAATTTCTAGTGTGCAGTTTTGTTCATCCAGAGGATATCTGCGTAGGTCCATCATGCAAGCTGCTGTTGTCGTGATCCTGTAAGAGAGGGTGAAAAAAAATAATGAGACTTGAAACCACATTTTACTTATTTGAGATGGCAAGATTTTCTGTAGTGGCTTTTCTCTTTTTTTAAGTGTGGAATGGTTGTGCACATGGATTCCTGGCATACAGGCTTCATAGCACTTGTAAAGCATGATTAAATAATTTATACAGCACAATATACTGGTTAATGTATAAAGCATCAGAGAATATGCTGAATATTGTACAGCAGGATTTTGACTGAAAACCTTATGTGCAAAAGTGCTTTGAAGAGCATTCAGTGATATTTCTACTTGGGCATCTTATGTTTAATGTTCTTAATTCAGACACCTTCAAATTGTTTTGTGATTTTTTTATTTAAAACTTGTACTGCTGATAGCTTTCTCTTTTCATTTTATTGCCACTTGCTGTTGTTATAATTTTGTCTGATAGGTATGTGAACTTTCATCCATCCTGTGGAAATACTGGTAATACCTTATTCATTATCTATATGGTTTCATAATCAGTTTATCATTAACTATGACAACTGAACGTCACCTCTTGATAATGGCATGAGGCAATCAAATGCTTGTGAAATATAGCATCGTGTGGTGGCTACTTCATGAATGTTGAGAGTAACTGTGACTGCAGCCTGGATATTTCAGAGCCTTGCTCCTTTTAGAGGGCATGTGAGTTGATGCTTGGTCTCTAAAGGTATTCTCCATAGCCTAAGACTTTTTGCAAAGCAAGTCCTCTCCCTTTGGTTTACCATTAATCACAGACCATCTGAGCAAGCACTTGTTGATAAGCCTGTGACGTGTGGGAGGAAGGTTAAGAGCCTTTGCGAGGATAGGGGTCCCTTTAAGAAAATCATATTGATGTTTTCAAACTCACAAAAGTGAGTTACCATGTGCATTTGCCTTCTTTTTTTTTTTTCTCTTTTTCAGTGATAGATGGGCTCTTAGACGCTTACAAAACTTTTGAAGCTGTGAATGGGCAAACTTGATCTGTACTTTTATTGGTCTCTCTCCCCTCCTCTATCCAACAATCTCTGCCAGAGAAAGACAGATAACCTCTTTTCTTGATGTGGATTTGGTCCTGCTGTTCCAGTTCCATGTTAATTAATACCACAGGAACTCATCTTGAGATTTTACTTTTGATGTGCTGAAAGTCAAGCACACTTACATGCTGTATTGGGGTGATAATCCTTGCTGTCACCAAACTGACAGAATCAAAAGGGGAAAAAAATACCACATGCTTTATTACCGTGATATGCTTCAAAATATCCTAAGTCTATAAAATTCGTCTGTCACATCTAACTATAAGGAGTAGAAATGGCCATAATGAGATCCCACCCCTGAAACTATTCTGGAATACTGTGTAAAGTGCCATGAAAATAGTGTATGTATACTTTTTCTCAGGCTGATTTTTGTCACATTAAATTGAAATGCACGTGTCTTAACAGGTTTTGCATTTGTCATAAAAAAGGTCAAGGACCTCATTTAGATTAGCCATGTACCAACCACACCTTACTGATAAGCATAGAGAAGACATGCAGCACTAATTTGTCAGATGCCTGCTTAATAATGCTTAAGATCATACCTAACACTGTACTAACATTAGTCACAGTTAAATGCTTTTTAAATGAAGGTTTCATAGGGCAATGTTTTATTCCCAATTAATAAATTGGCTTCTATGGTAATTTAGTTCACCTGTATCAACCAGATTTATTTATGTACAGAAGTTGACATAGTGTTTTCTAAACCACTGCAGTGGTGCAACACACCCCTGCCCCATCCTCAGGCTGCTCGATGATTTCCGGAACTCCTGTTAGGCTTTGACTTTTGAGTAAGAGTTGAGTGGTCAACTGTACCTTTACTGTGCCAGAAACTCTTGCTTGGCTAAGGTGGGGGTGGCACTGCCTGTACAAGGGACTTCCATTGCCTGACCAAGTAGGGGAAGGAGAGATAATCGCCCATCCCCTGAGAGCCTTGGAACCTTATTTACCTGAACTGTAGCCCCAGTGAAACAGTACCATTGTTACTGAACTTTTTAAGAACTCCAATATTTACCAACTTGGATTACAGCCAGGATGGAAACCAACAAGCATTTTTTTACTCTATAAGCAGCTGTTCTAAGTGAGGCCCTTTGAGCCCTCCTGGAGTGCAGTGGGATGCAGCAGCACCTCTCTCTGAAAGGGAAACCATTCAGAGCTCACCAACTCTCAAATTTGCAATACTGGCAGAACCGTCACTGAAAACTGATGGTGGGACATCTACTGACACCCCCACCCACGCTCAACTCAACGTTCAAGTCTCACCCATTGAAAAATGACAAGACGTTTGACCTTAGTTTTTAACTGAACCTGAGGAGAGTTTTTAACAGGTATACCTTGGTAAATTTATGTATACACAGCTTTGTGTCGATATGTGTTTATGTGTGTGAAACACACTATAGCAAGTCTAACATTAATATTGCTTACTTTACAAGTCTAACAAGTCTAACATTAATATTGTTCCCTTATTCTTCTCCACCCTTACCCTTTTGCATCCCCTGTCTCTGAGTAAATCATTTTAAACTGATTCTAGTCCAATTTTCCTTTGCATGCTTCATCTATGTAGTAAGTAATAAACTTTTCCATAGCATTTTGTGAAACTGTACTTTCACAAATTTATATTAAACCTGCTTTCGGTGATACATTTGATGGTGATTCTTTGCGTGACCTTAACCACTCATTTGTGACAACCACGGTGTTGAAGTGGCCAGCTATTTCCTAATGGTCAGTGTATCTGTACATGCTGACTTCTGCAGTTCTTACGTAAGCTACATAAGTAACAGCAATTAGCTATTTTTTATAACATCAGTGCAAATTAATAGTGTAGTAGTAAATAATGCAATTGTTCATAAATGGAATTTAAATCCTCTAAATAATTTTTCCCCCAGACATGAATTCTGACAACTGTGTTGTCTTCTCACTATTTGTGCAGTTTTTGGCACACTGCATCGTTTGGTGTTTCTGATCTCCAATATAACCCAAGAACAAAAGTTACTGTGTGGGCTACTAAGACACTGTACTGCTAATTGCAGGTGAGGTCTGGATGTAAATGCTTGGATTATGGAGAAGAAAGTTAATAAACACCTAGTATTGGTTTCTGGCAGCAGTAAGTGATTCAAACCTGCCTGGCCTATCTGTTGGTAATTTCTCATCCTTCATCCTGGTTAATCATTCTTTGTGATGCTACAAGGAAAGGACAAACAAAGCACTTCATCTATGTTCTCTGCCTCCCTCAGGTATGTTTTGCATTCTGTATAGGACCTCTGAGGCAGCCTCTGTACTTTACAGCTATTCTTTATACTTTGGGGAAGGTGGGGAGCAGCTCTTCCCTCATGACTCTTGCAACCCCTTAGCCGCAGTGCTGAATGGTTCTCTGGTGCAACAGCAGCAGCTGCTTCCATGGAAGAGGGAGTTCCAGGGCTTTTGCTGAAGCTTGCAGAGACAAGAGCTGCACAACCTGAAACAGGAAGGACAGAGCCAGGTAGTGGAAGGTGTCTGTCCAGAACTTGTGGCTTCCAGCATCAGGAGAAAGGATCATGCTTCACTTGTAGACCCACAGCTTTGGAAGTGGTGTAGTGCCCTGGACAGGGGGACGATAAGCAGTATCTGCCACGGATTTGTCAGAGCCAGCTGAGCCTGGGCTACACAGCCATGTGAATGGGAAAAGGCAGGTGGGAGCTGCTGGAGGCCCCTTCCTGAAGGGAGGGCACAATATTGTCCCTCCTACAGCTGCAGGTGCTTAAACTTTATTGGGAATCTTAGACTTCCTTGAAACTAGCTACTTGTAATCGCAGTAGGAACTCTTCAGGACCCAGCAACATTCATTACCTGTAATTCATAAATCTGCTTTTCAAGCATTTCTTTCTCCCTCATGATAGAGCTCAGCTGTGTAAAATTGTTAATGGAATTATGCTCTGGATAATCACAAAACTTGTTTAAGAAGATGCAATCATAGTAATTGTTGTCTCAATGAAAAAAATAAAATCTTTTATTATAAATACAGTAAAATCCTAGACCGGTTAGTGGTTGTACTCTCTCAGAGGAGAGACTAACTGATGGCTTGCACATCCATTAAAAATAAAGACATTCAAATGCAGAATACAGGGGTGTAATGGGAGGAAGTGGAAGGCAATACTCTGAAGATAGGGCAAAACTGCAATAAATCTGTGTTCAAGAGGATTAGATCTGAAAGTCCCTCACACAAGCAGTTTGTGGCAATGGCTGAATATCATGAGCCTCTGTAAATGTTTAGGTGGAGGATTAATCCTACACTTGAAGCAGAGCTATTTATCTTTCAAAGTAGGGTATGTTTCTTCCAGGCTTTCCATTCTTAAAATATGTTTTAAATTCTGGTGTTGGGGCTAATGTATTTTCTCTGTACAGTGACTTTGACCATACTGTCCTTACATTCTTTAGATTCATTTGGACACAAATGAAAAAAAATGGGATTATGCAAAGAAAGCAATCAGTTAGGTAGAGATATATGATTACGCTACTTAATTTCATTCATGTCAGTGCTCAGACATTCTGGGATGGAATGAAGTCTGAACTGCCAACAGGCAAGATAAATAGCATTTGCATAAAAGCAAAATTTACTGATTTTTTTTTTTTTTCAAATTGTGGCTTGGGGTTCAAGTTATTTGATCCACTGCTTAGCTTGTACTTTGATGCCTTACTCTCTGAATATCATATTCTGACTGTAAAAGCAAGGGGTTTTTGGCTAAAAATAAAATTATATGCAAGAAAACACTGACATCCAGTATTTGCAAAACTGACTTCCTTAATAATAAGTAATACTGTCAGAGATTTCCCTGCAGGGCAGCAGGTTTTGTAGCAACAAATGATAAAGCTTAATATTCTGGGTTAAATCATCAATATGCATTTAATATAAGTTCAGAATGAGTGCAGGAAGTAGATTTATGGTTTAGTATTTGGAGCATTTCCTCAAAATGCTGCCAAAAACCTGATTGTCAATTCTTGGATAAGAAATAGAAGCAATTCTATTGCTTCTAGAGAAGACAGCCATAACAACTAAGTGTGAAGATGATCAGAGCTAAACAATGCAAATTCTGTTGTGAAATGTTTCCTTCATTTGGAGGACAGGTATCAAATTTTAATATGTTTATTCTTTTTCTGTCAGTCAACAGAGCATAAATTATAAACGTATATGAAGTTATGAAGTGGGATGGACTAATTTTTTTCCTTAAAAGCTAAATAAAATCTGCAAATCAAATAAAGAATAAACATACTTCTCTTAACCACTGCAGAGCTGGGTTTCTAGTATATGCTGGAAGTAGATTTTCATATCCCAGGTAAAACATTGCTTTTATTAAATCAGTGTAATTTAACTTCAGTGGTATGAGGGGACTTAATCCCCTAGCAACTGTTTGACATCAGAACTTAGACCCTTTTCCCTGGTGTAATTTACCTAATTTTTCTGGAACCATGAAGAATTTTGATGTTTAAGATTAAATGAGATGTCTTGTAGGGAAAGTCATTGAAGGAATAGAGGAAGACAGAAAAAAAAGTACATTTAATCTGCAAATTTTTTCCTCTGTCCATGCCACGTATAAGGTTTACAGTTGTCATGCCTGCTGACATTATACATTTCTAACGACTCCCACTGGCCTGCAATGCTGTAGCCTCCTCCTCCCCTGACATCATGTTCCTTTTCTCCCAATCTGCCCTTTGGTTGCCTACAGTGAACTTTGAGTGAACCGTGAGCAGCTCAGCAGTAAGGCTGGTAACCTCAGGTATCAAGGTCTTGAGCTAGTCTAGTGCAGACAGAAAAGGACACGTGGTGAAATTTTCCAATGTCTTTCAAGGGGTAAAACATTGCTTTTAAGACACAAATAGCTGCAGTGGTCAGCAAAGAAACCCAAACCAACCAACCAAACAAAAAAACACCAAAAAACCAAAACTGAAAAACAAACCCACAACAAACTATTGAGAAAAAGCAGATGATGAAGTAAGTATAATAGCACCACTGACTAGTGCTGTAGCATAGTAATGGACAGGGATTCGTCTATTTGATTTGTCTATCCCTGTGTACCTAGTAACATTCCTGAGAGTGAATAGACTTGTCAAATGTACAGAAGGAATATTTGGTTTTCTCTGAGATATAAATACAAAGCGTCTGCTTCCAAGCAAAAGACAGGCACGAGAAGTTAATCTACATGGTGTCAAATCAATCAACTGCATGGCTTGTAAAAAAAAAACAGAACAGCCTAATGAAAACATGACTGTCCCTACAGCTCTTTCCATTAATGTATTCGTCTCCCAAAAAGCTACAGAGTTGCCTGCTTGGGCTGCCACGTTGTCCTATAGCTCCCCTGAGACACTCCTTATCCCATTCCTATTTCCCCCTGGTCATATCAATTTAGCATCTGCCAAGCCAAATAAGGCAGAATTTGCCCAAGCTGAGAATTGTTCTTGTTAGATTGGTTTAACATGGTTCATCAGCTGGGCTCACTGCTGGGCCCTAAGGATGGTTAATGGCACCAGCTCTGAAGAGAGTATTATGATGAAGGACTAATGAAGGCAGTGCTTGCCTTTTGTCAAGGTGATGAATTTTGTCATGTTTTGACATGTCAGTGTTATGCACCACTGAATTGCCTTGGTCAGCTCATTGCTGGTAAGCTGCTTGACCTTTGTCTCACAAGGAACTCTTGGAAGAGCTAAAATGCTATTCTTAAATAATGTTTCCTGTCTATCTCAGCAGCAGAGCCTAATCCTGTGTTGTACATTCAGTATGTCTTAGGCAGGGGAAAGCCACTGAGTTAATGCATAGGGTGACATACATCTGAGAGAGAAAGAGTGGTCAGGTTTTTTTGGTTGATTGGTTGTGTGTTTTTTTGTTGTGGTTTTTTTTTTTTATATATTTTTTTTCCACAGAGAATATTGACTTCTATAGTCAGTGCCAAGTAGGAGCGTCTCAAAGGTTAGAGAATTTTCCACTTAAATGCTGTAGGCATGAAAATATTTTGGGGAGGGGGATATCACATTTCAGTTGTCTTGGAAGATTTACCTAGGCACTTAAATAATTGTCAGTAAATTAATCATCATTACTATACTTAAAGAAACAAACGCTTGATGAATAGTCTGAATTTCAGCTACCAGATCTTTTCTACAGAGAACAGTTACACAGTACTATCACAGAGCAGGGATGGGATGAGGAAATTGGCTTCTGCCTCAAGAGGAGAATCTGAAGGTCCAGGGCAGCGGTGGAAATAGGAGGCAGTGGGAAAGAGAGAGCTCAGACATGGAGATGAGGAGAGAGATGGTGGGAGAAAAGGTCTGCAAGAAAATATGTTGCTCTCTCTGAAAGGGAAACTTCTAAAATCAAAACCTTAAGCCAGATACGTACCTCTTACAGATAATGTAAGACCTTTTTTTCTGTTCAGTGCAATGCATTAGAAATAATTCAGAGTAGAGTGAAGATGAATGGCATGCTTGTAAATATCAAGAAATATAAAAAAATTCACTAGAATTTTAAAATGTAACCTTTTAAATATTAGAAAAAGGCACTATCTTTGATTCTTATAAGCCAAATTTCAGTACAATGAGAATTTCTACTGCACAGCTATAAACCCATGAAAATAAATTTTGTAATATATATCCCAAAAGGACTATAACCATACCCGGGCAAACAAGATGCTTCAATAAAAAGTGTCTTAGAGTTTGAGCTGAAATTTACTGCAAACAGTAATTTAGTTTGACAGTGCAAAGATGTTGCAAGATAAAAAGAAAAAGATAGTGAGCCAGATGGGAAGTGCTTAGCATAAAGGAAGGTCCAAGAGAGAAGTAAAGTGACATAACTGGTTTCAATCTGGTTTCAATCAATAAAAAGAAAAAAAAAGTGATAAATCTGTAACTTTTTCTGTGTCTCTATACAAACGCCCTAAAAGGGACTGAATGCAAGTAGGGTGACGTTACTACTGAAATTCCTCTGATGCCGGTAATATCCAGACAAAAACATCCTGCTCAGGAGAGACTAGAGGCCCGCTAGATGGCAGCAGTGATGCTAGTGTAATTTTGATTTTTTGGTTTCTATTCCAAAATAAAAACAAATTAGACACCAACATATGTATTGTGTATGAAAGAAAGACATGCACACGTTCAGTTGTCCCCCCTTCTTTGGCAGAAGCAGAAACTAGGCAACATCTTCCACACCCAGCCTGGGTTGGAAGGCTTCAGGATGTGGTCAAAACAAATGGTAAAAAAAAAAAAGTTCTCTCAGGCATCAGACATACTTCTGTGGTTTTTTGTTTGGTTGTTTTTTGTTTGTTTGTTCAGGGTTTTGTTTGGTGTTTCTTGTTTTCAGTTTTGGTTTTCTTTTGAAACAGATGGCTGACCAGGCTGCGTCTGTTTAAGATGCAGATTGCTAGGGTTTTGGCTGATGGTAGAGGTGCCCTGCTTCTTTTTTTTTTTAGCTATACAGCAGAGGAAATTGGTAACTAATCAACTGCAGAGAAATTTTACTTAAGATGTTTAGGATTTCATGTTGAATATTGTTTGAAACTACACTCCTTGTTCCTAGAAGGGTGTAACAGAGAGGGATGGCAGCATTCTCTATAGGGGTCCTGTGGAGAAAAGAAGGAAAGGTAAGAGGCAGAAGGACCCCTGATGAAAAGGAAAGACGGCTTCCACTTGAATCTGTGGTTATTTATATGGCTATTCTTTGTTACAGTGAGCTCACCTATTAAATCTATTAACCATGTGTATCAACTAGGAAAGAATGCAATCGCAGCAGTAAATGGCTTCTTATGGTATGACATTGTACTACTTCATGTTTTTAACTGACTGTAAGGCCTAATACTCACTAAAATATGCTTTTACCACTTATCTAAAATTATCAAGCCTTTACAGACCACTCAAGCAATTCTTAATATAAAGTATGATTGATTTTTCAGCTTTTTTCTAAGGTCTTTGGTATTCATGGTTTCCCCATGTTCTCCCATCCTGTCCAGACAATAAGTATATCTCATTTGTTCCAGATAGGTAGTTCAATGTGAAAACTAATAATTCCAGTCAGCAAAGCTGACAGAGTAATTATGTCTTGATACATATAATGTGAGGAAACTTGAGAGCATCTGAAGAAGCTGAGCTGCTGCAGTTAATCTATCATGTGTGGTGACTTTTGTTGGAGAACTAAAAGTGAAATGAAAATCTTGCACTAGGACCTTGGTGAAAGGAGTTTTGTTTTTGCCAAAATACTGACCTCGCTGGCAGTGTAAAGAACAAACAAAGAAATTAGATTGCCTTTTTGTACACCTTTGACTTGGGAGGAATGCTGATGTGATTTTTGTGTAGAAAACTGACTGATGATCATGCCCTGTCAGTGGATCACAATTGGCAAACAAGATAAATCAGAGAAGAAATCGATGTTTTCATTGCATTTGTACTGCCTCATGACATTTCTTTCAGAACCTGATTATATGTGTCTTAAAATACTTGGGAGTAGTAGGACAGACTACTAAATAGGAAGTTTTTGGGGAACCATGTTTTTCTGATAGTTAACTCTCTAATTTGGCGCCTGAATTGATTTATGGATGGTGTGTACTCCTTTGCTTCTGAGAAAGTATTGTCCTGGGGCTTACATAGCACTTTTCCCCAACAGTGTTTACTCCTTTCTGTAAAAGTATATCTCCTGTAAGTATCTCTTCTGCTGCGTGAAAAAATCCTCTGCCCTTGTTAGGCAGACATATGCCTTTTCCCAGGTTCAGCAGGTTACCATCACCTAGTTTATTCCCTCTTCCATGGAAATTAAAATCTATCACTGTCTACTAGCAGAGCTACTGATGTGAGAACAACTTGAATAGTCATTATGAATATGTTTTTGTTGACTGGTAGTTAAATTGGGTAAGGTGGTGACTAGTTCATAGTGACTAAAATAGATTAGGAAGTGTTCAGCAAATCAAGCTTTGTTAGCATCTGTAAGAGAGCTGTAGCCTCTAGAAGAGAAATGGTGATGGTTAAATTGGAGGAGACTAGGAGAGACCTTAAACCAGCACAATGTGGATTAGGAGACAATGTATCTACACATATGTGCACTTCTCTGTGTGCACATTTTGTATGAGTTTGTCCTTTTCACCCAGTTCTTCGGCTGGGTTGGCAGAAGATGGAGAAGAGAGTGAGCTCCAGAGAGTGAGTCCCTTAGTTGTACTTAGAGCATTCAGTGTCTCCTGGCTGCCAACACAGATGAGTCATATGCAGATTTCATCTGAGCAGCTCACAGCTTTGAACAGAAAATCTTTGTTTGTGCCAATGAGATATTTTTATCCTAAAAGATCTGTTAAACCAAACCAGTATTGATAACTTTGAATGGGTAGGGGGCGGATATTTTGTAACTAGATGTGTTAAGAGGGGAATATTTTCACTGCTTTTGTCTTTCAGTAGTGGTAGCTGTTTTACAAGGTGGGTAGCAGTTCTGTACACCAAAAATGTTTTATGGGGAAGAAAAAGGTACAAAAATTGTAAGCAGCTCTAAAGTAGAATATGTATATTTAATTGTTTAACTATACTTAAATCTTGAGAGGTAAGAACAACTTGCTCCAATGTTGATGCTTTATACTATTTAATTTGGGTTTAAACTTTCTTTATACCAAAAATACAATTTCTCTTTACTTTTACACAATGATACTTAGTGCGTTTTTATATTCGCTGAATGCTGTGTGCAGCAGTGATCCAGCAGACTGACAGGCAGTCATGTAGCATCTTCAATGCACAGCATCTGTCACTTCATACACAGAGAATGCAGACTTCTTATACACAGTGTTATTTTGGGAATTAAATATATATTATTTGAGAATTAAATATATATTTCATAATATAGGGAAGGGTGCATGTTCTGTAGACAATATGCTTATATAAATGCTTTCCCCATGATATCTTGGAGTACTTTATTTTGCCTATTTGCTTTTTTTTGCCTTTTTTTTTTCAATTTCAAAACATGAACATTGATTTTAAAAGCTTCATAGAAAGACTGCCTGGTCCTACTCAAAATCCATTAGCCATTCTAATTTCTTCTTGACAAAGTACATCTTTTGAAGGGATGGAATGCATGATAGCCAGAAAGGTGGACCTGTTGAAGCAAGAGAGTAAGAGGTCCAACTAAGTACTTAAAGTTCAGGTTGCCCACTCCATGCCTTGTTATGCAGTACAGTCATACTTTTTGATATTTACCAACTTATAGGGCTGGCAGGCTTTAATATCTGAAATCCAAGAAAGGGTATGAATGGAATCTCTTGGTACCTCTTCACACATTCATTTTGATTGTAGAACTGCATTTAGATTATTCTCATAGACAGGCTGGCTAGAGAATGCTTTATTTTTCACTAAAATCATGAAGGTTGGATATGTTTTGAATGGCAGTGCGAGCACATTTGGCAGGGTTGCATGCATTTGTGGAAAGTGAGGGATCTGGATGTTATGTGAATGTGGAGATATACTGGCTATTGGATCTTTGAGCAGAGAGAATCAAAGCCTTGATGAAAGAAAAAAAAATAAGCAAGTTTTATGAACCAAAGATATGAGCAGAATGAGGACAAGACTTGTTTTCCTCAGCTCCTTATATATCAGGACAGATATTTACGTATTTTGAGAGTTTCCTGGCTCAGGTTTTGGTGTTGACCTATCAGGCCTTCTTGTTACCTTTTTTCCTTCTGCCTTGAGTAATTTTACACCACCAAGCCTGTCTGAATTCAAAAAGCATTTTGACAACACTCTCAGGCACATGGTGTGATTCTTGGCGCTGTCCTGTGCAGGGCCAGGACTTGGACTTTGATGATCATTCCGGGTCTCTTCCAACTCGAAATATTCTGTGCTTATGTGATCTTTAATATTCTGCAAGCTTGGACTCTGCAGGCATTTGTTCTCTCCTAGCAACATAAGTGCATTTGATTTCTACAAGTAGTTGACGTATAATTCCTCACAGTCAGTATCTGCTGTTGTGCCCATTTCTTCTATCTTTAGCTTTAAGAGCACAGTATGAAAGATTCTTTTAATGCCACCGTGCCTTTATTTATACAATGCTCATGAGGACAGAACAAGTAAAAATTTCCTTAGATGACAGAGATGCTCTTTACCATAATGTTAAAATACTGAAATAAGATTGAAGCTTATACAAACAAACTTCTCTGTTCATGTCGTCTGAGTCATTAAGGAGAATTTTCTCATAAAATCAGGTTATTGTTTTTAATTCTTCGTGTTATTTTGTCATAAGCTTTCTGTGTTGCATAGCTTTTTGAGTCCCAAGAGGTGGTGGTATAATTTTACTTTTTTTTTTTTCTCCTAGGACAAGAGAGAAATACAGTAAGGCATTGCTGCCTGCCTACAGTGTTGTATTTTCTACTGAATTTCACAGTTCAGAAGTTCTTTCCTGAAATGTTTTGATGATATAAGTCGTCCTGCTGGAGTGGGAAGGGAGAGCAGAAGATGGGAGTGAGTGAGTGAGTGGAGCGTGGTTTGGGAGAGTCTCGGTGGGGGCACTGAATGGGGGAGTAGCATTTCTTAAACCACAACACTCCAGCAGATCAAGATGCAAAAGGAATGCATAATCACAGAATCACAGAATGACAGAATATGCTGAGTTGGAAGGGATCCATAAGGATCATGGAGTCCAACTCCTGGCCCTGTGCCGGACACTCCAAGAGGAACACCATAAGCTTGAGAGCACTGTCCAAATGCTTCTTGAATTCAGACAGACCTGGTTCTATGACCACTTCCCTGGGCAGCCCGTTCCAGCACCTAACTACCCTCTGGATGAAGAACCTTTTTCTAATACCCAACCTAAACCTCCCCTGACACAGCTTCAGGCCATTCCCTTGGGACCTGTCACTGGTCACCACAGAGAACCTCATGAGGAAGTTGTAGATTCTCATGAGGTCTCCCCTCAATCTTCTCTTCTCCAGGCTGAACAGAGCAAGTGACCTCACCTGCTCCTCATACTGTATAGGGAAAGATTTACACTCTAGGTTCAGCCCCTTTTTTGCTCTGTCAGAATTGTCTGAGAGAGTTCCTTGGGTGAAGAGGGCTAATGTGGCTTGAACTTTGTCTTCTCTTAAAAGCTGCAAATGGTTCACTATAGGAGCTATCACACTGTGTTCAAATACCACAAGTTACCCAGTTGTTGCACAAAATGATTTCTTTTCTTTGAATGGACACATTATTTTTGTATTGAAAGAAGGAGTTTGAAACCATTATAGTAGAGGAGTCTAAAAATGGGTTTGGAAATGTTGTATTTTAAATGTTATATACTGCAGCTTCTACTAGTTTCATGCATTCTTCCTGAGTCTAATTTAAAGCTGTTTTGGAAGGAGGAATATTTACATATACATTTCACTTCTTGTTACCTTTACACAAAGCAAGTGCATAACTGGCATAGTGAGAAGAACTATGGTAAGCTTTTTGCCTTTGATCTTTTAACTCCTCTTGCTATGGTCAGGACCGTCTCTTTGAGTATGCTAACAGCTCTTCAATTTAGCAAGTAATTTGCTTATACTGATAAAATTTTCTACAGGTGACTGAGTATAGCAAAAGATCGAGTTATTCCCCATGAGAAAGAAACACAATGCTGTGCAGTATTCAGGCAGATTTACTTATAATCTTGTGAGCATGCAGGCCTTTGATTTTTTTTTTTTCCAAGAAAATGCTTTGATATTTTCACTGGCATCTTAAACATAAGCCTGACATTTTGCCATTAAGAAATAATAGAAAAAGGGAATTAAAAATGCAATAAAAGATCACTAGTGAATGAAAGTTTATACATATATATCAAACAGTCATCACCTCAATGCTCATAAAAGACAGAAACTTTTATTGCCATTGAGAAAACATTTCCAGCTTATAGGGAGACCTATAAAATATCCTCAAATATTAATCTGGAGACTAAGCTTTATGGCTGTGCTGTCCACAACCAGGAGAGTGAAATCGGATTGGTACAAAATGCCTGTGGAAAAGGCTGCTCTTTATAGCCCTGGGTGGTTTAATTGCACAGTGCTCTGAATGGCCGCCCGTACCTGGCAGGGTAATGCACGTAGCGACTGCAATATGGGTTGAAATATTTCAGATGAGTTTTTCAGGAAAGAAAATACTGATGATCCGTGACTTCAGAGCAGCTGTTCTAAAATGTCCTTAATCTGAAATCTCTTGCTTTGGTTAGACCTAAAGAGGAGGTTGTGTGCCTGAAAGCTTTCCTGAAAACTTTTGTACATTTTTTCAGTTAAATCAGGTGGTGTAATGAAAATACTATTTTTCCATAAAAGAAAGATTATTTTGGTATTTTACTTTTTCTGCAATCCTGAAATGTTTTAATGTCTGGGCTGTTGTGGGTTTTTTTTGTTGGTTTGTTTTTGGTTTTGGTCTGTGTTAAACAAACTCCATAAACTGATTTCTGCTTATAGTTTCTTCAATGATAACCACAAAGATAATCCACCAGTTTGGATCCTTTCTATCTAGCACACAAGCTGTCCATTTGAATCTTCATGCACTTCCCAGAACTACGGATATTTTAAAGAATTTAAAGCATTTAACTAATACTAAGCACATGTATTTGTTATGCACAGAAAAATTACTTATTTTTCTCCTTTGCAGTAATCTGTTTATGAGAAATTAACCATTCAGTGACTCTAAGGTGATCATATGCCATATATTGCATAATTAAATATTACTGAAACATCTGTGACACACCTTCAACGCAAAACCCTTTTATTTTGTCTTCTCGAGGCAGAGTCCCAGCAGGGGGCTCCCAGCTAACAGAAATCTTTAGCAGTCTTAATGCACGCTTGGTGCCCACACTTGGATAATAGCATATATTTTAAAACTTCCTAGAATTTGAGTTATCTTACTGTAGGTTTTGTTGTTGCTGTTTTTTGTTTGGGTTTTTTAAAGCCTTTTAGTTAAAGCAGGTTTTAGATGCTGAACTCCTTTGGCTTGTCTTGAAGTGTTTCAGTGGGAATTGCTTTTCCTTGGATCCAAAACTAGATGGTGAAAAGTTCAGATTTTTGCCTTAGATCTTTTAAAAATCTGGCTAATATTGGTCTTGTGCCAGTTTAGGCTTAACTCCATCTAACATCCCAGAGAGAGAGCTTGGAATCGTTATGCATTTTAGTAATTTTCTGCAAATGGGTTAAATTTATAGCCTATATCAAGAAGAAGCAGCATGAATTGTGTTAAGAGCAGAATTATTAGTCTCATATAAAGAAATAATGAAAAAGAAATATTGCTATACCATTTTAGAATCCTGCCAAAAAAAAAAAAAGTGCTAATTTTATAGCTTTTTCATTTACTTCTTTCAGTCTCAACAATTGGAGGCAAGTAAGCCAACAGCCAACTGTATTTGAAATTATGCCAGCTGGGATCAATGGAATATTTCTTAGGAAGTAATCTGACAATCTTTTATTCTCTCCTGTCCCCCCATTTTCAAAATGTCTGACTAGAGATTAGTGAAAAATATTTCTTCAGAAACATTTATTCAGGTATTTAAATATTTCTTGTAGAATAGTTTAGGACCAATAAAAACAGAAACTGAGATTACTTTTTTTACTGGACTCCAAAGGTGTGTTCCACAGGTGTTTTCTGAGAGAAAAAAGTAATGGGACATGGGTTAAGACATGGGTAAGATTTGAACTAAATCCTTACCAATAAAATCTGTGCAACTTTTTCTTTCTGTTTCTTAATCAGAAGATACTAAAACTAATAAACACAGCATTGAAGATAGATGAGTGATTCACTTGGATAACTGCTAGGCCTTTTAAAAACTCTTAAATATTATCTCTCGTTTTACTAAAAAATAGATAGCCTTAACAGATATGAGTTGTTTGTAAAAAGGCTTACCAGCAAATCTGAGAACAAATTTGAAACATTTCACGTGTTAATAAACCTCAAAATATCAAGATTTCCAGGTCAGATTTACTTTCCAGGTTCTTGATTTACACAAATATAATAGGAATAAGACTGGAAGCAGATTTATGGTTCCAATATAGCCATTTGATCACACTGTCTCACATAGTTTACAAATCCATCTATCTACAGACTATGAAAAATGCTGCATTTGCAGTCTCTTGTGACCACGCTCTCAGAGGTGGTTAGAGAGGCTCTTCTAAAAGAGACATCAGCAGCATGCATTGGAGCTTCAGACAGTTAAATTTCTCAGACTTGAGAAGTGCCAAGGGGATTAAACTTCTCCAAATTTCTTCTGCTTGTGCTATGATGCATGGGAGATGTCAGTTCACCCTAGGTATGTAACTATCTTCTCAGATTATAAACTTCCTTTCTGATGTACAGAGTGGATGGCAGTATAAGAGGGTGTATATGTAGCTCCTTGGATGGCTGTGTCTTGTTGAACTAATGTTATTGTCATGCATATAGCTTGGAAAAATTTCAGCATTTTTTTGTGAACGTGAAGAACTGGACACTTTTCACATGTGGGAAACACTCAGTTTTGCAATCAGTAAGCACAAATAATTTGTACTTGTTCTGACTTGGTTTTAGCTGTTTTTTTCAAGAAGAAACTAAGTGCAAGAAGCGTATATTCTTACTGACCTGACTCTAGAAAGGACCTGTGTGTTGTTTTTCAGTGTGTTTCTGTTTTATTTAATAGTTTTGGGGGTTTTGTGTATGTGTGTGTTTTCTGTTGTTGTTCTATTTGGGAGTTTGTTGTCTGCTTTTCTAATGGAATTTCAAGAATTGGAGCCAATGTCTCTGTCACTGGGACGAGTTGTTTGGTACCGAGGTTGGAGACTGTTGTGTTACTCTGACTTGTGAGCAGGCACCTCAGCTGAGGTGAAAGCAGCCACTCGGGGTGTAGACAACCGTGTATCCAAACTGGGAGAGCTGCAGCTGATGTTGCTGCCCCATGATTTACCCAGTGGTTGAGGAATAGTTTACTGTCAGCTCAGACTCCTGTGTAGGTAACTTCCATGTGAATTTACCTACTATAGGTTTAATTGCTGAGTGAATTTCAAGTTTTTGTCCATACTTTGCTTTAGGCTCTGAGTAATTCCAGGACTTCTGATATTTCTAGATTCTTCCTTAAAAGAACATGTCTAATTATATTTCTAATATAACTACATAAATTGTATTTGAAGTACCTCCCTCCGCCTTTCTGCTCAGGTAGACTTCTCAGTCTAACAAAATGAGGTCAGACTTGCAGTTTAAGGTGGATTTGTATTACCAGTGCCATGGAAATACTTGGTAATCTTACCATATTAATGGCTTTCTAAATTAAAACATTCTTCTTGTCAAATATTTTGCATCTTAAAATGAGGGCATTTTGGCCCTAGAGTTATAACACCATATATGTTGGTACTATAGCAGAAGTGCCAAATAGAGGAACGCACTAATGTGTTTTCTGTTATAATCTTTATATTTTAATAATTTTATTTTAAAACTAATATTTACAGTTTATTACACTCAAGGGCTTGGCTATTATCTAGATTGTGAATTCTCCTGCAGCTACTTCTAAGCTTGGCCAATGATTTTTGAGAATAAAGACCAATCTTCATTTTAAGTGGAGGTATTTATACAAGAGTGAATATTAAAGAGAAAATACATTGCCTGAAAATTTTTTTAATGCATTATTATTTGCATCTTTGCATTGTCCTAAAAAATTGTTTTTAATCTGTTTAAAATTACTTATAAACACCATATTTGACTGTCTTAGTGAATTAAGCAATGCAGGGTTGCTCTTGATATTGATATCCTTAAACACTTCATATAGTACCAGCCAACTGCCTGCATGCTGAGGCAGAGAGCAGACATGGCCTGACGGCTCTGAGCTTCGCAAGCAAGGGGATGTTTCTGACAACAGCAGCCCCCACAACCTGACATCTCTTATTTTCCTTCTTCACTTTTATGTTGTGAGTGAATGAGCTGTCTCAGCATTTGGTCAGGATTTCAGCAGCTTTCAGGTAGTGTTCATTAGCAAAGTACTTCTCTCTTAGAGAGAACACCTAAATTAGGACTCCTCCCTCTTTTGGATCCCAGTGCATTCATCAGTTTGGTGCAGGTTTGGTAAAATATTTGCTGCCTCCCCTAGGACCTTCATTTACCTGCCTGATGCTTTTATTGCACAGAAATGATACAGACTGATCCCTCATCCCACGCCCCTGATTGCTGGTTGAACAGGTATTTCACTGATGTCATGAATCAACACCTATATTAAATGAGAGGTTGGTTTTGAGCAGGTAAGAACTTACATTTTGTCCTTCAATATTAGTTGTTCTCACCATGCTCAAAATTAATAGTATGTAAGTTGGAAATCTACAGCAATTTACAGCTTTAATCACTGTCCCTTTAAAATTTTTAATATTAAAAGGAAGTGCTTTCTATTAAGCTTCTTAAGTGGCTTTTAAAGGAACTTCAGGACCTGGAAACACACATACTGTGGTATGTACCAAATGTATTGTGATATGAAATGTACTAAAAGTATGTTAATGTATTAAGATTCGGCATGGATCTATTTTGTTATGTGCATATAGCATTATATAAAAACACATACTAAATAATCTGTACTGCTAACCACATATTCCAGCGCTGTAAGTTAAATTGCAGTAGTTTTTTGAAACTTTTTTGCCTATTTCTTTCAAAAACACATGTAAGTGTTGCAACTGTATATGTCCATTTGGTGTTCCTTGCAAAGTACAAGCAACAAGAAATGTGTTAAAAATCTAGTATTTCAGGGAGAAAGCAAATACCATGACATTATGCAAACTGAAGAAGTAACCTCCAGAGGATGCAGATAAAATATGTGCTGCTGCAAGGGTGTGTATCTAACTGGCCACACTGATACAATGGGAGTTACATAGCTCAGTTGTGAAAAGCTTGTGAGGGTTTTCTTTCCGGTTACTCAATTATAAGATCTCTCTGCATCTGAACTTGTACGGTTTGTGAGAGGAGAAAACTGAGATAATAAATACACAACAGTTCCTTTCTCATCTGACACCTACCCCCTCAAAGCAAGCAAAGAAGGAAAGACTTGTAAAAATGCCCATACTATTACTGCATGAGGTGATTCTTAGAGTGTTTATATAAACTTATTTGAAATTCCTCTTGATCAAAAGTACTGCAGTGCTAATCTCTGCCACTAATTTTTTTTTTACTTGATTTTTGTGTCCTAGTGTGTTTGGGTCAACTATGACATTACTTATACACACTAGAGACAAGATTTAGTATGACTGGAGTTCTTTTAAAAGCTATACATAGTTAAAAAAATAAATTGAAGACCTTTATATTCAGAAGTGCAATTTTGATGCAGATTAGGTTGACAGTGGCAGATTAATAATTTCTAAGTATCAGAAGACATTTGCACTTCTAATATGGCAGAAAGGGAGGACTTGCTGTAGGCAGAACACAGTCTGTAAAATAGAGAATAAGAAAACAAATTTATACCAAGATGATACTCTGCAGTGCCTCGTAGTTTTAAAACGAAACATTTTCTAAATGTTGTCTAATTATTTTTTATTTGTTCTTCTGATGGGATTAATGAGGTTAAATATATTAAAAAAAGTATTACTATACTTAAATAGTTGACATATCATTCCAGTAATCCGAGTTTGATCTAGAATCTGCTTGAATTAAGCGGTCTTTGAAAAAAAGTGGACTTTGCTCTACAAAATGCTTATTTAGTTCTTCAAAGTGCTGTACTTGATAGCTGCAATCAATTACAGCATCTAAAGCTTGTGCTGCAGTTCAAGCCTGTGAAGCTAGCTGTGACTCCACCAGAATGCTTATGTACTTAACTACTGATTATAAGAGCCACTGCTCACATATTTAAAGCTGAGTACTTGTGCATTTGTTATTTTTCTTTTATATACTCTCTAGAGAGATGGATGTAAACCTGAAGTGTTTCCCCATCCTCCCTAAGTTATGCATTGAAAAATATTATGTGACATAGAATAAAAGTAAAGTTCAGTGAAATTGGAGGAAAAAGTTCCAAATCAAATACAGGTAATTATTTGTTAACTCAGCATATGGAGTTTATGAATAGTTGCTCCCCAAGAGCTGCGTGTTTCTGCCACATCTACTCTACAAGTAAGAGTGTGGGAGTAAGAGTGGGGAGGTTTGCTGTGTGTGCCACTGAAGGGATTTCAGTTTGTGCATCCTCTCCTTTCATTCAAAAAGAGGAAAGCACCTCCTTTTGGGATGGACAGCCAGTGGATTCACCCTGGCTGTTTCTGAAGCTATTTGTGCTAAAGGAAGATAGAAGAGCTGTCTCTGAGTTACACCTGGGACTTACCTGGCCCTGGTAGACGGAGAGGACCCTCACTTGCTTCCTTTGTCTTCATGGTTTCAGTCTTCCTTTTGCTTTTGTGCTATTTATTAACTACCAATTTGCCACTTAAATTTATCGAGCCTGCCAGCTTCATTTTGTGCTTGATGCTGAATAGAACATCCATGTTTTGGAAGCAGTATTTTTGCTTTGCCCATAGAAGCCCACAAGCAGCTGCAGGTTTTCTAACTTATCTGAAGTAATAAAGGTCTACATAAATGATGCCCCATAAGTTTTAAGTGTTGTACTCACTTCTGTCTTAAATTTCTCAGTTTCAGGTGTGTGCTTTCAGTTTTAAATTACTGCGATGATCTCAGTCTCAGGTATTCTTCATGAAATGGTGTTAAAGAAATTATAAAACCCCGTGTTGATGGATGTGTTACATTATGTATAATGAATGCCTGAGTAAAGTAGTAATGAGATTGGATTTCACTGTTTATACAGTATTACACAGATATGCCAAAAAGGTTACAAGTTCAACTGCTCCAGAGTGAGGAGGTGCCTGAACTGCAGTTGTCTCTTGGATTTCCAGCCTGGTGTTAAGCAGTTAAGCAGCCTCTAGGGTCGAATATAGAGCAACATGGTACACAGTTTCCCACCAATGCCCAGCTAAATACCAGAGAAATAAAATAATGATGAAATGAGCGTCATGCAGCAAATGGACTAAATGTGCTGGTCCCCCCGCTGATTTATCACCCTTATCATTCTGTAGCCCTCTGTCTTTTCCCATCTTTGTACATTATGTAGGGGAATAAGAAACTGCAGCCCCAGCATGAGGAATCTTGAGAGGAACTGGAGGAGGCACGTTTAGGGAGAAGTGTGTGTTTCTGGAGAGAATTGTGCACTAAGCTGGCGGGGAGTATAAATGTGGGTTTCAACATCTAAGCTGGAGAAAAGTCTGTCTGGATTTGAAAAATGTTTTTGAAATACAGGAGGTCCAGTGGCGAAGCACAGCTTTGTGCTGCTACTGCCATGCTGCCTGCTGATAGCAAGTCAGATGGTTTCAGTGGAGACCCAGCCCGGGGAGGACACAATCATTAAAAAAATTACCAAAAAGTACATTTTCCTTGAACTAGCATAATGCAGTTGGTTTTTTTCACTAGCTTAAGAGTGACTTGCTTACAGTTCCCTTATTCTTGCTATTTTTTTTGGTGGCTGAATATAACTATACATTTTTTTGTGTCTGATAAACAAAGTGAGCAAATAGAATTTCTGCAGGATTCCCTTATTCTGTTCCATGTATTTTCCTCTAAACTAGAGCATATAGCTGTTCTTCAGTTAGATTTGCTCACCCATTCACTGAAAATGAGTGATGCTGAGAGCTTCTTTGTGGTTCTTGCAGGGAGCTGTGAGACAGAATACACCTGTACTGCCTCCTTGTGCTTTCAGCAGTATTTAGACAAGCACATCCCTCAGCTTCTGTGTGAAAAATAAGTTATATCTTGGTATGCCAGTGCTTGCTTGAGTGCTACTGTGCTTCACGCAGTAAATTGCAGACTGTAGCTGTATTGAGATGATTTTTTTTTTCTCAGAATGTATTATATAAACCACTTTGCAATCTCTACCAATCTCTATCAAATTAACTGCGATGTGTGGGAAGTGACCTGCGTAAAATTATCCAGTTTTACAGATGGTAAGAACAATCCTGAAAATGCATTTTAGCTTATGGCAACATATTGATGGTGCTGCAGCTGTTGGGCAAATACAGACGTTGTCTGTTTTTACTTTACATATGTGCAGGCTGGAGGAGTCCTTGCTCAAATGTGAGAAAGTGTAAGTGAACCCTGGTACTTTTTTCCATCTGGTAACTGCCAAGAGTAAGGAGTAGCTCCTGCTTCTACAGCTACACCTGTATCTCTTTGTCCTACAGCTACAGCCTGGTTAACAAATTCATCTGTATTTTGGCCATGCATGCTGTCTTCTGAGTGCTCGTGCCAACTACTTTCTCCCAATTCTGGTACTGGTCGTTGCTCACTCTTTTACAAGAAGGGCCTTAAAGAAGATCTGGGGAACTATAGACCCGTTAGCCTGATCTTCATGCCAGGGAAGGTCATGGAGCAGATCGTCGTGTGTGTCATAACATGGTGTGTGCAGGACAACCATGAGATCAGGCCCAGCCCTGTGGCTTTATGAAAGGCCTATCTTTGCTTCACTTACCTCCTTCTATGACAAGGTAATCCATGTAGTGGATGAGGGAAAGGCTGTGGGTATTGTCTTCTTGGACCTTATTACAAGCCTTTGACACTCTCTAACACCATTCTCCTGAAGAAACTGCCTGCTCCTGGCTTGGACAAGTGCACTGTTCTCTGGATAAAAAACTGTCCAGACGGCCAGACCCAGAGAGTGGTGGTGAACGGAGTTACATCCAGTTGGCAGCTGATCATGAGTGGTGTTTCCCGGGGTTAAATACTAGGGCCAGTCCTGCTTAATTTCTTTACTGATGATCTGGATGAGGGGATTGAGTGCGCCCTCAGTCAGTTTGCAGATGATACCAACTTGGGCAGGAACGCTGAACTGCTGAAGGGCAGGAAGGCTCTGCAGAGGGATCTGGACAAGTTGGATTAATGGCCTGAGGCCAACTGGATGAGGTACAACAAGGCGAAGTTTTGGGTCCTGCACTTGGGTCACAACAACCCCAGGTAGTGCTACAGGCTGGGGACAGAGTAGCTGGAGAGCTGTCCACTAGAAAAGGACCTGGGGTGCTGGTTTATGTCTGGCTGGGTATGAGCCAGCAGTGTGCCTAGGGGGCCAAGAAGGCCTATGGCATCCTGGACTGTATCAGAAGTAGTGTGGCCAGAGGGACTAGGGCAGGAATTGTCCCCCTCTATTCTGCACTGACGAAGCCACACCTTGAATCCTGCACCCAGTTCTGGGCCCCTCACTGCAGGAAAGACATTGAGGTGCTGCAGTGTGCCCAATGAAGCTGGTGAAGGGTCTGGAGCACAAGTCTCATGAGGAGAGGCTGAGGGAGCTGGAGTTGTTTAGCCTGGAGCAAAGGAGGCTCAAGGGGGATCCTACTGCCCTCTACAACTACCTGAAAGAAGGTTGTAGCAATGTGAGGGGTTGGTCTTTTCTCTCAAGCAACAAACAATGGGATAAGAGGAAAGGACCTCAAGCTGTCTCAGCAGTGGTTTAGATTTGATATTAGGAAGATTTTCTTCACTGAAAGGGTGATAGTCAGTCATCAGAACAAACTGCCCAGGGAAATGGTGGAGCCACCATCCTGGGAGGTATTTAAAAGATGTGTAGATGTGGCATTTAGGGACATGGTTTCCTGGCAGACTTGTCAATATCAGGTTAATGGTTGAACTTGATGATCTCAAAGGTCTTATCCATCCTAAACAATTCTGTGATTCTGTGATGATCTTACACCAGCCATGTGTAAAGGCCTAGTGGAAGAATGTTTGCAGCAGGTGAAGTGTGACCTGTGACAGGCTGAACAGGCGTCCACAATGTACATGTGAACGGCCCTAACCGTTCCTAATGGCTATACACTGAGGATGTCTTCATTTGACTGTGAATCCTGAAAACTGACCCTCTGAGACTGAAATGTTTTGGGAGGTGGAAGAAATGGGGAATAACTGATTGACTTATTTTTGCAAAGTCCTTGCATATCTTTAGGTTTTAAAAATATAAAGGAAATCCCAAATTGGTTGAATCTTAAAATGCTCACTGCTAAATCTCTTGCCATTGATACATGGAAGAAACATTTTTTAATATTTTCAAAGCTATCATCTAATAAAATAATACTTTATAATTTGTTCTGTATTTTTCTGTGGTGAAACAAGTGTAGCTTTTCATTTCAGTTAGATGAAATGTTTTTTATCATTTAGAATAAACTGCAGTTCTTTCTTCTGGCTGGAGCTGTCTATTAACACAAGTAGGACAATCTACTGAGTACCAGTGTAAGTAGGCTACTTGTTGACAGGGTAGATTGTCCTCAAAAGGACTCAGTAACTGACTCCTTAAGAAAATCCCTGAAGGTTTTTAGAGGAAAACCAAAACTTCATAGCCCCAAATCATGGCAATGCAAAAGCAATCAGCAAACTATTAAGATTTCACTGTAATAAAAGACGTAAACACCCGTCTAGCTAATTGCTTTAGTAAGATTCACAGCTATATCACCAAAATAGAGGCAGTCAAGAAGGGAGGTTCCCACTAAAATTCACTTTTAAGATTATATTTTAAACCTAAACATTCTACATTTAAATACAGCTTTTTTGTATTCCACATCTAGGATATGCTAGATGGGCTTCCATGGATACTGCACGAATAAGTGGTTAGTAAATCCAATGTTGCATCAGTCAATTTGCATTTGTGAATTGGTTGGAGGTAGGTGGATTTGTTTGCCAGTGTTTGCATCACAGAGGATTTTATTTGTGTAAGAAGTGGTGAAATAAGTCCTTACATTGAAGGCAAAGATCATTCTTCTCCTTGACCTCTTGCAGTTGTAGCAGTGTCTAGCAAAGTGGCATCCTCTGCTGTAGAAGCTTAGAGACGGTGGTTTCACTGAAACCAAAAGTTTTCAATGGTCCAAGCCAGATCTTCACATCTTGTCATGATATGCTCAGTCTCCCTGCCTTGAAATAAAGACTTGCTCTAATGGAAGTTATGTTGTTGTCTGAACATCATAAGGGAGAGAAGTCTGTGTAAAGGTATCGCTGAAGGTATGCTATGCTTCTTAACAACTAATGCTTTTCAAGGATATGCTCCTTCCAGCACACCAGATGAAATTCTGCTGTTTATTTCGAGGCAATGTCATGATAAAAGATGTCTCTAAAGCAACAAGATGTCATTGTTCTGCTAGTGAAAATCTGAGAAGAATAAAATACTAGGAAAGGAAGACTTAAATCAGAGCTTCCATTCTTGACATCATGACATAAGAATTTGAACATAGAATTCAGTACAATAAATTATTAATGTTTTCTTAAATATCTCAAAGACAGATTACATGTCTAGCATCTTACTTGGAGAAGGGTAAGAAAGGAGAAGCCAAAGAAGCAACAGCACCTGTTGGTTTGAGAATCTAGAGATTCGAGAGAGACTTCTAGAGATCTTGCCTGAATAGGCAATAAAAGTAATGGGAAACACTGCTAGTACCAAAAGGGTTAGAGCTAATGGGATCCAATCACTTACTAAAAATGGCAAGAAAATTAAGTAGATAAAACAGTAATCAGTATTTTACCCGCTGTACTGGGATCAGGCTAGAACTGTCTCATACACCATCCTCACAGTGCTGCAGCTTTGCACACTGACTCAATGAGAATTTTTTTTCTTTCTCTCAGGAAGCAGGTGTCTCCACCACAGAAAACGATAATCATTGTCGGTGGGAGTACCTGACAGAAACTGAAGAATCACACACTTCATGTACATAATAATTAACAGTGACATTCAACTTCACTGACATATTTGAAATGGAATTCAGTGGAAAAAATAACATGGAGGCAAATGTGTTTGTGTGTATAGTTGCTTGGGTAAAAGGATGAAGGAGTTATTTGGTTAGTAAGGTTATATATGTTTCACTACTATGAACAATTAACAGAAGTAGCTTTTGCAGCAAGAGACAAAACAGCAATGCACAATTTTAGAGGGCAGAAGGAGTATTTTGTGTCTGCAAAAGTTTACAGAATATATGATTTTCTAAATGGTGGGGACATAGCAGCTGAAAGTTACTGGAAAAAATAGCTATAGAGGTTATTCAGTTCATCATAGAAATAATACTGTAATGGAGACATACTGAAGTGATAATGCTTTGTTACATGACCTATAACCAGTCTAGTGTATTATGTGCATGTTTCCCTTGTTTATTCATTTTAAGAGCCAAATGATTAACCTTGGTTTATTTTTTCTCAACTCTGCTGAGACTGAACATGGCATCAATGACAAACTGCTGTGTACATGGATGCAAACAAAGCAGGTTATTTAGAGCTGCTATGATTGTTCCAATTTCTTTTTAAAGAAGCCAGTATAATTTCATATCTGAGCCTGAAGAGGAACATTTACTCAACTGAAAACACAAAAGTTGCTTGGGGAATAGGAGGTAGGAGGGAAAGGAAGCATTTAAATCATCCTTGAGGGATGGGTTAAAACCCTGCCTAATTTGTTGGGAACTCGGGCCCTGCTCTGTAGCATAATTGGTGTTGTCTTTCTTGTTCAAGTCATGCCAGGCCAATGCTGTCTTCAGCAAGGAAAATGAACCTCGCACATCACAACCTATGAGATGTTTGATGATTCTGTCTTCCCTCTCTCTACTGCACAGAAGCTAAGTGCAAATTAATATGCTACAAAGTTTTGTTTCTACTTGTGAGCCTAAAATCGGAGCTGTGCTCAAATTTCTAACAGGTAATGCTGAATTTTACCTAAAGACATTTTCTGTAGTGTTTTCTCATGTTTTATTTTTTATGAGGCATATGTGTCATCTAGCGTATAAAAAAATTGATGTTCATATGGTCTAAAGGTAATAGGCTGACAGGACCATATTTATTACCACGAGGAAAGTGATCACTAATGTAAGTTTAAAACAATAATTGCCATCTGTTGTATGAAAATTGTTTTAATGTTTTTTAACATCACTTTTTCTTCTGCTCATTTTCTAGTTTTGTCTTTGATCAGATGCCTCTTGTGGGATGGGGACACTACATGTATGGTAACTACAGGTCAAAGTCTACTCACCAGATGCATCTCAAGAGCTGCTTTGTCCTTGGAGAAAACACGGTACACCAGCTCAAGCTGTGAAGAGGACCTGACAGCTCAGCACTTTTTTTCTGCATGTGGTTGGTGACAACAATGCTGTCAGTGGATATGGGCACATCTGGCAATACTTGGCCCTGCTGCATCCTGAGATCCTGCTGCCTTCTCTGAGGTGAGAAGGTGGGGAAGCTCAGGAACCTGGGTCAGAAGGTGGGGCAGCCCAGAAGCCTAGGACACTCAGAGTGCTCCTGTGGCAGTGTATGTTAAGGGCAGGAGGCAGGGGTGGGGGAGAAGGGAACTGTGTAGTACCAGACTGCAAGTGTGTGGGATATAGGTTGCCCTTTTTATTAGTGTGGGTTTTTTCGCCTTTTTTGTTTTGGTTTGGTATTTTTGTTTGGTTTTCCTGCCCTAAGAAGTGATAGATATTGGCTGGGGTATTAACATGCAGAGCTGCAGCTGTTGCAAGGTTGCAGAACAGTTGCTTAACAATTCCAATGTGAATGGTTATTCAATCATATGACGTAGCAACCTTGCTATGTGAAGGTGACCATCTTTGGTGTAACACTGAAGTTTTGTCTGACCACCCCTGAGAGGATGAGAATGTGGCAAGGTCACAACTTCTCAGCCATGCTTCTGCTTTGTGGATGAAACATATGAGAGGACTTGCAGCAGGTTCACCAGATGTGTCACAGCTTCTCCTGCTGTTTCTGCAGAAGATTGTTATTGATATCCGATGTATGGCATGTGTGTGGAAGCATATGCATGGCATACGTTTCAAGGTGTAGTTTATATTGTATATACAGCTGCTTGTGAGGGAGTGCTTGCCTCTTACGTACATTCTTGTCACTTTGCAAATTTTAGAATGTAAATAAATTTGCTTCCTGGCCTTAAAGGAAAAAAAAAAAACCCAAACAAAAAAAAAAAGGAGAAATATTTTGAAAAGTTATCAGGTCAAAAATTCCGTTCATGGTAACTGTCCTGCAGGAGTCAATTTGATTGAAAGGAACTGCAGGAGGTCTGAAGGCTACAGGAAAGATGTATTTTTCAAATGCTCTGTTTAGAAGATGTTAATGACAGCCTTTAGTAGAACAACTAATTCCTCATGGGTCCCTTGTTTTCTCTTTCACAACTGAAATAGCAGTTTTTCTGTACCAGAACAGATCTAGTTGTATTAAACTGACTGTGCAGTTGTTTATAGCAACTGATGCACTGCCTGGGAATCTGATAGGTTCAAAAGTGAACTCATGATTAGCCAAAATAATATTTTTAAAATAATTTCCTGTTTCTTGAGAAGCTTGAATTGGTAAGTTGAAAGGCTTTTTTTGCATAGGTAGTGCTGTATTTTAAAAGGTTGCGTTTTTAGAGGCTAAAAGGTAATTTCAAATTTCTATTTTCAGTAAGCTCTAAGTTATACTCTCCCAAATATTATTTTCATTTTGAACTGCTGCAGTAGTTTGGGTTTTTTTCCTAATTCTATCTTAGGTACATTTTTGAGGTATTTCAGCTAAGTTTTATGCTTTATAACTTTTTTTCTGATTAACTGAAGTATGCTTTCAGGTTTATATTCTCCAGACATTATTTTTACTGTTGAATGATAAGAGTGATCAAAGGTTGTTTCAGACAGATAATATTTCCAAGCAAAGCTACCTTAATTTCAAAAATAATGCAATAAAGCCCTACTCACTCTCTGCAAAATTCTCAACATAACAAATAGCTTGGCATAGTTTTAATTTTACAGTTGTGTACCTTATAATTAGATTGTGCCTGTTCAAACTTTAGAATATATTTTTATCTACAGGGGTGAATATGGGTTGCACTGTATGAAGAAGCAGTTGTGGTGTAAAGAGGCAGTTATAAACCAAGGAAGACTAAAGAAAACCTATACTTAGACATATAGACAATATTTAAATAATTAACGTAAACTTACAAATATCTTCTTTTTATTCCCTACCAAATATTGGTCAGATTTCTTCAGATGACTCCAAATCTTAATTTCACATTGTCCTAAAGAGCCACTGGAGAAATTTTAGGAGGAAGTAAGTGATAGTCTAAGCTGTGATTGATTACCAGGTGATAATCATAATAAAGAACTCTTTTAATAGTTTCAATATACTCAGAAGAGCTGGAAAAAAAAAGAGGCATTAGGCTTTGTTAGTTATGGATATAGTTATTAAAGGTAATGTTGCTGCTCTACAGAAAATTCTTGGTTGTGATGTGGTCATCTAGATGAAGTATGTGCTGACTCATACAGCTGCACTGAGAAACTGGGGAAAAGGAGAGGAAAGTGGCATTGGAACTACCTGCACTCCTGCCAGGACAGTAACATAGCTGATTAAAAAACCCAACGTACCGTAGGCCATAAAGGACTGTCCCATCTGGATGGAGTCGAATCATTCGGTTTTTCACTGTCACCCCATGGACAAATGATTTCTTGTCATTTTGGAAATATGTGTCCGGCACCCAGAGCTGGTCAGCCACTCTGTTGTCCAGAGTTAGGTTCAGAGGTATTCCAGAATAGGAGAGCCTTTTATCCCTCCAGGACTGCTGAAAGTACATGGTCAGGGTGTAGTCCTATGGAAGAAACAAGAAGGGCTCTTTGTATTTTCATACTGATTAACTTACCAGAAGTTTACTTTTAGATAAGTCTCAGTAACTGATCCTAGGAAATCTAGGGATCATTAAGGTGTTGTTGTCACTAGCCATAATCATAAGTCTTGGCTCGTTCAGACCTCACACCACCCATCAGTGGCAGTGACTACCCCAGGCTTTCAAAACCTCTTGAGTCAGATGGAATACATTTGCACTTCCAGTCTGTGGATCAAACGTGGCTTTTGATTTTTTTAAATTTTTTTTTTTTCATGTAAAAAGAGCAGGGTTTGGGTGACCTTAGCCAAATAGCATTGCATAGCACCGAGGACATTCTTTTGATATTCCCTCCCTTTATCCTGAAAGATTCCCCCCACAATCCAGAAAGGCCAGCAGTCCTTAGATTTCCTCAGAAAGAGCAAATATGACCTCAGAACATAATGGATAACCTGCCATGTTGCATCTGGAGTTGCCAGATGCAATGACTTGAGATAGCCAGGCACACCATGCCTCAGCCTGGGGAATGTAGTCCTTTCTGTCCTTGACAATTGGATTTTACTGCATAGAAAATCAACACCTTTTCTTGACTATCATGTTGTAACTTAGGTGAAATACCACTTACGCAGGCTTTCAGCTTTCACTTTGTCTGAAAAGAAATTGTTCTAAAAGGCTTCTAGTCTGATCTACTCTCTCTTATCTGTCTTTCTGGGAATTTGGTCATTTTAAAGGTAGTCAATTTTTTGAAGTGGAAAAGCCCATGTACTTTGTAGCTAGTGGAGTTCTTAAAAGATGACTAAAATAGCAGTATGTGGACTATTAGTTTTCTCTTTCTCATCTCCCCCAAACCTGTTTTCCAGTGACAGGTCACACTGTTACACATTTTTTTATGGTAGAAGTGCATCAAAATCATAGATATTATTAAAAAAATTGGTGAGGGGTAAGATTTTTTTTAATGTGATAAAAAACCCTTACCTCTGTCATTCTCACAAATCCTGGCATGGACTCTAATTTTTGAAGAAACAGCATAAAAACTGTCTGATACAATTTGCTCACTCCATCTTTAGTGGCTTCTTAAGACTGTATCATTGCCATGAAATCAAGACAAGAGTTGTTACCTTTCAAAACGACTTTCTACCTGAAATGTTGCATCTAACAGAGCTATGGACTTATCAGTAAAAGTTGTTAATAAAAATACTATTCTTCCTTGTCCTTGCCCTGTAGTAATTTTTTGTATGGATGAAATATCAGTAGTTATATATGATAGGACAATTGCAATTTGCAAGGACTTCATAGATACAACCTTTTCTAGCCCTGCAAGACAATTACTACCCACAGCAAAGACAAATGGTGAAAGTGTAAGTTTGGTTTTTCTCCTGGCCCAGGCTCCTAGGAGGAGGTCAGGACAGCTTCTTTGCTTTCTAGACCATGCTGGTCAAGCCTGGAACTACAAAGTAATGCAGTGGAGTATATGCCGTGCACTGCCGAGTGGGTGATTTATATTTTAAATAGTGGTACAGAGAAGCATGAATATCAAGGAGGCAAGTTTTTCAATGTCCAACTTGAATAGAAGT
This sequence comes from Pseudotriccus pelzelni, assembly GCA_035584735.1. NCBI lineage: Eukaryota > Metazoa > Chordata > Aves > Passeriformes > Tyrannidae > Pseudotriccus > Pseudotriccus pelzelni. The sequence goes on from JAWMRA010000130.1 coordinate 47,264,028, forward strand.
GGGTTAGAAGCCTCACTTACAGGAAAGTTAAGTCCCTGCCCTTTGTTCCTCCTTGTACAGCAGTCAGTTGGGAATCGGATGAAAGAAAATGAAAATTAAAAAACAACAACGACCTAAAAACCAAAGAAGAAAAATCCAAATGAAGATGAAAAAAACCCAACACCACAAGTCTTCATTTTTCATATGTCGTATCTGTTCTCCTTCAAGCCACTTCAGGTAGAAAAGCCTTCAGAGATGACTGATAATAGTTAACCTCAGTGCTTCACCAAGTATGGTCTACATCTTCTGCTTGATTCAGCAGAAGTTCTCAGCACAGATGGAATAGATATTCCAATCACACCCAATAATCTTTTCTCCTTCTTGTTGTCCTCTGTATTTTCACTAAGTCTTAAAGCTGCTTTTGTAGAACTGTCATGCTGTCCTGGAAGAAAGCAAACAACTGAGAGAGGTATCTATGTGATGGTTCCCAAAGCTCCACCAAGAGAGCAAAATAGCCAAGGTAAGCTACAAGAGATGTGATCAAGTGAAAGAAAAAGAAATTCTGTGTCTTGGCCGTGACTATTAGAAGAAAATGGGTTGCTATTTTTAGCATCATAGTCTGCTAAGAAATTTTGTTTCATCCAGCTGTGCTATATCTCAAATACTGTGGCTGGTAACACCACGGTAAGAGAGAGTGATCCTCTGCCCTGCAATACCATGGAGAAGTACATGGCAAGTCAGCAAGTGCTAATGAGGAAGAAAAAATTCTGAGCTTCATCTGAAAGCAATCTCAGTATTTCTTAACTGAGGAAATTATATATTTTTTTCTTTCTTTCCATTCCCCAGTACTCGAGGGTGTTACTCATTTAATATTTTAATGAGGAAAATAGTCTGTCACAATCGTGAGAGTCCCTGTTGCTGTAAGTTCTTATTTTAAAAAGCACAGTTAAAGATTATTTTAATGAAAAGCAAGTTATATCTGAGCTATAATAACCCAAATGCTACGGGTACACATTTTCTAATTTTTTTTTAATGAAATACAGCCTTATCTTTCTCATATCTCATCGGTGAAGGAAAAAATGCTGGCAAGCCATATGGCTAGCCACATCTTGGAGGTTCCTGTATTATTTTTTATATTGTACAGCGGTGTGAGTGAAGTGGTGATTTAATGACTACTTGTCTTCTAACCTGTAAAATTTGCTGGGGATTTTGTGGTTTCAAGCTCTGGAGGATATGAATAATTTCTGAGTCTGTCATATCTATAGTGGTAATTGGCTGCAGAAGTTTTTTAGCTTTTTAGGAAAGCTTCCCAAGATTCCCATCAGTCTAGACATAGAAATAAATTAGACTAGGTTTAACTTTCATATTTAAGAATTTCTATTCATGAGTTAAAAAAACAGGCTCAATGTAAAATTAGAAAAGAGAATTTGTTTCTGCAGCTAACTGTTCTTTTAAATTATTTATTTTTTAAAATATTTCACTTCTTTTAGAAACACACTGAACATTTTTTGTGCTGAACAGTACTTTCCATAATTAAAAAAAAAAGCTGTAATGCTGCATTAAAAATCATGATAATTCAGTAGATTTAATTGAGCTATCTATGCTTTCCAAAAGTGCCTCCCTGCTTTTCCGGGGCATAATGAATCTTTAGAGGGGTAATATTAGAGGATCAATAATAAAGCTGTTTTGATGTGTATCTGGTTTAATGTTGTGGGGTTTTTTTAATGCAACAAATTTTGATTTGTTAGAATGAGATTTTTTTTTCCTTTCTTAGTACTTGTGAAAATTTCTTATTTCTTTGTATCCAACTGGAAACGTGTAAGTGAATGTAACTAAATGGGTACTATAACATAAAAGAAAATTTGTACAGTGCTTGAATAAGGTGCATTAGGTTGCTAAGACAAATACTTACATGCTATTCCTAGGTAAGAGAGGTTCTGTGAAAATGTGAGTAAGAGAAACTAGTCTATTTTACTCATAATTGCAAATTATTTTGTAATCTGAATTTAAGCAGCCTCATAAATAGGTACTGGCACCAAGCTTCACAGTTCACTTGAGTAATATAAATTTCTTGTCGGAAAGAAAATGAATGGACCACTAAAGCATATTGGACTTGAAGTTAGAAGAATAATTTATAGTTCCAGTGAGGAATAGACTGGAAAGTTGCCATAAGGTTCTTTTTATTTCTGTATATTTTTGTTACCTATTCTTTTCTTTTGGTTTGTTTTTTTTTTTTGGTGTAATATGTATAGATGGTATAAGCGCAATAATGCATTTTTTTCTTTTCTGTTAAGCCTCCAGACACCTAGTGTTTCTTAAAGAACAACTGGAGGGAAAACAAAGGAATAGAAAAGTTTATTATGGGCAAGTACTCCACAGACCAATATATGTTAATACACGCCTTGATGCATCTTTTAAGAGCAAATGTAGACAGCAGTAAGAGACAAACATTTTTCTTTTAGCCATTGCTCTCTGTGAGGCAGCTGAAAACAAACTTTTGCTAAAAATCCCCAACTAGTCCAGGTGGCTCATACCTGTCTATCTGCATCTGAGGATGCCAGTTAGTGTTCAAGTCCAGGTATTGGCAACTACAGTGCAAAGGTGTTCTAGGTATTATATGCTGCTTTGTGCAGGCATGAAAGGGAATGGTGGAATGACATTTGAGGACTGTGACATTGTGCTCAAGTAGTTGTTCCTCATCCTCTCTGCAAAGCAGGTTTAGAAAGCATTCCAAGGGAAAGAAATTTCAAGCTTTAGCTTACATTCCATAACATTTCATCCAGCTTGGACTTGAAGCACCAATACACAGGAGTGGGACTGGGCATTTTGGCAAAAACTGTACTTCCCAGGTTCTTGTGTGGACTGTGGTACCTTACTGACTGGAGGACTGACTAGATCAGCTTCGAGGGTCTACCACATGGAATGTGATGTGAGGACTAAAGCAAATGAAGCCAAAGATATGTTGGAAGTGTGCAGCATTTTCAAGTTCCTGTTAAGGCAAACCACTGTGGAAGAGTGAAGAATTAAATAAACCACACTTCCCTTGATACCTATAAGCTAGGTAATTGGAAAGCAGCCTGTTTTCCAATAATGGTTGTTCCTGATGTACTTATTTTTTTTCTTTGTAATTTCCAGCTAGCTCAGCAGGCGTGAACTACGAGACCATTACAAAGTGCCTGAATGTCTAATGAGGACAACACAGTGCTAAGAGCTCAGAATAATTCCTTGTGGTGTCAGTGCACAGCACTGCAGGTGAAGCTGAACTGACTGCAGATGGGAGAAGTTTGTTGAATTTTATTTTGAACCCTATTGCATAAGTAATAATACCAGAAATCTTATAGGAACTGGACAAAAAGTTGAAGAGAACACAAGCAGGTGAATATCAGTAATGTGTAAGTGGAGCCACAGGATGAATGAGCTGAGCATGTGAAGCAAAATAAAATCCCCACAAACCTTAATTCTGTTATGTGCAGGGCCTTCTGGTAAGCCAAGCTTCTAAGTAGGAAACCACTAGTGAAGAGAGCCAACCACGGCTAGACTCCTTGGCTCCAGAAGATGCTTAACAATGTAGGATGGAAGATACATATATCTTAACATGAGGTTGGGCTAACTTTATAAAGTTTTTTTTAATGCCTTAATATAGATATATTTTTTACCAATTTACTTCTCAGTAGGAGTTATTTCTATTTCCGTGGGTCTGGTGATTGAAATCTATTTGATTCTTCCTGCCTTCTACTGTATCAATATTCTTTAGTTTCAAGAGAAGCAGATGGAGGTCAAAGTGACATGCAGTGAGTCAGTGGCTCTACCTGGAATAGAAACAGTAATTACATAGCTGCCAGATCTTTAGACTTGTATATCTACAATCTAAATTTTACTGTGGGTTTTTTTTTGTTTGGTTTGGTTTTTTTTTTGTTTGTTTTGTTGTTGTTGGGTTTTTTTGATCGGTTAGTTGCCTTTTTTTATTTTAGCTTTATATGTAATTACTACTTCAGGTTTTGGTGTTTTGGGATTTATTTAGGTTTTGTTTTTGTTTATACTCACAGTCTATAGTCACAGTTCATAGTCACTGCAGCTATCTCTGACTTTCTCATCTTTTGTTTTTTCTTGTAACTGAGGACTAGCAGAACACGTTTTTTTGTTAGCTTCTCAGTTACCCCTGCCAGGAAGTGGTTATCAGTGCATTCAAGAAGTCTCCTAGATAACCTGAGCCCTGCTGTGCTGTCCTTCTGGCAGATATTATGGTGGTTAAAGTCTCCCATGAGGAACAGATCTATGCACATAAGATTTCTTCCAGTTGTTGGAAGAAAGTCTCATCTGCATTTTCTATATGTACTACTACAAGGCCATGTTGTTTTGGCTGCTATTCTTGACCAAAAACTCTTGTTTGGCTCTGGACCTATACCAAGGCAGAGCACAAAGCATTCCAGCTGCTTTCTCACATAGAGGGCAGATTCCTTCCTTTACTTTCCAGCCAGTTCAACAACAAAGAATTCCCGCTGCTGATTTCTTTGCCAATTCTGTTGCCTTGTTTCCTCCTCTTGTATCCTCCCTTCCATGTTTTAGTTCATTGAGAAGTTCCTGTCTTAGCCTGACAGCTCTTCTGCTGAAATTATGACCTTCTTGCATGACTGGGTGGATTGTTTCTGGTTTTCTTTAAAATTCAGCCTCCACTGTTTCTGATTGATGATTGACTACTGGGGAATTTTACTTAGCAATAACCCAAACAAGCCGATCCTACTGTCCCAATGCCCTGAGTCCTAACTCTGCTGCTCACTGCACCAGCTATCCTCCAGATTCTGAATTCTGTCACCTTCTGTCACCTTTCTGTAAACCAAGTGTGCTGTAAATACCTGCTTTGCATCTGTGGCACTTTTGCAAAAGGCAGCTTGAGAAAAAGTCCCCCATGTGATTTCTCATGAGCTGCATAATTTGAATAATATTAAGCTGCTTACATGATAATCCATCATAGTTGATGAGTTTAGAACAGTGATGTGGATTTTCTGTAGAAAAACTGCCTTTGGCTTCTGCTGGGAATCAGTTTGCCTTTAGATGCATGCACTGCTGACAATAAATCCTCAGAGCAGAATGCAGGGTATTTTTAGAGTGTTGATAATAAAGGACCTTGTTTTATTTTTATCTTACTAACAGCATAATCAATTGGATAACTAATGAAGTTGGCCAATTTAATACCATTAATCTGATTAAAACCCTACAAATCCAGTGCTGTTGCCAGTCTCATGGGAATCCACATTTCAAAACATTGTACAGTATGTGTAGGCATTTTAGGGGAGGAAAAAAAAACAAGCAAGAGCAACTAACTCATCAGTCAGTTTGAAAGCATCTGAATAGTACTCCTGAGTACTGATTAGAATATGGATGTACAGGATCTCTTTCCTGCAAAATATGTAACTAGGGAGAACATGGGATTAGTAATTATTTGAAGAACTGAGTAGCTTAGAATATTGGAATTGGTGCCACTATACTGAAAATCTGGGCAAGTGTCTTCATGCAAATAACTTCATAAATAAAGCAAACCTCGAAATCTGTTTTCTTCAATGCATACAGCAATAATACCTCTGAGTCTGAAGTTTCAGAAGGCTTTCACCTCACTGAAGGCCACTACTTTTATCCCTTCCCGTGTGTCAGCACACATTTTGAATAACTACATAGGAAGCGTAGGGAATTGATTCAGGTTAGAGATGAACTTTGTCATTACTATTTTGGCATGGTGTTTTTTACATAGGTAAATTCCCTGATCCTGAACCCACCCATGGCTACCCAAGCACTGGTGCTGAGGCAGGAAAGAACACTAGGAGTGAAGTAGGAAGGCAGAGCAGCTTTTATGCAGAATAGCTGTGAAAGTACAGTTCTGGAGTAGGTTTTACAGCCTCAAAAATGAGGCAAGAAAAGCTTAAGGACTTGTGGAAGATCATAGAGCACATGTACCACTGTTCTCAACCAAGGCAATTTTTATGTTTGCTAGTCAGAGGAGGCCAGGATGAACCAGAATGTGTTAGCAATGTGGTGCCCTGCATGTGGCTACAGCAGAGACCAGCTTTAGTAGCTGTGTACAACTGTTCTACAGCTTCAGGTCAGAGTGACAGAAGCAGCTCAGGTCTATTGCCAGGGCTGCACCAACCCTTGTCATCCAAGGTCTGTGGGTTGGCATCTAGTGGTCTATCTGCTCTCTTAATTGGCTATGTAACCTTATTAGTGTTTTCACAGTATAAAATACCACAGGAGCTCAGCAGCCAGTTATCTGTTTCAGCATTACCTCAGCTTTGTTTGCTCATTAATTAACTTGGAAAAAAAAAATTGTTCATCCAAAATGTTTGAAAAAGCCAGGAAACCAGTCTTGACTCTTCAGCTTTTCCTTGCTTACTACAGCCTGCTAGAGAATATTGAGGTGCTGTTGTGAAGCTTGTCCAGCGTGGAGACCTCTGAGAGGGGCAGACTGGAGACTGGCTGACAGAAGTGTGGTTTTGATTTGTTGAGTTTTTGTTTGGGTGTTATTTTTGCCTGTTCCTCCCCTTCTGAGATAGTAATTTTTTGGTCCATCTTGAGATGTCGGCAGAAGTACATGTAGCAGTTCTCTTGCACACAGCTCCACTTTCCTTGGCACTTTATAGAGACAGCTGTGTCGTAATAAGAAGGATGAAGTTAAAATGTCTCAGAGATTCATACATGATGATCATTGATGCAGAAGGCATAAGTTTGGGGTGTCCTGAATTTATTGCAATTGACACAATATAAGCTAGAGGGGCTATTGAGGGCTGAGGGATCCTGAATCCATGCATTGTTGGCCAGGCAATGTTTTCTTATGCGGCTTCTATTTCTGGAGTCATTGCAGTGCCTTAACCGTGTCAGCTAAAACTCCTCATGAATTTTTTTCCATTTAGAAACAAGAAAACAGCTGCTTGTTACTGCTAAGTTTTCACTGTTTCAAAAATTAGATGATTTCAATACAAGAGAGGAATGGAAATGCAAGTGTGTTTTCAGGAGTGAAACAGGCATTTCAAATGGTTCCTGTGCGTTAATTTCTCCTTCTACAAATATGAGACTGCTTTTCTATTTCTTTTCCTTAATTCCTTCACTGTCTAGTAAGGTTAATTTTCCACTAAAGTACACTTGTATTCAGCCAGAGAAGTTCTACATGCAGCTGACCAAACCAAAGCCTGGGTCTGCGTCACTATCATTCAAAGCTAAAATGTAGTATTTTTCCAACTATGACTTTTTGTAGTACTGGCTTAATTTAATGCAGAAATAACTGTTGTCAGAGGTGTATGAAGTGTAGAGATCCAGAAGGTTTTGCTTTTCTGAAGACAACGCTGAGAAATGAGGTGTTTGTGGACATGAGTGGAAGCCAATGTCAGTGAAGCAGCACTTCCAGCGGAGGTGTAAATTATGGGACAGATGTAGACCTCCTGCTGCTGCCTACAAAGAGGGTCTGTGTCAAGGAAGGGATGATAGTAAGAAACTGAACAGGGGAAACTCCTGGGACTGCAGATCAGCTGTTTGGCATTTTGTTGCATGGCAGAGGTGACCAAGTAATGTTGTTCATGGTATGAGCAATGATGCAGATGATGGAAAGGTTTTTCTTCTTTGTGACAGTGAGTGTTGCTGTTCTTCAATATGATAAAATAGCTCTTCCTGGTGACTTCTAATCAGAGATAAGGCCCTCACAGGTGATCAGCTTTGTGATTCAGCACAAAGTAGGATGCAGCACCATGCCATGCAGCAAGTAAAGCTTTGAAGCAATATGGCAAGTAGCTTCAGTTAAGGTTTCTGATGACACAGTGTAAGTGTAGTCAAGTGTGCGTTTAGTAGAATGAACCATTTCAATAAATTGTCTGTTATTTGCCTTACCCAATCACATAAAGCTTGATTAAATTGTTACAGAATTAGTGGGTTTGCATCGGTAGACACTGAATGCCTAGATATGACTTTCCAGATGGGTATGTTATATCTGAGTGGATGTGTAGTTTTTCACATATTTATAGCAGGAATGGCTTTTAGATCTGTTAGGTTATAGTAATAAATTTACTGAACTACCAAATGATTTATCTTCCTGCTTGGTTTCAGCTGATTACAACATCTCAAGGTATCTCAGGATAATATGAACATCTGTTCCCTGGAGACTAACTCTTCACAGACAATAATCATAGAGGTAATAAATGAGTGGAGAATGGAGTATGGGAAACAACAAGGGACAACTCTGCCTTTATTTGCTAACTCCCACCTTAGTATTTCATTCCTTTCGCTAGATTGGCTTTGTAACAAACCCTACAGCAAACTTTCCAGATGCAATAGCCCATTTTGTTCAGAACAGGATAGAAAATCAGATAGTGGCTCTGGGACTCGAACATCTTGCTCTAAAAATTTGTGTTAGCAGATCATCAGAAGCAGTTTTTCCTCCTTTTCCACCCATTCTGAACCCTAGAGCACAAGACCAGAAGCAGATCTCACTCCACCACTCACCAGTGTTCTCATGGGGAGATTTCCCATAATTTCTCATAATTTAAAATGAGTGAAATAGGTTACTCTTCTGGTATGCTTTTCAGTTTGCTATTTTTAGTGATAGAAGTAAAGCTGACACCTAATTTGCACTTGTTAAAACAGGCTTATGAAAATACATTGTAAATAAATCTTGGGAGGAATATAAATTAACATGGTTCAGGGTAAAATAACTTCCCTTTTGTGGGTCAGAACGAAAATAATGTTGGGGGGATTGTTCCACTTCTTTGTGTTGGAGGGTTCCTGTATCTTTTTATGTAGCTTCACTGGAGACAGAACTTTACGTGGACACCAAGGTTTAGGCAGGATGACAGCCCTCTTCTAGGGCAGCCAGATTAATGTTAACACTTGGATCTCCTGGATTACAGATGAAATAAAACAGGCAAATAAATGTCCGTGAACTGAGAAATAAGAGAGCTGCAGATGAGTTAGAGCTCTGTGGCTTCTGCAAGACACATGGACATAGTTTATGTACTCTACAGAGATTGTGTAGGGGACAGGATGGGAGAATAGCTTGGTTTTGGCTGTAGCAAAATTAAATTCGGTAGGCTTAGTAGGTATGGTACATGGTCTGCTGTAATCTTAACTGCCACAGTTTTATCACATGGATAATACTCTTATGTCTCAACTCCAGGGGTGCAACTAAGACTGCTTAGTCCCTGCCCAGCACTTAATTTTTACCATATATCCTCTCCTATATGACCCACCTGATGCTTGGGAAAAGCTTTTCTCTGATAGGGATACCTGTTAGGTGGATGATAAGTGTTCTGTATGAGAACAGTGCTTTTATTTCTCCCTTTTTGTATTTATAGGAGCAATTCTTCTTTAATCCTGATTTTAGTCAGTTTTTAATCATATTCCTTCTTAAAATTCTGTATGCAAAGATTGCTTGTCATAAAAATACCTATTTTCTACAGCATCAATGTAGATTCAGCAGTAGGTGTCAGTTTGATATTGGATGAACTGTTTAAATCTCACCCCAAACCTCTTCCTTATTCATTTCATGGTGAGTCAAAGTCTAGCAACTGAAAGGTAATCACTATGGTTACAGTATCCAGTTCTAGCAACAAATGCAAGATTTAAGTCTTAACACTTGTAGCAAATATATATATTTGAGACACCCCCGGACATTTGGGATCGTGTTTGCAAGTGTTAAAACAGACAGTTTGAGATAATTCCATTGCAACGCTTTGCTTGCAAGACAGTGGTCTGCTTTTGTAAGTGGATTTCTTACATAAGAAGTGAAAGAATACATACCAGTTTAAAACACAGCTCAAAGCAGTGTTGCATTTTTAAAGTCAGAAATATAAGATCTGATGACTGCCTGGTTAGCTGTCTGTGTCAACACTGTCAACCAAAAAAAAAAGATTGAAACTTGGCTCCTTCACAGCTGCAAATACTATCAAGACATCTCAATGGGCCATTTTTAGGCATTATGAGAACAATGAACATTATGAAGCACCAGAATTTCACAAACCTACAGCAGATGACTTTATGGCCCAGGTGGTTGGTATTTCCATCCCAAATAGTAATGAAATTCCATCCATCTCTTTACAGATGGCAGAAAATCACTGATCTACTGCAGTTCTCTCTAGTAGACAGGTATCCATCCAGAAGCCAACTTAACAACCCAAGACTAATTCCTCAGGGAGATTTGCTGAGATGCTCATGCATGATATCTGTGTCTCGGTGCTGTTAGTGCAGTACGGGGGGCTCTGCTCAGGGCCAAGTCTAATGGGAAAATCTAGAAAAATGATGCTTTTATGCTGGCAAATGTCTTTTCTGGCTGTGGCTGAGGCATAGGAATGAACCTGGATAGGAAATGTCTAACCCAGACCATTCTATAGTTCAGGTCAATACAGGAATGTACAGGGATGTCTTTATGCTCATTGAATGGGGAAAAAAAAAAAAAAAAAAGGTGTAGAGTTCCCTGAGAACTGAATTTCAAACATGAGTGCAGTAACTAGCAGAGATTGAGACACTGTATCACAAAACATTACAATGGTTATTGCATAACATTACAATGTTATTGCATTCACAGAATGGCACTACTTGCTAATCTCGAAGGCCTTGTTCTCCTATAATATTTCCTATTATTTTACACTATATTCTGTGATTCTATGATTTACTCCCTAGATAATTTTTCATAAGGAAGTGCAGAACTAATTGGAATTTTTAATCAAATCTTTAAGAAAATCCCATTCATAATATTTCCCTACAATACAGTTTTAAATAGCACACCATATTTTTCCATTTCATATATGATTTTTTTAACTGTATGATATTATTTTTGAGTCTTTGAGAAAATAGAAATATTATATAATGTTTTACTGCAAGTAATATTTTATATTTAGTGACTCATCATAACTGTGGTTTATTTTAGGCCTGAATCTATTAAATATACTAAATGTAGAATATTCTCCAGACAGCAAGACTTTGCACTTTGTAACTAAGTCATTTATATCTCAAGTAGCTAGTACATATTTACCATGGGCTTTGTTTATTTGTTTTGGTATATGAATCAGGAAGTGGCAGCTTGCTGATGCTCTCACTTGACTTTTAAATCAAGGATGTTGGAAAGGGTGCATTGTTTCAGATTAAGCTTCATCTGTATGTGAGGTCTCAGATGATTAATTGATAACTCCTTTTGCCCTAGAGTTTTTTTGTTTTGTTTTGCTTAGAGCAACCCTTAACAATTATGTTAGTTTTTGTTTGGTTGTTTGTTTGGGTTTTTTTTAAACCATAAGGGACAAAATCAGAAACAGCTGGGGATGAAATAAAATGCAACAATGCTTAGCAATTGTAGACTCGTGTCACTTCTTGCTTATTCTCTGACTGGTTCCATAGATAATAGAAATGTGGTGGACCTCAACTATCTAATGTTCAGTGAAACATCTTTGATTGCATGATTTAAATTGAAGAAGATGGGAATCAGAACAAAACCAGTGTCATGGCTTAACCTCAGCTGGCAACTACACACCACATGGCCACTTGCTCCCTCTCCCACTCCCCTGTCCCCAGCAGGAATGGGGTGCAAGAGAATTGGAACAGTAAAAATGAGAAAACTCGTGGGTTGAGATAAGAACAGTTTAATAATAGAAATAAATTAATAATATTAGTAATAAATCGTAGTTAAAATGAAAATCACAGAGGGAGATAAACCCCAAGAAAAATAAGTGATGAAAATGAAAGCAATTGCTCACCACTAACTGACCAACACTCAGCCAGAGCCCCAGCAGTGGCAACTACTGGCCAACTTATGCCCTAGTTTCTTGCTGAGCGTGATGCCATACAGTCTGGAATATCCCTTGGGTCAATTGGGTCAACTGCCCTGGCTGTGCCCCCTCCCAACTCCTTGTGCACCCTCAGCCTCCTCACTGGTGGGGTGGCGTGAGGAGCAGCGGCGGCCCTGCTTCTGTTGTAAGCCCTGCTCAGCAACAGCTAAAACATCCCTGTGTTCTCAGCATTGTTTCCAGCACAAATTTAAAACACAGCCCCCTACCAGCTACTGTGAAGAGAACTAATTCTATCCCAGCCAAAGCCAGCACAAACGGTAGAATGGTTAAGATGCCAGTAGTGTGCAGTGAACATAGAAGAAACATGTCAAGGGAGATTACAGGTGGAAATCCTCAAAAGATGAGATTTGGGACTAATTTTTCTTTTCTGTTACATTTTTTCTGCCACAAAGAAAATCAAAATGTGCCAATGATATTTCCAGCTGATATTAAAGTAAGAGCCACAGTGAACATCCAAGAGTATTAGAATATCACAATGATCATCTTGAAAGCTAGGGCAGTAGAAGTGGGATTATATTCAATACTGCAAAGTCATAGACTAGAAGGATTTATTTTATGAGATCTTGTTGAAGAATGGGATGAAAAAAAAAGATGAAAGAGATGAATATTTATCTATCTCATGTGTCACCCTTATGCAGATGAGATAGAAGAAACAGGATTGCTCTATGTACTAAATGTTGCACTCCAGATAAGTCAGAAACAAGCTAAGACTACTGTCAATGAGCATGAGGGACTGAGAATGCTGAACATTGCCCTGGTTCCTGACAGAAGGACCAGTTAATTATAGAGGAGATTAATTTAGACTGGGGCAGTCACAGAGAAAAGCTGTGGCAATGGTCAAGTCAGTGGAGAGTGCAGTCCTGAATTTCAAGTCCAGCCTTGTGTGACAGCAGCAGGGTTAGTTAACTGGAGTTTGGGAAATCTGCATGTTACTATACAGGGATGCTGATGTCCTCCTACATGAGCTGTTTGTTCTGCTGGGTAGTGGTGGGCTGTAAAAGCCAGACTGGCCATTATGCAGGTAGTCAGAGTACACATCTGAGACACACTGTAGGCCTGAGCTACTGCCAGCTGAAAAACTTTGGAAAGGTGTGGGAAATATAGGCATCAGCTTAAAAGCTGCAGATGTGCCAAATGGAGCGATTTCACGTACTGGCAGGGCTACCTTCTCTGACTTCCAACGTGATACAGTTGCTCTTACATGCTGATAAGAACTGATTGTCAAAAATGCACTTCTGACAAATACTCTGTTTCAGTGTCAGAATTGGAACGATAGCTGGTACTGCTGGATGTGCCTCTCCTGAAGTAGGCATTCCCTCACTTGCATGCTGTGCGTAGGAGAACAACTCATCCCTTCCTCAGCTTCAGCATTATCCTGATAACTCCAAAGATGCCTGCAAGCTGTTGTGAGGCCTGGCTGGTGTGTGCTACTCCCTGACGGCAACAGACAGCAACTAAGGAGACTGCAACTTAGTTTAGGCTGCCCGGCAACGATCTGGGTGTGGCACAGTGTCTTACTGGCAGGGGGTGAAAAGTAGGGCTGTCTGTAGCCGTTTGACCTGAATTATCATTTACATTTTTATTAAGATATTCTGGGAAAGATGATGGCTAAAAAATAGAATAAAGGCAGGAAGGTGAATGTGGAGAGGAGGTGAAGGAAGCATGAAGTACTGGGGCAGGAGAAAGTGATCAGTGAGGGATCAGCAGAGACTAGCTCTTCAGAGAGCAAAAAAATGATCAGGAGGGATCAGAAAACAGTTCAGGAAATAATTTCTCTGAATGATATTTTAACTGAATTCAGGGAACCACATTTCCCTCCACAAAGTTTTCACTTCTAAGGAACAGGAAAAATACAAATACAACAGAATGAATTTAAGCAGGAATGTGCTGCGAAAGCCTAGGAAAAGAGAGAGGCAAGATTGCACTATTGTGCATCAGGGAGTAGGAGCATCAGAGGGAGCATAAAGTGTTTGGGGGACTTTTTTTTTAGGTCAGCAAAAAAATAAAAAATGAAAAGAATTTTCAATCATCCAAAGGTAAAAACTTAAATTTTCTTGCTGAAAGTCCCTCTAAATATTTTTAATCAAAGGACACTCACATTTCCTTTGTTTTGCTTTTTCTAAACTACTTTATTATACATAATTAAGTATAGATTAACATGCTATAAAAATATAATCTTAAAAATCAATATACCAGGCTGTTGATTCAGTATTTTTATATACTAGAGAGGTCAAAAGACTTCATAACATGTGAGAAGAATTAATGAATAATTTAAGAAAAAATATTTCTGTTCTGAGCGCCCTCCCCAAATTTCCACCTAAATGATTCAAAGTGTGTGGGTGTTTAGCCTCTTTCTAAGCTACACCTACAAGTTTTTATATGAACTACAGAATCATGCAGGTTGGAGGGAAGCTCCAGAAAACCTCCTCCAGCTTACAGCATGTCTAATGAGATCAGCCTTTTTGGGGCCTCATCCACTTGAGTTTTGAATATCTCCAAGGATGGCAACTTCACAACCTCCCTCAGCAACTTGTTCTGGTGTTTCATTGCCCTCATGGGGAAAATCTTCACCCTTATGTTCAGTCAGGACCTGCCCCTCCTAAACCCGTGCTGGCTGGGTCTGATCCCTTGTCCATCCTGTAAGTGCTGTGTGATTGCACTCAGGATGATCTGCTCCACTAAGCACTATCTGAAATTTTAGCTGAAATGCTTAGCTTTAAACATGTAGACCAGAAAATCATGTAGATCAAAGGGCTTTTGTAATTTGCTAAATCTTCTTCATTTACAGGTGAAGAAAAAGTTCTCACAGACATGTGTTGCGCTGGTGATTTTAAACCCTGAACTGGTGGGGAATATCTGTCTTCCATTAACATTTAGGTAATCCAGAAAATTACTTTCATTCACATAAGGTATTTTTCTGAAGTAATCTGCATTATTTTACTCTGTAATATTCTACTAATAGCATGTGTGTACTTGTATGATATTTTTCTTTTTAAGTTAAGGTGTGTCAGGAAATAATATTGAGGATTGATTTTTTTAACTGTGAAGTGCTGTCATATCTCAGCAGAAGTATGACAGAAATAGAGCTCATGATCATCTAGAACATTTCACTGTGATTGAATTCTTATTAGTAATGAAGAAAATAATAGTGAAAGGCTTTGAGTCACTTTGAGTAATAGCTATTAAAAGTCAGACATGTTTTTTAGATTCTTGTCACATTCCCAAGTATGAAGAAATCTGAAGGCTGAGGAGGAAAGGAAAGCAAAGCAACTTTTGCTAATATACTTTTAGCAAAGAAATGTTGGGAATCAAATTTTGTATTTGCTTGCCTATAGAGATGCACAGGCAATTTCTGAATGTATTCAGCATTTTCTTTAGCTGGTAAGTAGCAAATATTTCCTTCTGGCCAATGCACATTGTATAAAGGAATAAGTGTAGCCCAAGTACAGGAATGCTTCAGTGTATATCTCGGCATAAGAACTGGCTTCCAGCTAAGCTTTTCATAATCATCTGCAAGCTTACATAGGGGAAGATTTGACATTTGATTTTATAACACTAGTTCATTTCCCTTTCTTTTCTCTAAGATATATCATACTTCTTTAATAAAAATGATATTTCCCTAATAGAAGACACTGATATTATGATAAATGAGCATAATAGAAGCCATAGGGACTAAGATAGTGTTTGCATTACTTTCTCATCTGTTTGTAAATATTTTTTAATATCAATTTGTACTTTCATGTGGCTGTTTTGTGTGACTATGACTAATAAGATAGTTCCCATTCAAGCCAGGCCAGGGTGCTCCTGGCTCTCTTCATCTCCTGAGCATATTCTGTAAAGCCACTGAGGAATCAAATAAAACTGGAACCTGTACAAATTCTGAACACAGTGCATCCTGCCTCTTGAATTTGTCTACTAACACCGATTTGATTAGGACAACAGATAGCCTGGCTTTTGCAGAAACTTACAGAGCTTGTACAATTACATTGCAAAGGAATACTACAGAAGGGTGTGGTGGTTAAGGCAATACAACATTTGTATGGAGACAAACTGAAAGTGAAATTGCCAGTGGAGATTCTGGGAAAGAGGAAGATGGTGTTGCAGAAAAAGAGAAGATCTTATTTCAGTCCTGGGAAAATCTGGAAGGAGAAATTAAAGGAGAAAATCAGCAGTTTTACTGTAAATTTAGGAAGGTATCAGTGCCATACAAGAATTGTTTCTGAGCTTTTTGATTTTTACACATTGTTAGCTTAAAATACTGAATTGATCTGTTAGAACTTTAGAAGCTCTAATATGTATTTTAGGGATGTTCACATGAACAAATAATTTGATCATCTGAATTTTGACACTAGTTTTCTCAGGTACTTTCTGTAACTTTTTGATTACACTCTCCTCTCAGGAGGAATATTCAGCCTTGATTTAGAACAAAGCTTTTGTCTGCTGCCACTCAATCATAAGCTACTGAGCAAGCCATTCCTTTGTTTCCTGATCCAAATTTAGAGGCAGTGGGACCTGGATCCAGGTCCTTTTCTTGAAAGAAGTTTGCATTTCTGATGGGCAAGTAACTATGTATCTTTATGATCTTAGCCATACCCAGCAGAACAGGGCTAAAGAGCTCTGTTCTTATGCACTCTGTGAAGGCTTGTAAACATCTAAAATGCAGTGGGAAGATGTAGGTAATATAGCCAACAGCAAACTCAGAAAACTATTATTATAAGAAACTAACGTGGGATTCACAGGCCTCCTTAAACGAGGGGCAGGTGGTGACTGCCTTTGGAAATCTATGCTCTTTTCTGACAAATGCATTAATATATAATGGCTTGTAGTATCAGCTGTAGGCAACCTCCTTGCTCTAATAAAGACAACTCTTACATTTCACAGATGCTGAAATCTAAATTTGGCTTTTGAGGCCATCCTGGATCAATGTTTTAATTAAAGAAACCTATAATCCTTCCTTTAACTACCACTTTCCACTGTGTGTGGCCACACGTAATTTTTTCTCCTGCAATGATGAGGTAATTTTGAAAATGCTTGTTGAGAGAGACAAATAGGTAGACTTTTTTTTGGAATATTAACAGTGAATCCAACGCTCCATCCTGCGATTATGCACGCTAGCTATTTGATCATTATTGCGAGTTTCCTTAATGTGCTTCTATTTCCCTACCAACTGGAGCAGAGTTAATTAGCCTGTCCTGAAGTTCAAATACCCTCATGAGTATAAGCAGTCCAGGTGCACTAGTTACCAAGTATTACTGAACAATGATCCCATCAAGGAAATTTGTAATATTACAGAGTGAAAGAAGCATAATTTGCTGAATGTTTTGTTCACAAGAACTTACATGTTAATGAGCACAGACTTATGTCTGACAAGGACCTTTAAAGGAAATAGGAGAATCATATTAAATTCAGAGATATCCTTTTGATGTCTGTTTTGTTGTATTTCTGGTAAATTAAAAAGTCTGTGCGTGCTGCTTTGACTATTCCGATAACCTGAATTTCAAGGCAATTGGTCTGAATTTGTGGTATTGTTTCCGTTTCTGTTCTTTGCTTATTGTGCACCCATAATTGGTTTTTATTTCTACATAAGACTGATGTCTTTTATGTAATGAAGTTCACATGTGAACTGACTGGTTTTGAACGTACTAGAAGGTTACGCCTATTATGTTACAAATGAAAGTTTCAAATTCTGTTTGTTCATGGGAATGTGCTTACAAAGACAGTATTTAGAGGCGCTTTGTTTTGCAGTAAAATGGTAATTCACCCCCTGCAACAGCCCACCTTATCAGTTCCACTATGGTTTAGCATTTTATCCTAAAACCTGCGTTGAATACTAAAAATGTCCCTTTTTATGAGTGCATCACACATGAAGAAAAAGAAAATTCTCAACATTTTCTCAATACACTAAAGAAGTACTTGCCAGAGATATTCCTGCAATGATGAGTAGCAAGATTACTATCAAAACAAAGTGGTTTTTTTTTATCCTCTCTGATCCTAAGAATGTAATTTCTTCTGAATTCCTTTTCTTTCACTTTGTTTCCAAATTCCTCTCTTATGGGATAGTCTATTCTTCAATTTTTAGCCTTTTACTATGTGAATATAAAAACCTTCCTTTATCATAGGAACGACTGTCTGCTGACTACAGAAATGACCAGTATGAAAGTCCAGGCTCTATCAAGTTCATTTATATAACTTATTTTGTAACGGACTTGATAAAAGCGGTTTTAAAAGATGAAAGAAGAAGTAACCCTACAGAAGAGTGATGGGTCAAGGTTAATTTAATTTGAAATGAATCCATAAGGAACATGACCTCTTTCCAGAGACGAGAAGAGCAAGTTTTTTGCTGCTCAGTTAATCCTTTCCTCATGAAAGCATCACTGATCCTGAACACTCCCAGATCACCTTGCCACAGGATTTCTCTTTCCCATCAGTGACACAAGGCTGGACCTTTAAAGCAGGAGGATTACTTCAACATATTTTTTCTTAGTTTCCTAACATTATGATACACTTCTTGGCTCATTCTAGCTAGCAAATTTGGTTTATATTTTTCCCTCTGTAAGAAAAGCCTGAAGCCCACAATCTGCTAGATGTATGTTTTAAAACTTAGCTTTCTTGTAAGAGCCTCATACTTTTCACAGAATTTGGAAGATACTGCATGGAAAAGGTGCCTGTAGCAGTTACTTTCCAACTGCACAAGAATCTACAACAGCCTATGCAATTCAAGAGAATGAGTTACATGTTTCTAACTCACTTTTCTTCACTGTATTCAACATATTTTAGCAGTCAGTGTTAGCTTTACTGGATAACTGTAATTTCTCCTGAATATGAAAGTAGAAAATATTTATATTTCTGTCAGTTTTGCCTTAAGTCAAATTTATGTGATGCATGCTCAAACAGACAACGCTTCTTCCTGCTTCTTACGTTCTCCTAATTTAATCTCAGCATCATCTTACTGTGAAACAGTATTATGTGTACTTATAAAGGAGTTTACAGCCTGCACCCTGGCCCACAGTCGACTTCCAGGTGAAACTGAATACTAATCTCCAGAGCTCTAATGGGCAACAGCCTGAAATTTTGCCGTCTTGTGCCATACTGTCACTGGTTCAATCTATGTTGAGCAGACATTCTCTGCTGTACCCTCATTAGAGCTGGTCTATCAGTCACCCCAGCCAGACAACCTATGCAAACAGCCATGGCTTTCATTTACCATCCACAAGTTTCCTTTGGGAGGAAATCCAGGTGAACTGGAGAAATAACAGGTCAGCACGACCTTCTTCCAGCATGAGCTGGTGACAAAGTACCTTTGTGGCCCGGAAAGCAGAAGGAGCAACAGGGTGCCCAGGACCCTCTGGTCTGTGCAGCTCTGCTGTTGACAGTGAATACACCAGCACATCTGTGATCTGTTGGAAGGTGTGCTATAGGGTTAGTCTGTGAAAAGTCCTCGGTTCAGGGGCAGGGGCCCAGCCTGTTTTGCTAGCTTTCTAGATCTCCCCAAAACATGTATCTTCTTGTTCATGGTGAGGGCAGTGGCTTCAGGCTTGGAGTTCATTTTTATGAGTAGACTTGAGCATTTTCACGTTTTGATCAGCAGAGGATAGGAAAACATATCTATATTTGATGAATACCATAAATAATGGAAGCAGACTATTTGAACTGAACAGTTTTGTAGTTTCCTGGAGGAAGTGAGTCACTGCTTTCATGTTTTTAGGTCCTCATATGGCATTTGAGGAGTCCCAATCACAGGTTTGTTTTGCAGTATTTTAGAGCTTTTGGTAAGGGTTCTACTTTCTTTGACAACACAAAAATTACTTGGTGAATAAGATTTTCTTTTGACTTATGACTGGACTTTGTCTTAAAAAATAATGTTTAAAATAAAGTAGTAAATGCTGCCTTTTGGGTTTCTCTTCTTGTGTTTTTGCTGATTGGCATCTGCCACATTTAATTTTCCTCTTCTGTCAGTTCTAGCTGGATGCAATTATAAAAAATACATGCCCAAGATATCTGTCTCTGCACCATGTTTCTTTCAGCTGGTCTAGCTAAGTTTATATCAAGCTATTTCTTGGTCTGTTCCTTCAGGGATTTCTTGGTCAGCTGTCTGAGAGTCAAAGAAGTCGTATAGGAATTTCTCCTTCACTTCCACTCAAAGAAGCAGTGGTGCTGGGGGAGAAATACTTACTCAGGGACAGGAATACACATCTTTTATAGAAGTTCAGAATGTTAAAACCAGGTGGCTTTGATACTGGTCAAGACAGAAGTAGCTGTCATTTAATTTTTTTTTTTTTAAATATTAAAGCCTTAGAGTCTAATTGGGCTTACCCTGGTGAATTGTTCTTTCATGTTCAGTACTTATCAGCTTTCTTTATTGTCTGGCATTTGCATTTAGTTAACATCAGCCTCTGATGCTCGTAGGACAAATTGCCTCTCAAACTACATGGCACTTGAGTTCTGTGTTTGCATGTTTTCCTGTCTTGTAATTTTCAAAAACCCACCAAGGAAAGTCCACTCTTGTTCACTTGCTTGCCCACAGTAAGTAGACCACAAAAATTCTGATTAAAATCCTGTGTACACTGGGCAGGGGGTGGGGGGAAGAAGACTTGAAACAGAAGAGAGCTATTTAGCCATCTGAGATGAAGCATGCCTGTTAAGAGCAGCTACACTTCAGACAAGTAAGAAGCTGCTCTGATTTTTATGGAGTCCCTTTCAGAATAATAGTAACTACCTGAAAGACAATGCAGTCATTGGTCACAGCCTGCACGGCTTCACAAGAGGAATGCCCTGCTACCAAACCTGATTTCCTTTCATGACAAAGTAGCCCAAAGGAAGCCAGCTGATGTAATCTTTTTGGATTTCAGTAAAGCTTTAGATACTATCTCTCACAGTATCCTTCTGGACAAAATGTCCAGCACAGCTGGATAAACACATCACACAGTGGGTGAGCAACTGGCTCATGGCTCGAGCACAGAGAGTAATAGTGAATGGGGTAACATCAGACTGGTGGCCTTCTCCTAATATCCAACCTAAACCTCCCCTGACACAACTTCAGGCCATTCCCTCAGGTTCTGTCACTGGTCAACACAGAGTAGAGATCAGTGCATGCCCCTTCCCTTCCCCTCATGAGGAAGTTGTGACGGCAATGAGAGGTTTCCCCTCAGTCTCCTCTTCTCCAGGATGAATAAAAGCAGTGACCTCAGCTGGTCCTCATACGGCTTGCCCTCAAAGCCCTTCGCCATCTTTGTTGCCCTCCTTTGGACGCTCTGTAATAAATAACTTAATATCTTTCTTATATTGTGGTGCCCAAAACTGCACACAATATTCCATGTGAGACTGCAACAGTGCAGAGCAGAGCAAGACAACCCCTTCCCTCCACCATTTGGTGATGCTTTGCCTGATGCCCCCCAGGACATGGCTGGCTCTCCTGGCTGCCAGGGCACTGCTGACTCATATTCAACCTGCCATTAATCAGTACCCCCAGGTCCCTTTCTGCAGCACTGCTTTCCAGCATCTCATTCCCCAGTCCGTACGTTCATCCAGGGTTGTCCCATCCCAGGTGCAGAATCCAGCACTTTCCCTTGTTGAACTTTATATGGTTGGTGCTTGCCCAGTCCTCTCACTTCTGAGGTCTCTCTGCAGGGTCTCCCTGCCTTCCAGGGAGTCAACAGCTTCTCCCAGTTTTGTGTCATCTGCAGACTTGCTTAGTATCCCTTGCAGTCCTGCATCCAAGTCATTTATGAAGATGTTGAAGAGCACAGGGCACAAGATGGAGCCCTGTGGAACCCCACTAGTGACAGGTCACCAGTTTGAGGTTACCCCATTCACTACTACCCTCTGAGCCAATTGCTCACCCACCACATGATGTGTTTATCCAGCTATGGGCTGGACATTTTCTTTCATACTTTCAGGGATTTGTTTTACAAGCCAGAGTAAGACTAGACATTAGTATAGATTCATTGCTGCTAAAATATGTCATGATAATGCTCTGATTAACTACACAGGTGGCAGACAAGGCTGATTAATCCATCACCCTCTACAAAAACCAGTATCAGAAATTTATTATTTTCATTTTTTGAATGACTTTCATAAGTCATCTATGGCTGGTGTCATCAGATGCTAAAAATACAGACCTTCAAGCTGTATGCTAAACTCTGAAGGGGGAAGAAAAATAAGCGCAGGGGAAGGATATAACAGACTATTCCAAACCCATTGCACAACTAACAAACAATTTTGGATGTCTTCTTGCAAATTAATAAGCTGCTAGAAGCAAGTAGTGTAAACTTAACAGTATCTGTGCAAGAATGATTGTGGTGAGTCAGTACCACGTATTTCTCCTGTTTCTTCTTGGTCTTAACTTCTCTGTGCCTCACTCAGCTCACTCACCTGTAGAATAATAAATCTTGGCTAATTCACAGGGCTGTTCTGAGGCTTAATTAATTGCATTCGTTAAAGGACTATGGTTATTACATTGTGATATGTAAAATGTCAGACTTTAACTGGCAAGAAATGAAACATCTTAATAGCTATACCTGAGAAGAGATATGTCTCTTGAAGGTGCTTTTACCTTTTTTTTGCAGGAGTAATTTGCAAACCAGAAAGGAATAGAAATGAAAAAATTAATCAGTATAATGTTTCCTTTGCTGCTAATTTTGCAAGACTTGCTTAAAGTGGGAATGTGTAGACTTTGGAAAGACAGCAGTGTCCTCAGCCTAGAAAGAGGGCCTGGAACTTAAACATTGAAGGCACCCTGTTAATCTACCACCTACTATGATATACCATGAATCCTTTGGAAAGCTATAGCTCTGGTACTAGAAATGGTGTCTTTGTAGTCAATATCTTTTTTTGAAACGTTTTTTTGCCTCAGAACCAAGGCAAAGCGTGTTTGTCATTGCCTGGGGAACTGCAAGCATGTGGCTCCTCTGAAGGCCCACAGGCTTTTAGTACATTTCTGCTTGAAATTTTGGTAGACTTGCAATCCCAAGCGATTTTTGGATTGCTGAGGAGGGAAACTGCCTTTTCATCCCTTCAATTAAATTGGATATAGCAGCTACTCTCAACTCAATTAGTATTTGTTACTTAAAACACTCCCTGCAGCTATCCTACAGTAGAAAATTAACATTTAGTTAAGAAATTTCTTGATGCAAATCACAGAGGGAAATATATATATACACAAATATATACACACAAGTATATATATACACACACGTATAAAGAGTGGGTTTTGATACTTCACTGTGGAACCCTTTGATTTAAACTGATGAATGTCCCCCCAGGAGGAGGTGTTGTAAAAGGTTTGAAAAAGCCTGGGTACTTATTGTTCTGTGGGGCCAACAGGAACAAGGTTGAGAACTACATTATTGTTGTGGACTCTGTTCAGCTATGCTATAGCCTAAACTACTAGGCTGTGCTGTAGAAGTTGGTGTTGAAGGAATAAGAAACACATGGAATAAACACAAGGGGATAACAATGGATACTGTTTACCTGGACTTCAGTAAGACTTTCGGCATTCTTCCTTAAGATTCTCATAGAAAAGCTGATGAAGCATGGCCCAGATGAACAGATAGTGGTTTGGACTGAAAGCTGGCTGAATAGCCAGGCCCAGAGGGCAGTGATCAGTGGCACAAAGTCTGGTTGGAGGTTGGTAACTAGTACTGTAGCCCAGGGGTCAATGCTAAGTTCAGTCCTGTTCAACGTCTTCATTACTGACTTCTATGACAGAGCTGAGTGTTTACCCTCAGCAAGTTCCCTGATGACACCAAACTGGAAGGAGTGGCTCATATATCAGAAAGCCACCATCTAGAGGGACCTTGACAGGCTGGGAACCTCATAAACTGTATCTAGGAGAAGTATAAATTCCTGCTGCTGGGAAGGAACAACCCCATTCATTGGCATATGGGGGACACTCATCTGGAAAGCAGCTTCAGTATCACCCACACAGTACCCTTGCTGCAAAGAAGGCTAATGACATCTTCGGCTGTGTTAGACAAAGTGTTGCCAGCAGGCTGATGAAGGTGATCCCTCCCCTCTACTCAGGACTGGCAAGACCATACCTGGAATGCTGTGTCCAGTTCTGGGCTCCTCAGAACAACACGTACATGGAACTTCTGGATATAGTTCAGTTAAAGGGCCACAAAGGTGTTGAAGGGATGGGAGCACCTCTCCTGTGAGAAAAGGCTGTGAGAACTGGTACTGTTTAGCCTGGAGAAGAGAAGGCTCAGGGGTGATTTCATCAATATCTATAAATGCCTGAAGGGAGTGTGCAAAGAGGACAGAGACAGGCTACTTCTAGTGGTGCCCAGTGGCACCACTAGACAACAGTGGATCAGGAACAAATTGAAACATTGGAAGTTTCTCCCGGACTTCAGAAAACACATTTTTTACTGTGAAGGTTGACTGATCACTGGTGCAGGTTAACCAACAGAGGTCATGGCATCTCCATTCCTGTAGATATTTAAAAGCTGTCTGGCCATGGTCCTCCAGAACATGCTCACAACGGCCCTGCTTGAGCAGAGCGATTAGATCTATTACCTCCATGGGTGCCTTCCAAGCTCAACAATTCTGTGATTTTTATCAATATATAGTCTATGAAAAGTTTGCAGTTTTTAAGTGGTTTCAATTCTGGATGTTTTTGCAGCCACAATGTCTACTGAGAAGAATTTGGCCTTTCTGACTTAGGTAATCACCCTTCACTAATACATGTTTATGCAGTAGATGGAACTGTTTACTGGGATAACGCAAAAGCTGAATTAGGCTTTAATGGGTTTATTTAAGCTGTAGTGCTTCACACATTCTGCTAGCACATTGCATGCTGCATTAGCTGCTTTCTGCCTTATTACCCTATAAGGCTCTAAATGTTTTGGGACTTTGTTATTGCAGAGAATTGGCTTTCCACATCTGATACCTCTGCTGCTGCAATTGGTGTTAATGGGTGAACAAACGACCAGTTTTAAAAGAGAGGGGATAAAGCAGAAACATCTCATGAACAGTAATAACCTATATAACTTTTCCCTTCCTGTCACAACAAGCTAGGAAGTGGGAAATGCAAGCAAATGACCAAGAATGTGACATGCTCTGGGGACTTTAGGCCGACATGTGGTACTAAGAGGTATCTATTATAAGTGAGGGAAATTTCCAGGCACGCATCTTTAGAAATGGAAAATCTTGTAAACTTTATTTTGCAAGTGTTATGTTTGTTTAAATTCTCAGTAAAATTTCCAGGTACTTGTTTCCTACCTCACACTTTTGCACTTCATGAAGATTATAGGCTCAAAAGTCAATTAGAGACACTCATTGAAGGGGTACACTGGGCATGCAGTGAGCTCAACTAGCTAAAACAGTTTCCAGAGTTCCAGACATTTTGCTTTGACCTCTACACATAATTTCTGTGGTTTGAGTAGAATGATGGCAATCTGCATAGTCATTTTGTTTCTGGTATTGGTGTCTGTTGAAAATGATGCTAGCTCTGTTGTTGTGCCTTATAACACGGGCTGATAAAAACAAGCATCCATGTATGTGTCTAGAAAGGCTTTAGATAATCCATTTTGAAGTGGATCTGATGCAGAGATGAGCAGCTCCAAAACTAGTGTGATATGAATTAAATTCGCTCTTCGCACTGAAAGAGAACCTAATTAGATTTTTTAAAATTCGATTTAAAACTGTAGAAATCACAATTATTTCAAACCAGTTTAAAAATAATGAAATAAGTGGAATTTTTGTTCATGTGGCATACATTCATACACAAGGCTGCTGATCTTCTGAAGTGTGGGGCTTATGGCGCTTTCTAGCAAGATTAATGGGTAAAAACCTGTGGTAACGAAGAACTGACCAACTGTGTACAAGGAAGAATAAATCTAATGCTAATCAGGTAACACTTAAAAAAATTATGTTCCTTAATCACTTGTTGTGTTATTAAGAAGAAAGTCTTGAGAAGACAGTAGTAGTCACTGAAGTAGACTTTAATGTGGAACATTAAGCCAACATTAGGAAATTAGAGATTCAGAATTTGAAATGTCTGTAAAAATGTTCACAAAAGAGAAATGGGCAGTTGCACAGTAAACTGTACAGCTGTTTAAGTGAAATCCCTGATTACAAACAAGTTATTTCAAGACTAGTGTTCCAAATAACGTACAGCTGAACCCAACCCAAGACTGGCAGTTGATGGACCATGTAACATCATAATAAAAAAAAAGAGCACTACGGCAGGCGTGAGAATCAGAGAAAATCTACAGCTGTTATGGGTATAAGAAAAGTCTCTGTTTTCTTTGAACTCTTCCTTTTATGTCCAATATCATTCCTGAAAAAGCTTCAGATTAAAAAAAAAAAACATAAAATCTGTTGAGTATTTTTTTTTCAGTTACAACAGTAGCCCTGTAGTTAGAAGGAACAGATTCACACATACACACACACACACACACACACACACACACACACACATAGAGGGGACAGGAGATTTCTAAATAATATAATATCACCTTTTAAAAATGGGAATAGGTGTGGTTGGTGTGCAAATTCTTGGTGGACAGCTGACCAAGGTGCTGAGCACTCGAATGGGGGAGTGTGTGGTATATGCAGTGAGGCATACCCCAGTATGTCCTGAAAGACTCTGACTGGGTGCTACTGGTTATAAAAGATGTGACATCCAAGGAAGATGCATTTGGTAAGTTGAAAACTTAGGTGTACTCTGAAGAACTGGAAAGATGCCAGGGTAAAGAGATTATTTCTGAGAGTATTATGTGCTGGGAAAGATGCTGAAATTAGCTAGGGAATTTGCAGGGGGACAGAGGCTAGTCAGCCTCTGAATCAATTTTGCGCCTGAAAGAAGTTGAACTTAACAAAAATACCAAGGAAAATAAGGTTTAGTAGTGGTCAGATGTGCCATTGCCTTTTACTTAATTTACTATGTACCTCTGTTATGAAGAAATTTTAATGAACCAGGTCCCCAAACAGCAAACACTATTGGCAGTAGGATGCGAATTATTCAAGAATTATTCAAGCAGCATAATCCTGGCGGAGTTGTGAGGCTCTGCCTTCAGAAGTGCAGTGTGTCTTGGGTGGAGGAGTACTTCTGTCAAGGGGGTACTGTACAGCCTGGCCTAAAATCATGGCACCTAATGACTGTGAAGCTTTTATCCTGGTGAAAAAGCAACTTTCTGGTTTACTTGGGAAGCATGTCTGTAACGCATATAAGGGAGTTTTCAGATGCACTTGGATTGTGGCACTTGTTGGAAAGGGTGTAAGGCAACCTTAAAAACTCTTGTTCGCTTTTAGAAAGTCTTTAACGTGGAGCCATTACTTTTAGATAACACACAGAATGCTTAGAGCAATACACTGAAAAATAAGAAAACCAGCAGAAAAATATGATGATTACTGCCAAAAAGGTTTTTTTTGAGAATATTTGGCTTCTGGCTGAACAGGATTTAGTAAGCAAATAACTCTTCTCCTGGCTGGAACTGATCGAAACTGCCAGAAGCAGGATACCAGCGTTGGGCAGTTTGGGATCACTTGAAATATCAACCTGAGTTAGAGCTCCTGCTGTAATGGATCGGACTGAAAATATGTGGCCTGTGAGAGCTCTCTGCATAGTAAAAAGAGGCTGTTTGTGTTCCTCTGGCTCTTGTAGCCAGGACTTCATGGCTTTTGCCTGTCCTGCTGGGAAATAAAGCACCAGAGTGAACAGATGGGGCAGCTAAACTGTTCCTTGAGATACCTTGTGCTCACCTCAGACCCAACGCCCCTGGTAGCTTCTGTACCAGCTCACTCCTCACAGAGTGACTTTTTGGCCTTGAATTTCTAACTTGGAAAGACAATGATCTATAATGTATTGCTTAGTCTACTTTTAAAAAACAACAGAAAGGACAAAATGACACAGTGATATGAATCAAGGGAATGGGTAAGCCACGTTAACATGCTTGGAAAAAAACACAAAGCCCAAGAAAAGCCACTGTCAAGTGTCCGAATTCCTTGGCTGTCACATTCAATCATACAAATCCCAGTGATGTTATGTCTGCAGAAGACGTGTTTTATTATTTATAATGGGCTGTGGGAACTTGTCTTTTAGTTTGATTCGTGTTGGTGCTACCATCTTTTCTTCCCCTAGGCTGTTTCAGTTCCTCTGAGAGCCGTGTTGCAGAGCAAGTCTTTTCTCAGATGGTCCATAAACTTCGAAGTCAGTTTACTGTATGTGCTGCTGCAATGCTTTTTTTTTGAGTTAACACCACACCGAATGTATACATTGAATGCAATACTGTATATCATGTATTCTCTTAATGAAATCAGACAGAGGGAAGAACTTCTGCTATAAAATTTCCTTATTGATCTTTCAGAAATAGTAAGCATTCAGGACCATGTAGTGATTTCCCAGAAATATGATGAGCTGTGTTTGGTGTAGGAGTGATGGATTAGGCAGACTTTTAGAAGGTAGGCAAAGGAAACATTTTATAAATTAGTGATCACCTCAGGTCTACTTTTATTTAAAAATCTGTATACACAGAAATTTTAAGCAAGGACAACAGGATGCAGCATGAGAACAGATGATCAGCACTCTGCAGTTGTGAGGACAAGACACTGTTACCTAGCAACTTCTCAGAGCTGTCTTTTATAAATCCATCCTGTCATGGATGTCATGTATACGCCACAGTTGGTCTTCACAGATTTTGCACTACTTAGTGCTGCAAAATATATCTTCTGAGCGGTAGTATCCTTGGCAGGTATTCAATCATGCCAGTCTAGGTTGTTCTTGCCCTACCTGCTTCCACAGCAAGGCAAGGGCTGTGGATTTGTTCTTTGCATAAGTTATCATAAGTTGCTTGAGTTCAGAGATGGGGCAGCATCTGTGTAAGCTGTTACTCAAACTCCTTCCTTCTTTCTTGTACAGATTGAGAAAGAATGGACAATGATTTGTGTTGATTCCCATGCCTAAAAGCTGCTCTCCATCTTTTGCTACAGAAGGTGACTAAGAGCTATAATTTTGTCTTCCTGAGGTGAAGAACCCTTACTCTGTCTCAGTATTAAAATATGAAATGAATAGCTAGAGATATCTTCAATTTTGAAAAGTGCTGTTTTCCTGTACCTTTATACAGGATTACAGATATTCAGCAAGACTGATTTAAGGCCTTAACTTTTCTTTCTAATCTTTGCCTATTAATCACATTTATTTTGAGATACTGCAAGTACACCATTGCTTCCAATGGCATATGGAATCGGAATTTGGAAACTGTTGTATGTTTTATTCCTTTCAGTATTTTGGTGCGTATGCTGTAATACTGTAAAAAGGGAGTTGGACATATTACCCTAACTATTACATGGAAAAAATACTGTGCTGATTCCTGCATTAGCTTTTTTAATTGCTTTCCACTCTTTATTATAAACAGATGGAGTGCACCACCTCTTTCTTCAACAAGTAGTTGTCTTCAATTTGATATGTTATGAGCTGGACTGTTTCTCTTCCATTGTCTTAGAATACAAGTAGTTTAACAAGCTGAACTTTCTCTACAGCTCCTTGAAGCTGACAGACAACACATCTCTAAAAAGATGACACTAAAAAAGAATTTAATGTTTTGAAGTGATCAATTGTAGTAGTAAAATATTGTGGCTTGTGACTTCCTCAGTTACTTTAAGCGATTCTATTAACTTGTAAACTGTCAGAGACACTGAGAGAACTGAGGTTCCATTCTGGCTTTATTTGCTGGGTTTTCAGCATTCTTTCTATGGGAAAAAATGTCACCGGAAATTGTCACTATTTATAAGAACGTTATATGAAAAGGATAAGATATAAGCCTGTCAGAGTAGTGGTGAATTCTACCTTAAACATGTTTAGTGACAAGGAATTGTTATTTTTATCTTTTTTTTTTAAATTTTTTTTCCTTCCAGATTTCTGCCGGTAATAGAAAAAGCAATGACTGTAACGACAGGAAAGATTCTGCTTTGTCTCTTCCTTTAGCTGTCTTATCTTTGTGTCAAAGTCTTGATATACTCAAGAAACAGTCTGAAAAAGCGTGCTGTGATTAGTTAAAGATGCACTAAAGTTCTACATGCAACAGTAATATCAAATGTGCAAATACAGGGTAGGGAACAGGGAGCAGCTCTGGGCAAAAGGATCTGTGTCTCACAAAATGAATGTGGACTAATGTCAAGCTGTTGCAGAAGAAAAAAGGCATATGCTGTAGTGGGATGTGTGAAGAGAGGGAGAATCTGCAACATCTTGTATTTAACACAGTATAGTGCAGACATAGAGGGGATAAGCTATCAGTCTTCAAATACGTGAAAGGCTGATGATGATTTGACTTGCTGACTTTTTGACTTGCTAAGTCAAGATATGATGGGCTTAAAATGCATCAAGGTAGATGCCAGTTAGCAAGCGGAAAACTTTCTAATGCTAAGGCTACATTTCACATCAGTTACTTCAGGATGATACATGGAATCAGTCACTGGCAGTTTCTAAGTACCTGTTAGCCATGTGTGTTGTACAGGTACTATAGCACCACTAACCCTGTCTTCCAGCATTCAAAGAAATCAACAGTGTGACATTCTCAGGCTTTTCTGGGATTATGCCAATATGTATAACTGTATTAATTAATTATCAGGTAGTATTTTGTTAGAGGCAGGAAGAAAGGTAACATAGTTTTTAATTTATTTTACAATTACTCAAATATCTATTCATGCCAACTCCTAACAACCCAATAGCAAAAGTTAACAATAACATCTAAAGAAGGTGTTCTAAATACATGCAATACAAATTATCCTGTTACCAGAGTTGCAGGTCATCCTCAGCTAAAGTCTTGTTTTTGAGGCTTCCCCCCCTGCCAAAACCTTTATTCTCTCCTATTACCTCTCCTAACTGTGGAAAACTTCCTACAGACAATTCCTTTAACCCCCTTTACCATGGCACACAGTCTTTCAATCCGACCATGGCAGGTGGTAGGTTGTAATCAGGATCATTCTTTCTAAGTCATGTACCCAGGGAATGGGTACTAAACAGAAAAAAAATTTACTCTTTCATACAAGCTGGATTCCTACATCCTTTTGTTTTGGTTCACTTGTTTTATTTATCAATGTATTAAGTCTCATAACTTAGGTGATAAAGTCTCTTGAGTCAGGGCTTCCACCTACTTTTGGTTAACATCTTGCACGTGGGGTTTTCTCCTATGTAAAGATGTCTGTGTCTCTCGTGCCCTTCCTTGCTCAGTGTGCCTAAGGCAGTGGATCAGATCAGCTTAATCAAAACAATTTCAGGTCAAACATTTGGCACATGTGAGTAGAGCACTCACTCTGGAAATGGCTCTAAACAACAGAACTTGATTAATTGTTTAATGTCTGATTTCCAGTTAAATATTTAATAATCTTATCTTTTACAGGATGCTACGCACAATATGTGGCACACGAAAGCAGACAGCTGCTAAGATGCACACTGTGCTGTTCGGCATATCGGTCAGCCAGCCAGAGTGCAAATGAAGCAAGCTACCAAGTCCTGTGTGGGGATGGCACACTACAGGGACAAAAAAAGAGGGCATGGTAGAAAAAGAAAGCAGAAGGGTAGTAGCAATCATGGAAAAGAAAGGAATTGTTTTAGGAGCCAGGGGAGGGAGCTGCAGCCATTGCTTATCAAGTGAAGCCTTTAAATATTGAACCTACTTGTTTCGAGTTGATTATTCACAGTTTACCATCTGATTTTTTTTTTACTGCATCATGTATCAGCTCCACATGAAGACAGAAGGTGGAGCCAAGATAAAAATTTTGCTCACCAGTCAGTTGCTGAGCAAAGTGAACTAAGCACAAGCTAAGTGTTAGATCACAGCATGTGATCATCTCAAGGAAGCTGCTCTCATTCACAGTAGAGCATTAATTACTTAGAAATGCTTCTTTTGGCCCAGTGAACTATACTGGAAGAGAGTAAAAATTTTAGAAGGGTCCTGGAGCAATCAGAGGACCTTGACAGGAAAAGGAGAAAAACCTGTCAAAAATACAGACCTAAAGAGGATTCTTGGAATACGATTCCTCATAGTAAAATTCATGATGAAGCACTTGGTAATATAAAAGAAAACAAACTCAGAACAAATGGTATATTTCTAACATGGAACTTTTCCTATTGTTCTTTCTCTAGAAACTGCTTCATTCGTTATACAACTATTTTAAAGAAACTCCTTGTGGTAACACATCTGCATATAACTGGTCCAGCTAGAAACTGGACTCAAGGAATCTGGCTTTTATAAGGAGAAATGAACACGCCTCCCTGTTTTGAAGGTTTATCAACAATAAAACTAAGTGCTGCCACTTGCAACATTAACAGTTAAACTGGTATAGAGAGAGGTAAGGTACAGCACTTTTTCCCATCAAATGTAACTTGATTAGTGTAGTCCTTTTTTTATTTTTGTGTTTACTTGGCATAACTATTTTTTTGTTGCAGAAAGTTTTATAGTTTCTGCCCTGTTTAATTCATATGTTATGATAAGTCTCTTAACTGCCACCATTCCTCCAAATTTCAGCCCCATAAGCCTTAAATGATGTTTTCTTCAGATGAAAGTAATTTTAATTTCAACAGTACCCTATTTTTTTTAACTCAGGAGTGAAAGTTTGACAGCACCAGGTGCCCCTAAGACCTACCGCTTCTATGACTTAATTACACATATTCAGTCTACAAATTAAGCATGAAAACACCCAAAATGAGCGTGATTTGTTCTGTCTTCCCTTGATTCCACTTCCATGCTTCAGAAATCAAGTGCACGCACGGGCAGGAGAAGTTAAAATGTGCTCCTGTTTATTCCCTGGCTACAGTGATGGGGCCACAGGGACATGAGGCCATGGTATGAAACACCTCCTCCAGCACTGGGATGTGTCTGGGCACACCAAGGCTGTGGCTGTAAGGAGCACTGTGAGGGATGGGTATAAATAGGATACACAGATAATAAAGATACTATTAATGAATGGCAACATTTAAAATGGGATGAGGGTTGGAGAGTTTGGGGGCAGTTGTCCTTACCAGTTGTCCTGTCCTCCTCTTTTTATAAATGCTTACCTTTAAGAAAACACATTATGATGCTCTAATGAACTGATGTTTACTGAAAATCATCTGCCTGGTAACAGTCCTTCTGTGCTTATTGTAGTACCGTTAATAAGAATTATTTCACTAGCTTTTATATGGACAGCACAAGCACTTCACATAGTTAACAGTAGTTCACAATTAGAAAAAACCAAACCCTTGCAGGTCATTCACATATTTCCCCTCTTCATACCACCTATGTTTTTGCGGTAATGTTTTTAAAGCTCATGCTGTCCATTTTGATTATATTCAGATGAACATTTTTTACTTCACAAGAAAGATGGTTTTAATGATACTTTATTGATGTGCACAAGGAGGCATGAAATTAGCTGCAATAAATAACACTATTTCTTTCCAGGAGGCTTTAATTGCTTTATATTCTTATGTAACTGGGACCACTCTGTGTGTGGGTGTGTGTTAAAGTGCACATCAGTGTGTTTCTGTCACGCCATTTCCAGATGACAAATATGGAAGTGGAGAGTATATGCAAATAGAGTTTTGCTACTCTGCTTTAGATTGGGAGTGGAGAAAAATGTCTAATAACATTTGCAACTAATTCAATTACCCTCTTTTGTGAAATATTTTATTGTTGATTTGTGGAGTGTTTAGCAGAAAAAAGACACACTATGGGCAAACCATACAAATGTAGGTCTTAGTTAGGCCTGGCCCTGACATAGCCAGAAACCTACTCCCAGACAGTGGAAAAATACAGAAGCATTGATAACAGGATGCAGGGCTGAAAACAAAGAGAAATCTGTGCCAAAAATAAGGAGGAGATTTAGCAGAAAAACAATGTTCTCGTACCTTCGTGGACACCTCTGATAATCCAATAGAAAGTGTGTTAGTAATGCACGTTTAGCTCGTGGGCAGTTATCTGTAAGCAATAGTAAGAGATAGCACGCACTGGGGGTAATGAAAGTGTATAAAAGAACATTTACATAAATAAAGTTGAACACTGCTGGATTACATTAATTCGTACACAAGTCTGTTCTGAAGCTCCTCCGCCCACATTGATTCTTGATTTTTTCCCTTGCCCACTATCTCATGTAAATTGTCTCCCTCATTTAATAAATCACATTTTTTTTCCTGTGAAGTGTCATTTCACGTAACAGTAGAATTTGTCACCACACCTTTGAGAGACATTTTATGCATCTTAGAATGGGGATAAATTGACTGGTAACTTGCTGGGCTGACATGTTTTTCTCTTATGACAGTACAAATTAGCTTAGATTAAGATTTGGATCAGATTCCTAACACCTACGGGGCTGTGCTTTGACCTGAAGATTTCCACCTTGGTAGAACACAGATAAGGCTCATGGTTTAGTTTGTATATCTTGGGCCTTCATAATTTTCCTTCCATAATCTGAAAGCATTTAGTCAGGTAGAAGAAAAAATGAAGGAGAGCTAGCATTAAAAAAAATAAAACTAGTTTTAAATCATTAATAGCTGCAGCAAATTCTCTGTTTGAAACCAAGCCTAACCCTTTAGGGAGATGCTGCTTTCCCGGGATCACGGATGGCAGCGTCAGTTCAAGCTCTTGATTCTCTTGCAACCTTCTCTTTTGGAAACTGAAGTAACTTCTAGGATGGGTTTCAAAGTATCTGTACAGGCATCTTATTCCCTCAGAGCCGACCCTTACACTATTCAAAAAGAGTGAGTGAGAAGATTTCTGGAGTTAGAGGGTAAGCTGTAGTATGGAAATTTAAGCATATTTGATATGCAAGTGCTCCTTGGTTCTTATGGATTCAGCGCAGCGAAATCACATCTTGTTAATTGTGGAGGACGTGCAGTGATAGCAAACAGATTCTCCTTGTGGCAAAGCATGCTGTGTCAAGATCTGTAGCCTTCTGCTGTGAAAAGTACAGAGAAGATGCAGCCATGAGCTGGTTTGTATCTGCCCAAGTACTAAATTGGCTGCAGGTTTCGTATCATGTGAACACAAATAATATTACTGCCTTAAGGATAAGATAAAATAACTTACTAATTTTGACAAAACTCAGTTTCACAGCCACAACAGCATGGCTCTGCCAGGCACCATCTACCTACGTGGGCTGGGAGTAAAGGTTGAAGGAGATCCCTTTCCTGACACTTGTCTCAGCTGTATCTAAAGTGGCTCCTTTCTCTGCCAATACTGACCTCGTGCACAGACCTTGCCCAACATGTTGTCTGGAGGAATATGAGGAGAAGGCTGCCAGTTGCCACCATGTTGCCCACCAGGCAGCTTTACCCGCACAGCCTTTTCTTTCAGTGTCAGCACTGGCAAGCAGAGCACAGCCAGGTGTGTGTTGCAAGAGAAACCTGCATTCAGGGATGCGCAGGGAGAGGGCACTTGAATGAGCTGCTCTGGGGAGAGGGCCTGAACCTGGAGCAGAGCTGCAGTCACCATTGTGAGACCTATAGGATTTCACTCCTATGCTTACCCTTAAAATTTTCTGTGTCCAGCACTTGCTTAGTTTAGATAACAGCTTATTTTGCTTATGCCTTTGCCGTTTCTGACCACAGCTTTCAGAACTCTGTTTTAACCTGTACTGTCTGGGAACTGCAAACCAGTGAGGAATAACTGTTATGCTCCCGTATGTTGCACCAGCAGTTGGGAATCATTTGGTGATGCAGTGGGAACTACTGACTTTCTGCATTCCACCCTTTTTTTGCACATGCAGTCACAAAGGAGAAGGATGCTGCATATGCTTTAGCCTGCGATTCCCAGTACAGCCACTCACGCAGAGCTGCTGGGTCTGTACTTCAGTTAGAGATGCTGTGTATTTTGATGATGAATCTGCTACAAGACTGGAGGAAGGTAACAAATAATTTTATCACTGGACAATTCCTGTTTATAATCCTTGTGGCTACTGCTGTATTGCTGTTAGATTTTAGCACCTCTGTTTGAGAAGAGACTTCATATTAAGAAATCTGTCATCTGAAAAATAAAGCCGGTGCATGTCTATGCACATTTGGTACAGAGGGACTTAAAATATCCAATCAATCTTCTAAGTGGGTTTCTTTCATCTTTTAAGGAGGTTTTACAACTTCACGTAGAGAATCCTGAGGAATAACATATTGTTTCTCTTAATAAAAATAATCTCTATTATTTAGCTTCTTTGTTATTCTTACCTCTGCAGAAAATATGGCCATGTAAATGTTGTGTACTGAAAATGAGTAATATAGGTTCTTGCATAGACCTACATGGATTTCTAGACAGGAGAAAAAGCCTCAGCCCACTCCTTATTTCTTGCCGAAACAAAGGAAGAACATTTCAATTATGAGTTTTTATACATTCCTCTTTTGTAACTTTGCTGGATTTCTGCTTAATTCCTGGAAAAAGAGAATTCCCACTAGAACTACATCAACAAGCATTTTAATCTGAAATTAATGTGTTTGTAATATTAGGCATTTACAAAGGTAGGGTTGGACCTCAGATATGCTATGTTTTCTTCACAATATGCTCATGTTTTCTTACTCAAAAACTACAACTACTTCTACAGGAGCAACTCAGCACTGCACCGGAATAATTTTGTTCAGACCATTCCTTAAGGAGGCATGAAATCAGTAAGTCTAGAACAAGGAAACTGTGTTTTGCACAGCTGCTCAAGCCCGCAGAGGCAAACAAGTGAAGGGACAACAGCACTGTACTTTCCTCCTCTATGAAGAATATCTAGCTTGCTTGCCTACACCGTGAGCATTCAGAGGTGAGAAGACAACTTTTATCTGGCTAGGTTAGGCTGGGTGAGCTGACCCCATGCTTTAATTTAGTGCCTGAGAGTCTTTTGCTGCAAGTCTTGGTACGGGCAACCTAAATCCATGTCTGTACTGAAAGAGAAATGATATAGCTATATTTCTGGATGCCAAGTCCAAATAATTAATCACTACTGAGTCTGGACTAATTATTTTGGGCATAGTGCTGCAAGATCTGGCTTCCCTGTTTCCCAACTAAAATCAGTATTTTCATGTTATCTTGCATGATGTGAAAATAAAAGTCTGGAAGGGTATTGGCTTGATGATTATCTTACACTATCACAGGGTGACCCATCATCTGGGACACCTCACGTTCTCCATGTATGCTGTGGAGTATGTAATTCAGGCATGCAGGTGCCATTGCACCTACTCTACTGCACCAGGACAGACCAGACACAAAGCACTGCTGTTCAGATTTGGTCCCATGAAACAGAGTGGAAAGAGCAAGGAGCAATGCTCTAAATTTAGTCTGTTTAGAATGACACACCACTAAGTATTCCCATCTATTTTCAAAGCTGCAATAAAGCAGCGTGGCAATACTAGTAAATGTCATTACTTCTCTGAATTAATAGAATTACTGTTGGCAGCCAGTAGTAATAGATTACAGCAATTGTCATCTACTACATTAGACTAATTCTTGGCAGTGTGAACATAATAAATCTGAGGAGTTTACAATGCAACCATCCAACTAAAATTTGGAATATAAATTCTCAGCCTGTAATCACTTCCTTTTTTGCCTCTTTTCTTTTTAGTAGAGGCAGTATATTTCTTTTTTTTTCAGTCAGAGAGTCATAAAATTTCTGTTTATAGTTTTTATTGGTTTTCAAAGGTGCAGTTCATTGGTTAATGTTATTTTTTTAAATAATCCTTTTCTTTTTAACACAGATAATTTTCAAACTTCAAGAAATCTACCTGAAATCACTTTTTTTTTTTTTTTAAAGTCAGATAAAGTATAAATTTCAATTACCCAAATACATCGGAATGCCATCTTAACTAGGCTGTGAATATTAAAGCACTGACCCTGTTATAATTTCTTTAGAAATCTTTTCAGTAAAACAGTATCTCAAGCATATCAAGTGTGTTCTTTTTCGCCCCTAAGTGTTTAATAGCTGTACTGTTTTTAAACAGCATC
This sequence comes from Pseudotriccus pelzelni, assembly GCA_035584735.1. Taxonomy (NCBI): domain Eukaryota; kingdom Metazoa; phylum Chordata; class Aves; order Passeriformes; family Tyrannidae; genus Pseudotriccus; species Pseudotriccus pelzelni. The sequence goes on from JAWMRA010000130.1 coordinate 47,301,706, forward strand.
ATCACAATTGCATCACCACTATGTAAAGCCTTTGAAATGCTACAGAAGCCAGTATTTTGTGACTATAGCTCTTAATTTTTCTGTTGTTGGTGTAACTCCCTGGAACAAGTTGAGTTGTTGATTTGTGTGGGTGAATGAAGTTCTGCTGAGGCTGTTACCACTGGAATGGGATTGGGAATTTGATTACGGTTCCTTATGTTTGAGAACTGGTCTTTGCTGTTCCTACTTTCTGTCTGGGCTACAGTCCAAACACTACTTCAGTGACAAGAATTAAATCTGAAGAGATTCAGAGACTCCAAACTGGTTGAGAAAACAGTGTGCTTTGTTTGTTCACCTGTTCATGCTAAATTTTGAATTCTGTTTGAACAGTCATACTGAAAAGAGAGAAGAGAGCAACTCCTTCTACTTGCTCCAAATAGATGCTGGTAAGACAGCAAGCAAACACCCCCTGCCATCTTTTAACAAATTACTGCAACTGCTGAAGAGGACCATTGCTACTTTTTAATAATCACACCTTTGGTTATCAAGGTGTGATTATGAAATGCACTAATGTAGCATGCCAGAAGAACTGATCTATGCCACAGGTTATGAGAAGATCTTTACAGATATTGAATAATATCTGTGCTCTTTCCTCAGTGGCAGATTTATGTACAGCTGGCAACTTCCTCAGATTTGGACACAAAGCAAGAGTTAAATCTAAGGCTGACAATATCCTGCACAGCAAAGGGGAACCACCAGTCATAGGCAAACTTGCCTGAGACCGCAGCGTGCATGGAGAACCTGACAGTTGGCTCCTTCAACACACCACTGGTGAAAACTAGGCTTTTTAATGGAAAGTTAAATTCTCCATATACTCTTACACCCATGCATCCCAAAGGCTGGGCACCAGGGTTTTATTTATTTATTTCATTTTCCTTTATGAGCTATTTATGTTTGTTTGTCTGTCTGATGCTTCACCTTGCTGGCAATCACTAAAGGAATATCCCTGAAGAACTGAAGAGTTAACACTCCTTCTGTTTCTTTACAACTAACTCTCCAATACCACTGTAATGGAGAAGCAGAGTTTTCTGCAAGCTGAGCAAAAGGAGTGGATGAACATACTGTTTGACCAAGAACAACGTAACACGGAAAGAAAAAAAAAGTACAGAAACATGGAGAAAGGGAAGCCCAGTATTTCTGAAATGTCAAAATTTACCCAAATGATAATCAATTTTGAACCTCTTTCATGCCCTTCCCTCCAGTTTTCATTATTATACCAACTTCTGTATTTTCAGATATTCTGAAGCAACCAAATAGCAGTCTGTACAGGGAGAACTTAGAGGAAATGACTTACTGAAAATAAATGCAAGACAACACTGTCACTAAGTGCTGTACCAAAAGATCCTGCCCTTCTAAGTATTGCCCTTCTATGGTCACTCTTCCTTTAGTTTAATTTAGGACGGATTTTTACTTTGATATTGCTGTTTTCATCACAGAATGGATGATTAATGGAAAAGAAAGTAAAAAACATTTGTCTCTCTGCAGTCCAGCATAGAAACAAATTATATCACTGGCTTGACAAATGTGTCAGATTCACTCAGTAAAAACAAAAGCCCTACTTTTTCCTTCCTATTGTATAATTGATTTACAGATTCCAGCAACTTAGAGAAAAGACAAAACATTCAGAGACTTGGAGACTCATAAAAACCCCTTTCTTTTTGCTAACGTGTGCAAGTCCAGTAGATATTGTTAATTTAATTCTCTTAGGCTTATAATGAACAGAAGAAAATTTACACGAAAAATGCATTTTTGTAGGCATTTTCTTTCATAAAATAATCCTCTTAAACGCTTCCCCCCCCAACTGTTTGAGCAAAATTAATTCTCAAGAGATTAGGAACTTGAATTATAAACATGCAAAGAAACTCCTCCATGATCTGAAAATACTGGAAGCAAATCATAGTCACCTAATAAAAAAAGAAAATACAGATGCAGAAATATATCACACAGAGAAATAAATCCTTCTTTGTGACTCTAATTCTTATGCTGTGAAATTAATTTAGGTAATTCTGCTTTCAAAATGAAATCAGAGGTATCCTAAAATATCCAGTATTTTAGTAAATTTGTTGAATGTTGTCGTAACTGGTCATGTTGGAAATCTCAGATCTTCAGCAAAAGAAAACAATATCACTACATAAAACGTAACTGCAACTCTTCAGCTGATTTAGGAACTGAATCAGGCTATCTAGAATCATAGCAAAAGAACATATTTCCTTTCTAATTCTGGTTTAGGGAAGAACAACACTGACTTCTACATGATCCCTAACAACTTCACATATGATGTCTTTGATTACTGTCCTGTGCAGTTTCTTATTACCAGTTAACACTTCTCTGCCTGATTGATAATTTTGACTAAGCAAATGTTCAAATAACTGTGGCCAGCTATTCCTACTTCTTTTGGAAGCAACTTTTTTCCTAAATACATTTTTTTTTTGAAAGGTTGTTTTGCCTGCACAGTGCGAGATACACACAGTTTTCCTGCTACTGATCAACTACCGTATTCCAACAGATGCAAATAGCTGCTGTGGAAGGCAAGGGATAGATTAATGGGTTTTGAAGTATTTTTGACAATGAATTTTCTACACTGACAATTTGTCAGCAGGAAATGCTAAGTGAAGAAAACTCCAGGGGACCCTACAGGAGAACCTATAAGACCCATTTCAAAACATGGGAAACATAAAGAAACAATGGCTGCCAAAGGTACAGGAAGAGTGATTTACAAAATCTTCAGGATAAAATCTGGATTTCTGCACTGCATTAAGTTTTCTTTCACTATTTAGTTCACACCGAGAAGCTATAGATTTTTGCCATGGAACACTGCAAAGGGAGATAGAATCATGGAATCATAGAATCGACCGGGTTGGAAAAGACCTCTGAGATCATCAAGTCCAACCCTTGATCCAACACTGCTGTGGTTACTAGAATACAGAAACTGAGTCGTATTTTGATTACATAGAAACTGAATCACAGTGGGGTTTTTTTTATTACATTTTTTAAATCTTGTATCTCTATGTAGAAATAGCAGTGAAGTTAAGAGTAAATTTCCTAACACTGCCTAATATTATGCTCAGTTGTTTGTACTGTCTGTTTTACAAAACATTTTCTAGAGCAAGTAGGCTCTAGAGTAGAGTTGGGAAGTTATGTCAGTTACAAAGATTATAAGATCTGTTCACAAGTATGGTAGAGCTACAGGTTTGATTTTCATCTTTGGGATGAAAATTCATCTGTGAATTTTGCTTTTGCTCTACTTAGCAACAAAGAGTTAAGTGATTCTTTAGCTTATCCCATGTCATTTTCCAATGTTAACTCCAAGCCCATAGCATAACCTAAGCCTTTTGTGGACCTTTACGTTAATGCTAATCACTAAAGAAATAAAGGAATTTAGGAAGCATTTTTCAGGACAATGTTTTCCCTGCATACTTCTGCCCAAATCCTCCTGCTCAAACCGCTAGTTATGCAGCTACCTGAGCAAACACTTCTAGCACTGTTTTTTGAAACACCAATTCTGGTTTATTATCATTTGAGATACAGCAAGGAATGGGAACCACAGGACAGCAGAATGCAAAAAGCTCTTTTTTGAAGGGAAAATTTCTTGGCCACCTTTTTCCATCCAGCAAAACACTTTATAAAGTAAAAACAACTTTAAGTGAGAAAAGACACCTAACTTAAATTCAGAAATCTAACTTACAAAAAAAAACAACCAAAAATCCAACAAACAAATTACATTTTGTATTTCTCTTTAGATTATATTGTGCTTACAGATGTCCAGATAGTAGAGATTTAACCTGTTAATAGAGATGGATGAAAAAGCAATTGTTTTAATTTTGTTTTTAAAGTTTAATCTCTTCTGAGAGATGTTGTTGCTCAGAAACCATCTTTTACTCTTATGAAAGATGTAGTTATTTTAAAAAATTTGATCACACTATGATAGATTGCATATAATATACCATGTAGTATTTGTAGTCCAGTCTGGCATGCTCTAGGTACATTATTATCATATTATTCACATGTTTTCTGCTGATCATTTCTGAAATACATTTCACTGATCCTCTGGTATGCTTTTATCATTTGACTCTGAAAGCAAATTGTCAGTAGGTGTCTGGGTGTGTAAAGACTACAAAGAAACTAAGAAATTGCCCATGTCTGCTATTAAAGTATTATATCAGTCCCTGTTAGGGTGAGAAACATATTCTTGCTTGATGCTTATAATCTGCTTTAGAGGAACACACTGCCCACCCTCAGCACACATGTTGGAAAGAAGATAACTGTTTTGTTTTGGGTTTTGTAAGCACTGTTCTTGATCTGGGTCTAAGCTGTGTCTTGCTGTCCAGACTGAAGCCTCATCAGGCATTTGCTTTTCTTGTTTCCAATGCAATTTTAAAATGTCAGTGTTCTCCTTGGAACCAGATGAAAACCATCCAATGCCATCTAAATGACTCTCAAAGTGCAGGCCAGTTTCAGTAAGTCCCTAACTAAACTCCAGCTGAGTATCTTCCTACTGTCTGCCAGAAGTCTCCCCTCACATCTGCCATCCAGGTGTTTGGTTTGCTCACCTCCACGACAGTGAATGAGACAGTGAGCTTTCAGCTTGGCTGCCCCATTACGCATATCTCATGTGACAGAAGATACTGAATCTCAAAAAAGGAATCACTTGGTGATAGCCTACTGATGCATATGCAACAGAAAAAACAACCCTGAGAAAATGAGCTGGATTGCTGACACTAGAAAATGTGTGTTTACTTATCTTATTGTAACATATTTTCATTCAGCCTTGCATGAAAATTCATTCATGGCACTGATGTGGAAAACAATATAAAAGTTGCCTATCTACTAGGATTCATACTGTGGAAAATATACTGCCTCTCCAAGAATTTGATTGTTTCAAGTCTGCAATAATGCCCAGGCTGACCAGTCTTTTATCTACATCCTTATCTCAAAGACATTGGTTCGAAACTTACTTCAGTCAGACTACCTAGGAACTTGTTGAGAAATAATTTGTGCCAGTAAAGCATCTTGTGTGATAAAGCCTCTTGAACCTCTTTGCTACTGGCTCTTTTCACAGAGGAATTTATTATATATCATTTTCTGGGTTGATACCAGCAGAAAGTTGAGCGAATGCAGGAAGTATAAACAGGGTACATGTACATTTAGGTAAGATTGCTTAGATGTAAAAACAGGCAAGAAAAGAGAATTAATAAAAGATAATTCATAGTATAAAAAAACAGTAGGGCTGTGCTGTAAGGAACAAAAATTACAAGGAAATGAGATTTGAGAATAATACACTGAATTATAATTACCTTCCATCCAGCATCTGAAAGATGCTTTGTTCTGGAATACATACATATGCAGAAGTTGGCTTTTGAAAATACACAGTGTTGCTTCTCGTCTTTCATCTGATTCACTCATTTCAGACCAGTTACTGCCAATTCATAATAGAGTTGATGAGCACAAGTTCTAATCCAACATTATTGTATAGTGAGATGTATGAGTCCAAAATAGACTAGTCCTATCCTCTGATGTGTAATGGCATTACATGTCAGTTGCTACATTTTCTCAGTGACACGTATGAATATACACCTAGGAAGCAGCAAGGTAACCAAGCATACATTTCCAGCCAGCCTAAGGCAGACCCTTACAAGTACTCTGGTACTTGTAATGACATATGATGTGCTGTTTCATTAAAGAAATCGTATCAGAGAAAAACTTGAAGAAAAATAGCACTAAGAAATGTAGACCAAAGCAGACAAAATTACTTATCCTTTTCTGAAAGAAGCAGGTATTGGGAAATGTGATACAAAGTCATAAAATGAACAGATGAGAAATGTCCTGGAGTAAAGGGGAACTCCCTGACTGAGATAGGGAAGCACTGCTCAGCAATGTTCTGATTTTAATTACTGGAGTCTTTTAGACTGGCTTGGAGTATGCACAGAAAATACACAGTGCAGAGCAGAATTCTCCTAACTCAGTGGATGGACTAGGTAAGATAACTTCTTTCATGCTGATTTCTACATGTTCCTCTTAACAAATGTAGCAGGTTTTGTCATGGATCTAAATATCCTGTCTTTCTTAATTCCTGTTATCTTTAAGCAGCTATTAATACCAGTTCACCCAGCGTGTTATCCAGGTTATCAAGGGACTTCTTGACAAGTTAATGAAAATTTCGAGTTGGTACACAACAGCCATATTACTTTCTGTTGCCTTTGATTGATCTTTCTGGTAGGGACATTGTCCTAGTTAGAACAACTGGGACCAATTCATGGGTGTAACCCAATCTATGTATTCTATAGCCCTCCATGCCATT
>JAWMRA010000130.1:47324026-47478321 GCA_035584735.1 Pseudotriccus pelzelni
GCAACACTCCCCGCCGGCGGGGGCGCAGCCGCCGAGCCCCGCGGCCCCCGGGGCGCCCCCGGCCCGCCCGCCCCCGCCGGGCCCCGCCGCAACAGGTGCCGCGGGAGCGCTGAGGGCGGCGGAGCCCCGCGGCTGGCGCGGCGCGGCGGGAAGGAGAGCTGCGGGCTGCCCTGAGCGAGGGGCAGCCACTGCCGTGTGCGCGCCTCCCCCCCCGCCACACACACCCCTCTCAGCCCGCTGGAGCGGGGGCTTCCCGTCAAGAGACCGTGAACAGTTGCTGAGGGCACCTCTGTGTGAAAACGCGCACCGATGGGGTGCTAGCCATAACGCCAAAGGCAAATGGCAAATTCGAAGGACGTGGCACGTTGCGGTGCAGGTAGCGCTCTGTCCCGCTGCGGAGGCTGGCGGTCGCGCCCGCCGCTCGGAGCGCTCGCCGCTCCCGCAGCGCGCCCATGGCGGGGCGGCCCCGCAGCGGCGCCCGCCGCGCCCCGAGCGGGAGGGCCCCTCAGGTTTTTAGCTGTGGTTTTTCCACCAAAGTAATTGATCTTGCGTTTAGAACGAAGTGGATTGATTGACTGATTTTAAGACTCTCGGAATGGATGCTCTAATGTAACCTCACCTTTCATGAGCAATATTACACGCTGACTGATCGGAGCCCTTTGAACCTGTGAGCAGTTTATGGCTCTGACGGTGCAGTGCCGCTCTGTTTCACTGCACTGTAGCTCAGCAGAAATAACATTTATCCCTTTAGGATTCAACCTACCTCATCTGTGTGCTACACATCCTGCGTGCGGTGACCTTGGGATAAATATTGGATGCTTTTGAGGCTACTACAGTGTCATGCAGACCTGTTTCTGATAAATGGCAGACTTTTGGTGACACTTCTTGTCACTGAATTATGCCACGATATTGATACAGGTAGTTTGTGATACACATTCTAGTGATAATTTTGAACATTTTAACAATGCATTTTTCTATGCAATTTTGTTGCTCTTAGAGAAGGACCACAATATGCTTCCTGAGAGATTACCATGGGAGTCTTTTACATCTGCTTTCTATAACCATGACAGTAAAAGGTTATGAAAATAATTATTTTACTGATGCTTTATAACAATATAATAAAGATTTTAATTTTTCTTTGAGGAGTATTACATATATTTCATTTCCTCCTAGTTCAGTAATTAGTTGCTGCAAAATGTGACCTCCGAGCTCAACTTGATCGTACCTTAGCATTGCTATTTGGAAAGAGTTTTGTTCAATTATAATTGGTGTGGCTTGGGTAGAGCACTTGGGAAAAAAAAATCCTGCCCATTGATGTCTACCAAAAATTATCTTTATTCAGTGTTGTATCACACGCAGCCATAATAAAGTTCCCTGGTTCATCTGAAGCACTGAATTAGGATTTTCTGTCGGACTGTAGAGTCCCTTCATGGTGTGCAGCATTATATTTAGCTTTGTCATAATAAGCAATATGAAAGTCAGATATGCCTATATGAAAGGGAGACCACTGTTCTCTTCCGCTTGTCAAAATTTGTTTTAAGGCATAAGTGCAGGGGTTTATTCTGTACGAATTCTTCATTTGCTGCATATTTTGGGGCAATTTTTGAGCTGTAGTCTGGCCCCTGGACTTGAATGTACATTAACGGTTGAAGTGTTTTAGGTGCGCTTCTGGAGTTTATCATTTGGTCTGAGAAGACATGGGCAAAGCCTGTGTTGCAGGTTTCCTGCCATTAGGGACACCTTGAGCCAGCAAGTATATTTCCAAGGAGAATAAGGATGTTGTCCTTGGCAAGTCAGTTTCTCTGAAAGCTCTCCCAGCTGAGCTGTCCTGGCTTCTGCAGACCTGTCTCAAGCTTCTTCCACCAAACATCCCAAAAAATAAGACCCAAAACTGTAGAAATTCAACTCCACTTTATTCAGCTTGATTGCTGGGGACATCTGAGCTCTAAAGTGGGGTCTTGAAACAGCTGCAAATATCCTGGTGTGTGGAGACAATACTGAAAAGCTCCCTCACTAATTTGGGCTTGGGAATAAAGAGTTTTATATAGTAGTTTTAATAATCACACAAAGGAGGACCTGCATAGCATTACACTACTGCAGCAGGCATGGTGAGAAGAGTTCTTTTTGCCCCATGTGGGGTGGATGATGGAAACACGTCTGGGACCTGTTTTCCATGGCTTTCAGGACTGAAGAAGATAAATTACTATCAGCAGGACTTCTACTGTCACATATGTTGCCAGCTGAAGTGGTAAGTGGTTTAAGAACTTGAAAATCTGCTTTCTTTGCAGATTATCTGTTTGTAGGACAATGTGGTATGCTTTTCCAGGCCACCAATGTAGAAGAGTTTTGTTATAATATTGATAAAACACACCTTGTGACATAATATTTGCTTTTGGCAGCTCTTTAATAACCCCTTATATGAAGAACAGGTGACATCCAAAATGAATGACTGTGGGCAAGAGGCTCATTCTCAAAGCCTAGATACTATCACTATTGTTCACAAACATTTTCTAAAAGCTTATACACGTGCCAAGACATCTGGTGATCTGATTTTCACATGTGGTTCAAACTGCAGCTGCTTCTGCAGTGATAAACTTGATTCAAGACACAGTGATATCTTTCCATCCACTCCTGTGGGGTTTGTTCACTCACTCAGGCTGAGTGAAACCTGATGGGTACCCATCATGGCTTTTGGGCATCTTGGCATTTGCTGAGCACCCCAGAATGTAGGCACTTAAGTAGATGTGCTAATTTTCAATTTTGGAAATCAGGCTGCTTAGTGTCTAAAGTCCGAGGAGGTTAATCTGGAGGCTTTTGCTACTAGTTTTCCATATTTTTAAATATCTCTCACCTCTGACATAAGCAGTTGTAAATCTGTTTTCTAACGAGATTGGAGATAACATATAGTCTAACAACACTGCTATACCAAAAAAAGTGCACATCCTCTGCATGGAAGCATCTGCCTTGACAGAAACCGTTAAGTATTTCTATCACTACTACCTTTCCTGTCCACTGCAGCTGTCAGTGAAATGAGCTCCTATGGTAGAGAGCTGTCACCCTGACCCATGTGTGCTGTATGGTGACAACAGCAGCGTGCTGAGCTGTGACACAGCCAGCTCACAGCCTGTAGGAGCTGTAACACAGCTGTACCAAACCCAATTTGGCTTTCAAACTTCTGTGGTTGCTTCAATTTCTGCTCTTACGATCTTTTCTTATGGTTATTTTCTCATACATGTTCAATTTCTTGAAACCATTGTTAATGATACTGCCAAATTCCTTTCCCAAGAATTTCTACTGAAGTTAAATATATATAGGGTCTATGAAATAGACATGCAACTTGTGAATATGATTTTTTAAAAATATTTTCTTGTCTGTGTTAGTGAAGGCAGACCTTTTGAGTGGGAAATAGTTTTATATTTGTTAAACGTATATAAGCACTGGTAAACTAAAACAATTGAAATCCACTAGGTCTAACATACTAGCCCTGACTTTCTTTTCATATTCTAGGCATGTCAAATGCCTACTAGAATCAAGACAAATAATATAATCATAAAGAGTGATGCATAAACCATCCTGGGCCAGCTGCATGTTCATTTTTACCTTCATTATGCATAAACTTTCAGAGGGGGAATCTTTTTTCTTACACAAATGAATGTCTTAAGTTTATTGAAGACATTTTTTGCAATGCTTATTTTAATTTGGAATCAGAAAGTGCACACAATACAAAGATAATGTCCTGCTCAGACAATGTTGGCTAATTTAAAAAAAATGCAACATCACTGAAAAAAAAATGGAAGTTCTTCCTGTGTCCCAATGGATAAGATCTGGAGGCAGGAAGACCACAAGTTGTAATGAAACTAGGGGAGGAAAAATGCAAAAGCAGTGACAATGCAATCTCTCTCTAGTGATACTTTGTGCCTTCTTAAATGTAGAATGAAGGTAGGTGTATCTTCGTGTTTATGCTCAAAAAAGGGAAGCTGTGTTCCTTATACTGTGCACTTTGTATGTGGAGATGACGTTAGTATGTGTAATAAATTGTTAATTTAGAGTTAATAAAATGTTAATATTTGTAATACTGACAAGTTTTGAGTCATTGCAAATAGGGACTTGCAGACCCAGGATACTCCTAATATGTGTCCAACTGGAATTGCAGTTTTCCAGGCAGTGGGGGGAGCTATTGTGGCAACAGGTACACCAGGCACAGGCCAGAAGCAGGACTGGCAGTAAGTGTGAAAGCATCATTAATTAGCAAAACTTTATTACAGTATGACAGCATGCACAGAAAACAGATCAGAAAACCAAACTCAGGTTCTTTAGATTATTCCTTGTCAGACATCTGTATGCCACTGGTTGCTTGGCTGCATGGATTTTTATACTGCATACACAGCTAAAAGAATAATGAGAATTGGAATGGATATACATTTTCTTCTTACTTGGCATTGAGCAGGTGACATTTGGCAGTGACTGTACCAATGAGATATACTCAAAATTTTAGATCCAATTTGGAAAAATTAAGCAAAATGGTTGGGTTTGAAAACTATGAAATAAAATGTAGGAACTGTGAAATCACTACCAGTGGAGGTAAAAACCCCCTGTTAATATTTATCTTTAAGAGGCAGGTAATGAAATAGGTCACTTATTTCATCTGCTTAGTGCTATTGTAATTTTATACCTACAGTAATCCCTTGAGTCAAATAGAGCTTGTGAGCCATCTTCTCAAACGACAGAAACCTGCAAGCTGGAGATACTTTTAGCATGCCTTGGGGATTTCAGTGCAGCAGCAAAGCTGTGCAAACGATCAAGAAGAGCTGAGGAGTGATACACTGAACCTGAGCTTTATCCTGGGATATATAGACACTGTGATGTGCCCCACACTGAGGAGAGCACCTCAGCCTCTCACCCATTTCCCTTTCCTTTGGATCTCACAGTAAGCTTCCACACTCTTGCCCTCCTTGTGCCCCATTTTCCTTACTTTTTTTTTAATATACTGTAAAGATTAATTAAGACCTTCCTAGAGCAGATTCTACCTTCTTTTAAGAGCCTGTAAAATACTTAGGACAGTTCTTTTAAGAAATTAATAGTAAATATCAAAACTGTGAATCGAAGATTCTCACCTTTAACAGTCAAAGTGAGAAGAGAATATATAAGAGCTATAAGATTTTGTCCTGCAATATCTATAGCCAGAATAATTTAGTAAGTCTTTGATCATGTCAGAGAAACATCCTTACCACTCATTTGAAACTCTTTTTAGATTTCACAGCTTTGCATTTACACCAACATCCAACATCCTTTCTTAACATTAAAGAATTTGCTTCCTCTCAAGGTGGTGAGCCCAGCACTGCATCCCTAATAACAGAAAACTCTACCACAGTACATTTTCTTTGCCCTCCCATCTCACTACCCATGGGAAGCAACCCTGCTGACCTTCTGAGTCCTTCATCCCACATGTGAGAGACTCAGAAGCTCCTTCTTCCTCTGATGCTGGCTCAAGAAAAGGAGTAGAGACTAAAGATTAAGGTCTTTGTGCCAGTTGCTATAGAGATTATAAAAAAAGACAATCCTAGCTTCAGAGAGCAAACCATCCAGGATAAGTTAGGAAGACATGCCACAAGTGTTCAGACACGCATGAACAAGGTGAAGGCAGAAGTTAGTCCGTATGCATTTGTATAGTTTAGTGGCCTTGGTGGATATATTAACTACAAGGAGCCAGTCACCTTAAGCGTTGCTGGAAAACAGAAAGCAGTTGTGGGCAACACTGCAGAGACTGGTTTTAAGTAAGCATCTAGAGAACAGAGACATATGAAATGTAATATTGTTATGTTTTCTCTTAAAAGGTATTTCAGGTACTTCCTTTTATACAGTTCCTAAAAAGTGAGGTTTGTCAGTGGTGGCAATATGTCAGAAGCAGGATATAAAGAGTTAACACCTGATGTATTATCCTGTAGAAACTGAGCACACATATACCTTTCCATTACAAATAGCTCCCTTGATTTTAACAGGCTGATGCATGCTGTGGCAAGGTGCTTATAGATCTGTATGACTGAGAACTTTGCTTCTATGCTTTTCAGGCCTGTTAATGTCTTCATTTGTACAGGGTGGGTTTGGTTTTTTTTGTATAAGAAATTAAACACTGCTAAGTGGAGGGGCTCAGAATTTATTTTTCTGATAAATGGAGTTAATTTTCTCCAGCTTTGCCTTTTCACTGTTTTCTGAAGCAGCTCACTACAAATCTCTATTTAAATTGTCAAGTTTTATTAGTATTCTCATACTTCGAAGTATTTTACCACACTGAGCCACTAGAATGCAATGTGTCTCTTTGTCCCATTTCAGTGATGTGATGCACTCACTACATACACTTGTGAATCTGAGTCATGTAAATAAGAGCCTAGCTTGTTTGCTTCTAGCAATAAAGAGACAGAATGGCTGAATTCAATCACATATGCAACTTTTCTGGGGATATCTTCACATAAATGTATAGATCAAAGCATTCCTTCATCAGGAAGAACAAAGAAAATACTTAATCAAAATGAAAATTTCTTTCAGAAAAAATACATTTTTGCATTATTTGCTCCCAAGAAATTTAGAATTAAAAGATACTTCTGAACAACCTGTCTTTGAGGTTAGTGCATCTCAGAGCAGGAACTGAACTTGGCTCTGCAGCTGAGCAAGCTACATAACTTCCTTTTCCAATTTCAAGTATTTTATGATTTTGTTATCCTAAAGGGTGGTAACATCACTTTCTATCTCTGCTTATGATTTACAATTCTTCCATGGAAATTTCCGTTCCAGTTCCTTTGTTAATCTCCAATAGGCCCTGCTTATTTGGTGTGTTACATTGGTGAGAAGATTGAAGGTCCTAAGTAGTTTTTCCTCAAACTAGTTTTACATTAGAAGTTTGGGGGTTTTGACTTAAGCCTGATTTGGGATGAAAACTGCTGCTGAACATGGGCCTTTTCCATTGGCTATCACTTCCAGTTTTAAAATTAAATCTGCCCAAAGTATGCTTAAGTGCACTGAAGATCCAGCCTCCAAACCCCATACTCCTCAAACAGCCAAGTTCAGTAAGAAAGGAAACAGATATTTTGATCAAGATTTCATAGTAGTTGTGTTCTAAGAGGTTGTGCCTATATATGGTAAAACCCTAAAAAGTAAAAACTAGAACAGAGCCAAGAATGGTCATCACAAATAGAAACAGTTCTTTATCCTCTTGCTGTTGCACCTGCCTCATGAAAAGTAGGCATTTTGTATTTCCGTTGATTATCAAGGTTGTCTGCTGCCTCCAAGGATGAAGGTGACAATAAGGAAAATTCACATCGTGTTTCAAAAATATGTTTACAAAATAGTTCATCCCTCGCATTTAAAAGTGATTATTATGAAAACAGCAAAATATAACAATAAAACCTGCCAGACTGCAAACTTACAGGATGTTTTCTTTGATGATGGCAAATTCCCCTGGAATTCTTTTCAGCAGATTTACAGCCATGAAAATGACAGCATTAGATATGTATCGCCATGCATAGTCATACCTATGCTAGGAGAAAACAAAGTGGGCATGATTTTAACAAATGCAATAGTCCTACACAACAGCTGCTTGCACGCTCCTTTCTTGTCTCAGGAGCATATTTGAAGAGTGAGATAGATGCTTCTTGCTTGCTGAAATAAAGAGCACATGTGAATCTCTTCAGCTGGGAGTCACTTTGTCAACAGGGAGGTGTAAGACAACAAGTAATTTTACTTATCTCTTTAAATGATGCAGGGGTATGGGTCTAAAATCCATGATTTATATATGTTGTGTGGGCTGGAAGCAGTCACTGGAAGTGGTCCATAAACTGGGAAATGGATTGCGCCCTGTCATTTGTGCTGTTTTTAGCTAGTCGAGAAAGAACCTTAAAATAAAGGCTAAAATAAGTGCAAAGATATAAACTGGAAGAAAAAAGAAATTGAACACAAAGAAAGAGAACTAGCAAAGATGTTCCTCAGCCAGATCACAGAACTGGGATGCTAGTATTTTTTTTAGCCCCTGTTAGTATCTCTTCCCACAGCAGTGGTGGGCACAGGGGTGCTTGTATGGATAACTGCTCTGAGAAGAGGTCTTCAAAGAGGACAGATGAACAACAGGGGCTATTGGTTTATTCACTGTTCATGCATTTTGGAAAAGACAGCTCTTTGTGGCTGCCTTCCAACCCACCTCAGAGAGCAAAACCCTCCTGACTTCTCTTTAAGGCAATCAGCAGAATCTTAAAGCTCAGGAAACAGTAAAGGGTAAGATAAGGGGTAGAGGAGCATCCCCTTGTTCCATTGAACTTCCCTTGAGCAGCATCAAACATTTGTGTGATGTCAACAATACTATCTTCAGATAGTTTTTAATACCATATTGGGACAGAAATGAAAGAGATTGAAAAAAGATTTTGTTTTGTGGACAGAAGAGGCTAAAAGAAGAAATATCGAGAATATATTAATTTTATAATTTTGAAACATTTCTCTCTGATCTTTTCCTACTGTAAGGGATGATTTTGGCATCCTTCATCTGAGTTAGCTTCTCATATTCTCAACCTCTCTGTTGTGTCTTCCTTTGTCTTGCTAAGTGTCTCTTTAAGTGACTTGTTCTTTGATTCACTTCTCCATTCAACAAGTACATTAAGGCCTAATGTTTACTTCAGCTTCTGGACATTATCAAGGTTTTAATTTCAGCAAATCTGCAAAATGTGTTTCAGTGTTGTCTCTGTGTTAGAGCAACCTGAGATGCCAGCCCATGGGAATGACAGACAAGTCAAATTTCTTTTCACTCCTGTTTGAGAAAGGCAAAATGTCGCTTGCCAAAATGTAGTCAGATAGGGAACTGGGGAATCAGAAAATTTGTGTAACAGGATAAAAACAACAATAACGAGGCTATAAGAAACAGAAGTATTATAAATATGGAGAAAAACACAACACTAATAAACTAGGAACTCAGAGTGAAAAATAATTTCTGGCTCTGATCCAGAATTACCAGGGTGGCAGGTTTTTGGTTTTGGAGTTTCAGTGGAGTTCAGTGAGTTTTGGAACAGGATCTAAATGATCCCACTATCTAAATCATACATAAGTCAGGGTAGATTTGTACTTCTTCATTTTGGGTAGGCAAAAGATCATGTCTTTCTCTGGAGTAATAAGACAGAAATGGCAGTAATGGTTTTCTGTGAGATAAGAGAGAGTGCTTGTGTCATCCATCCTCTTAAAATCATTCATCTTGTAAAGTCTGTCTCCTGGAATTGGGTGTTTGTGTCTGTAAAATATTCAACTTCCTTTTTGTCCCCTGTATTTTCCACCCACTCATTTTCACCATTGGTAGTGGAAGTCTTCATTTCTCTTGTCTTAAGTGGGCTAAGAGGTCAGGGAGGTGACAGTGGAGACCTGCTCATGCAGACAGAGTATTTCTCAGATACTCTTAATCTCATGTACTCTAATTTCTGTGTCCAGCAGAGAAATATTTGGAAAGCTGATTATGTATTAAACATCTAAAATGAGACACAAAGTCGACAAAATGTCTAAACTACAGAGAACATGAGTATTGGTTAAATACTGACCTATTTGATACTTAGTATTTATATGCTTTACATTTTTAAGTCACTGTGTGCATGTAACTAATTAATACCTTCAAATATCCCTGCAACATATGTAAGTCTTTTCTAAAATTTAAAGAAGAGGAAATTCAGACACAGAGGTCTGAGGATTGAAATTTTAAATGCAGATTCGGGTATTTGTCCTCCACAAAATCTGTGTCACTCTTACATACAAATTCATGCAGTTGGAATTAGCTACACTTGTTGAGAAGGTTTGTCCTAAATGACTTACCCAAGGACACAGAAATCAGTAGCAGAACTGGGAAAGGATCTGAAGAGTGTACCTCCCAAAGTAAAAAGAAACCGAGATATAAAACTATTTATGTTTTTAAGTGCATTATGCTTTGTGAATTTGATAATTGCAATAATGATTTTTTTTCATGCTATTCTTGAAAAATTTGATATAGAACATAAGAGACACAATATGCTGCAGCTGCACTGGATCCACCCTATAGTGTATACAGACTAGCACACTCTGTGACTGTGGCCAAGAGTTTATATTTATATACGTACTGTTACAAACTACTTAGAGTGGATTCGTCACTGTACATTAATTATCTGTTGATCCATACACTTTGGTAAAAGCAAAAGGGTATCGGTACTTCATCAGTCATCTTTCACTGGGTATAAGAGCAAACTACAATGTTCCAAGGATAAGAAATACTCCAGGAAGATTGAAAAGGGTAAGGATCAGCTCAGAGGCCCTGGACCTACCTCATCTAACTTTGAGGCTTGCTGTGCTTTGAGCAGTTTGGACCATGACTTCTACAAGTCACTTCCAAACTGAACCACACCGCAAAGTTTCCATTTGATGAAATTATTGTGTGGGAAGGGGAAGAGACTTTACAATGGATAGCACTG
This sequence comes from Pseudotriccus pelzelni, assembly GCA_035584735.1. Taxonomy (NCBI): domain Eukaryota; kingdom Metazoa; phylum Chordata; class Aves; order Passeriformes; family Tyrannidae; genus Pseudotriccus; species Pseudotriccus pelzelni. Next base: position 47,334,487 of record JAWMRA010000130.1, read on the forward strand.
TAAGATACCCCTGGGTGGGTAGTGAAGATCTGGGAACTAGTTATGGACAATAGTTAAAAAATACCTTATCCTGCCAAATGGTCTCAGCGGCCATTGCTGTCAGTGGGAGGGAACAGCACACTCTGTTTCCCAAACAGCTCTCAGATCCCTGAGAGGTACACCTTAAATTACGTGATGAAATGCTGAAGTACCATCAGATGCTTCTTAATTTTCTGTTTTCCACCCACTCATCTAGTCAGTGTTTTTTGGGCCTGATGCCTTTGTATGAATGCCTATAAGACAAAACCAGCCCCCTTGTGCTGCCCACTGCTGCCACAGTGCCCTTTACTTTCTGGTGATTATATGAAAATTTCCATCAGTAATTTTTGAGATGTGAGTAATGCCACTCCATGCAACAACCACCAGATGGTAATGAAGAGCAGACTGGTTGTGTGTCTTCTCTAGACTAAGTGTGTTATCATAATGGCAAATTTTTCTTTTGCAATCAGAGCTTACAGTTCTAAACACCAATTTGTTTGGCTGTTTACAGACCTCTCGGCCAGTCTGGAGATTCTATTTGCATAAACCCCTCAATCATTCTGTTGCTTTTATACTAAAAAATATTACAGGGAATATTCTCTACCTCATGCACAAATGCTGAAATTCTTATTTAGTATAAAAATATTCTCATTATAAGGAGGCTTTTGACTACATTAGGTGTACAAGATATCTCTTGTAAGAAGGTAGATGCAGAACACCTTTAAGTGACTGTGTGGCTTCCTCCTTTTGGAGCCATAATATTTCTCCAAATTTCATAAAAGATGTACCTTTTCCAACGTAGAAGGAAAGGTCTCTGTAACTGTGTGTGCTTGACAACAGCAAAGAGAGCAGCGTTGAGAACTGAACCAAACCAAAGCCAACTGTCTCTTCTTACTTGAACATCATTGTCAATGAAGAGGTGGTGTTGAGCACGGCTCACCAACCCCCCAGCATGACAACATGAGGGAAGAGCAGCATAAACAGAGCTTTTTAAGTACTGCTAGCCCCAGACTTTTGAGAATCAGAAGTAGGACCCACAGGGCTCATGAGATTCAGGAGTCTCAGTTTTACTGAAATCCTGCCTGCAGGATTTTAGGTTCTTTATGAAGTACCTTGTAAAACTTCTAGGTCAAATTTTCAGGGTTTTTTTTCCCCCCCATTGTACAATCCAAAGACATTGCAACTCTTTCCTCTCCCTCTTTTAAAGAAAAATAAGGTTCCTCCTGCCTTGGAGAGACCTGGGCAAGCCAAGCACCAGGAAGGCGGGGACAAAATCATTAGAGCTGTTGCCAATGGCTTCAGTGTGAGTCAGGGGCCAGACCTATGGCTTCCATAGCATATTTAACTCATTCCTCAGGCATCTGCCTCATGTACTTCTGAGATTAATAGACATGTAATGGCTGGGAACATGAAGCTTTCCAGGGAGGCAGTCTGTTGGTGCTTCTGCTCTGTTGTTCCCCCTGGGAGCAGTTACTAGCAGCAGGATGCAGTGGTCTTAAAAGTAGGTGGTGGAGCAGCAGTCTCTGCCTGAAAGCAGAAAACTGAAGGAGACTGCAAGTGGGAGCACCCAGGCTTCCTCCCCTCTCCTTCTGAGCCATGGCAGCCCCCACAAGCTCCCCCTGCCTCACCCCTCTGCCCTTTTCTGTCCTGCCTATCACTGCTGAATCTGCAGAAGGTTTGCAACTGTTGCTCAGGACAAACAAAATTTTTGACGCATTTTACAATACTCATGGCAGCCCTGACAGGGGAAGGCAGTGTACGGGGCAGTGGCTTCCCAGATTGCTCCCCATAACCCTGGCTGCCTTTGCCTCAATAAGACAGCTTTCTACTGCTTTTAGAAAAACCTATATTCCCCCCTACATGAAGAGGTCTTATCTTGTTTTCCTGGGGATAACCATTTTAGAGACAGAAATCAGGAGATTTGCTTGATTTCCCCACTTTGTCACTGCAGATGTGACCGTGACTTGACCTGATGGCCCCTGGACCTCTGGTCTCCTGCTGTAGATGGGCATAGGTCAGTGATATGAGTGTGTGGGTTGAGGAAGCATTAGGGTCAGATGAGAAACAAGAGATGGAGGCATATCAATCCTCTAGTGCTTTCTTCTTGACAACACTTTTTTGCCCCAAATTGCAGTTCCTGCAGTGAGTGCTTCCACAAACACATTTGCAGTGTAAAGGTCTTAAATACGAAGCTCACAGTTTACCTCCTTAAAGATCCATGTGTCAATCACCAGAATCCACATAAATCCTCTTGCCATCAGTAATAGCAACATATACATGTGTCTGTGTGTATATATATATATATATATATTTGGTACTCAAAGGATTTTCTAGTCTTATTCCAAGCAATCAAGGACATGTGTGTTAAAATAACCATGGCACTGTAGAACAGTCTTGTAAATACCATATGTCAGAGGAAAAAATACACGGCTAAATGCATGTCAGCATCAGTTTCTGCATTTTTGTAGGAGTTCTGGCCATGGAAGTGAAGCAAAGCTGGGCCAGCTGAAGATTCAGTTTTACACAGAGCTTATGCTGTGCTTTGAAAAGACAGATCAGGTGGTGATTGGAGAACTGACCTGGGACGCAGCAGACTGGAATTAAGCTCCTGTTCTGCTGCAAATTTTTTTATGGGAAGCAGTTGTATTTCATACATGGTGTTGCACTGTCACTTAAGCTTTTTACATCTCTGTCCCCAGCAAAACAGAAATAATAGTACTTTATTGTGTCCAGTCCCTACTTAGCCTTTTCTATCGAGACTGTAAATTCTTGAGTGAAGGAAGTACATAAGTAAAAACTTTGCAATCAGATACTGAAGTAAGAACCTGGAAACAAAACTACTATAACTACAGCAGGAAGGGAAATTTGGCCTGGAGGAAGAGCCAGAAAGAGCTTAATCATCTGTCTTACTGTTCCCAGAGCAGAACTTCAGTTGTTATCAATATGGCCAAAATCTACACTCCTTAAACATAGGTGCATTATTAGAGGTGCAATCAAGGTCCACAGTGTCCTGGTATCCCCACTGACGGAAAACTCTTCCCTGAACAGCTGATATTGGCTACCCTGCACTCCAGATCAAAGTCTTGATAAAGCCAAGGACAGGTGGGTTTTTTGTGTATTTCCATGATCTCTTTAATCATTGGGGATGCAGGAGTGGAGGGGAGTGAAAGATCCTTTAGTTAGCTGTATAGAAAAGGTGCCCATACCTTTTCTTGGTCATCTACCGAAAATGGGATTGGGGTATGCATTTTCTGAAGAATGGATACTTAACCCCTGATTTTAAAAAAAGGATGTATGTGAAGACAAGTTGTTTGATCAGGACTGTAAGAAACACTATTGATATGGGTAGAAATGGTAAAAAATCCAAGAAATCAATGACTTAGCTATTTAGGTAAAGAAACATTGAGACACTTGGCAGTGATCCCAGTTTTATCTCCTTCTTTCTAAAAGTTAGAGGCTTTTAAATATGCAACATATAGCTGGGCAGTAAAGATTTTCACAGTCTTTTTCATATAAGCTTGGCTGTCTTTATGGATTTGATGCCAGAACTAAATCATATCAAAATCAGGTGAATAATGAAATCTGCTGGGGAAAAGAATGTAACCTGTAATTTACCGACATAACCTGTAGTGTTGGTAGAGCCTATAGTTTACAAAAGGGAAAAAAAAAAATCCAAATCAAAAAAATACAAACCTGGAAAGGTTAGATAATGTCTTCCACAAGAGAAGAACAAACTTCCTTTCTCTTTCCATTTAGTCTGATGGTAAAGCAGAAATGGGAATAGTGATAAAAAAATTTCTGCTTCTCTGTGTGTTGTGACAAATAAAAAATGATTAATCTATACTTGAAGATCCATAACTTTGGATAAAACTGCTTTTGAGCCTTGGCCAGAATGTCTGTTTCATCAAAAATCATTAGTAAGATACATCAGCATAGGGACAGTAACAAAAAAAAAAAAAAATCTATTTAAGAAATTCAAGTGCTTTCTGAGCATATGGAGCCTGGCAAAAATAGTCCTCTTCTTACAATAGTCCCCGATGGGTGAGATTTCTTCAGAGAAATCGTGGAAGAATTGTGGTAAAAGCTGGAGAAGCTGGGAAAATGCTGAATTCAGCGAACACTTTCAGGGACCATCAATCCAGCCTGTGACCACTAAATCCTTCTTGGAGCCACCAAGTTCTTTTAGAGAGATGGTATAACCCAGATATTCTGTGAAAAGGTCAAGGATCATTTGAAGCAGTATTTTTCAAATCAGCATACATCTGCTGGAGACAAGCACCTTGGGAGTTTGTGTGTCTATGCTACAAATACATTGCAAAAAGAAAAAATAATCTAGAATAGCTCTTAAGTTGTAATTCAAAAAATATTGAAGTTAACCAGGGCAATGCATATATCAGAAGTAATAAAAAAATACTCAGAGGTGATATATCTGGCTTACAAGACCGTTTACTGTTATTTTGAACTGGTTTATCTTTCCTTCAAGTCTAGTTTTGTAAAAGCTTCAGCAATCTACAAATGACACGGTTTTTCAGATATCAAGGACAATGATCTCTGGTTTTACTATTATTCTTATAGAGTGATTGATAGTTATTGATGGATTTAAGGGAGATGTTAACCACTGATAAATTTGAAAGGTGTTAGAATTAATTTTCTAGATTAGAGAGTGATTTTTTTTTTTTTTCAGTTTTAGCACTTGCGGGAAGTAATATGGCACCTAGATCTTACACCAATACAACCTGAGGCAGGCTGAGTGTGACAAAAGAGGGCTCTAGACCCATGTTTTGTTCTGTGTCTGTGACTAGCCAGCAGGATTCTGCCCAGTTCTCCATTACTATTACCCTCGTTTTAGTTTTTGAGTTTGGCTTCTGCCAGCAAAATTTCACTGAGATTTGCCTAGATCAGATAACCTCACTTAGAAATACTTCCAGTATTCTGCAACAAGGGATTACTTTTTGTTGCGAGGGAGAAAACTAGAGACTTTCTTTACTGGAGGCCAGTTCTAAGTATCCCCTTGGCACAGGCCATGCTAGAGAAGATTAGTCCAGGAAAACAAGTCACAACACTTTATAGAAAATCAAAAGTGGCTGATTAACCCAGACAAATTTATCTGACTCCAGTGAAATTAGACTCCCGAAGAGCTGCGCATCCATCCTTCTGTTGTGCCTGACCAGTTTCCTAATGAAGCCAGGGCAGTGGACTCCGGCTGTCATGCTGGTTTTCACCTGCGTGTGGAGTTAAACGGGCTGCTCCCAGAGCCTCGTTACAGGAGCTGAAGTGACCTTGGCATGACATCCAACCGTCCACGTCGTCCAGGCTTGTAAACACTGCAAAGAGTGTGCATGTCGTCCATAGCCAGGTCGCCCCACTCTGTGAGGTTTTAGCAGTGCATTTGTCGTGCCAGTAAGGCAGTCAGAACAGGATCCTGTAAGGCAGTCAGGAGATGAGAATACTGTCAAAATCTCAGGAAGCAGACTAGTAATCTGCAGAGGCCTAAATAGGGCTTTTAAAATTGGAAGCAGAACTGAATGCCTAGACAGAGTTTTTTGAAAGATAAACAGCGTCAGCAAGCTAAATGGATTTCAAGCACAGCTTTAATTGTTTTTTTCAAACGAATCAGCAAAGGACACCCTAGCTGGAACAAGCTCTGAAGTACAATCAGGAAGATTTCAAGTGTACAGTAGTGTTGAAGATAGTCAGGCATTTCAGTGCTGGAAGACGCTATAGTAAGTAATGAATAAAGCCTTTTTATGCCGGTACTGTAGTCTTTGAGTCAATTACAACACCTGCCCTAACATGCCCCTGCACGATGAACTTCACCACCCTCATTAAAACTGACATGCACACGATTTCCAAACCTAAACAATTGTCTCTGCAGCACACTTGATCAGAAGAACAAATTTTTTATTGCCAATAGCTATTGCGTGGAGAACATCCCCATTTTCCTTCTTTCTCCCTTCCTTCCCCACTCCACCCAACCATCTCAATAGCCCGTGACAGACTACTAACACTTCTGAGTGGATTTTACTGTAATTCTTGCAGAATCCCTTGGACCTTGCATAATGGAAATTTTTTGGGTCACCAAACCATGTTTCCTAATTATAGGAATGATAAGAAAAGAAAAAAAGAAAAAAAAACCCCAGACATAATGTGAAAATATTCCCTTATTCTGGCATTTTCTGCTTTTAGAAACCTGGGATAACGCACTCGCTCCCATCTGGTTTGCAAAGGTGTGCTCTGTTTTAACCTTGAAGTCAGAGCTCCTTTTCCCCTCCTCTTCTCCTTCCCCGGCTACTCTCCCACCGGAGCCGAGGGACCCTTCTGCTCCTACATCCTCCTCGCCGGGGAATTAATCACCCCCTCTCGCCCCCGCTCTCGGTTTTGTTCCCCCCTTCGGGAGCAGAGGCGATCGGGACGAACGAAGACTTCGCCACCGCGATCACCCCCGCAACTCCCCCGTGCGCCCTTCCCGCCCCGTCCCCCGCCTCCGCCCCGCACGGCAGCGGGCGGGCTGCGCGCCCCGGCCGGGCGGGAGCGCGGGGCGGAGCGCGGGGCGGGGCGGGGGTGCTGGGGGAGCGGCGCCTGTTGCCCCGAGAGAGTTAACGGTGCGGGGAAAGTCGCTCGCCTCTCCTCCGCCCGTGCTCGGCGCCTGGCAACCGGGGCGCCGCGCATGTGGGACCGCCGGGGGCCGCCGCCCCCACGCCGGGCCCCGCGCCCCCCTCCCCGCCCCGGACGAGGCGCTTAACGTGCCCAGGCGTGAAGTATGGCATGCAAAGATGGTTTCTGCCAAGGAGCCAGCCATCGCCATGTCCTCGGGTCTCTCCATCGCCCTCCTGCACTGCCTGTGCCTGGCGACGTGGTGAGTACCCCGGCGGCGGCGCCGGGGGGCCCGGGCGGCCGGTCCCGGTGCCGCTGCCCCCCGCGGGCTCCCACCGGCTCCGCTCACCCGCTCCCTCTTTGCCTCGCAGTCTCACCGGGCCGCCCGGGCAAAGCAAAAAAGAGGAGAAATTGCGGCCGGAGAATTTCACCAGTATCCTGAACAGCCTCCTGGATGGTTATGACAACCGGCTGCGACCGGGATTCGGGGGTACGGTGGCGGCGCGGTGACGGCGGCGGGCGGGGGGTCGATGGGCAGGGGCGAGGGACTCAGCGGTCACCGCTCGGACCGACCCGTTACTGACCGAAAACGTGGGCGTGTGTCCCCACTCCCCGCCCCGGGGTTTGAGCTGCCCGGGAAGGGCCGGCAGCGAGGCAGCTCCTGGCCCCGAAAGCTCCGGGGGTGCTGCGTAGTCACGGTTGTGGGGGCCCCGCTGGGGCGGTCCTGGGCTCAGCCCCCGCTTCGCTGCTCTGCCCACATGCCGGGCTCGGGCTGCTGCGCTGGAGGAAAAATAAGCCCTGAAGGCAGTGTGCGTTGGCTTGGTGGGGACGGAGGGTCCTGTCTAACATCCAGATTCTTCTTGTTCTTGACAGTTTTTGACCCGTAAATGCCGCGGTCGTGTCCGAATAGAGATAAGTGTACTTTTAACCAGCCTAAGAGGTTAGGTCTTTGATGGGTTCTGTTCTAGTAGCTAGGGAAAACCAGAGCTCAGGTGTCCGAGCACACCAGTTCTTTACCACAGTTGCTGAAATTTCAGCTTTGGTTTAGAAGTAGTAGACTTAATTGCTGTATAGGAATTAGATGTGGAGGAGTTTCAGATTTGCCTTCACCTATGCTCTGCATGTGGGGGTTTGGGGCCTCTTTTGTACCCCAGGCTGTTAAGATGCAGTTGTGTGATGGTGAAGAGGAGGCAGACTTGCTGTTCTTCATTGATTTTAATGTTTCTATGTAGGGACTTGGAACCAAAAATCATTGAAATCCAGGCAAAATGAAGATATTAAAAAATGCAAATTTAGATGTAGGAAAGAAAAGATTTATAAGGAAGTGCTACAGCCCTTCTTATGATGCACAAAGCTCTAACAAGGGTATTATAGGCTGCTTCCTATGCAAGACTGAATGAGATCCTTGCGTAGGTTTATGTTGCGAAATACTTTCTTCCTCCTCTGAAAGTACCTTCTTCATACACGTGATCAATCTACACTGACATGTATACCAACACATTCCCCACATGCCATATACAGTGCTCACATGCATGATCGTGATTGTCAAAGGACAACACCTGGCACTGCTAATCACTCCTTTATTGTTTTGAGTGTACTGAATAAGTGAGGCCTTCTTAAGTTAGCTTACATGTTAAATGAGAAGGAAGCTAAGTTTGTTAACACCTGGAGGAATCATTGGGAACTGATAGCCTTGTGCAATTTAGTCTTTGCGGAGAGGTCACAGACACTTCTGCACACGTACACGAGATGTGCTATGTTTGGCATCGTTTTAGGTTGAATGCCAACTAATTAGTCATCTAGCAAAGATGCTTTATGAGCATTATCAGATTTCCAAAATTAAACAACTACTAAATATGTAATATATGTTGATTTTCTTTTTAATATAGTTGTCCTTTGCAGAATATTTTGCAAGAGTAGAACTTCTTCCCCGTAAGTGTTGGAGACTTCCAGCAAAACACGGTCAAGGAGAAAAAGTTCACTGTACCTTCTTGAAGTTTCATATTGGCAGTATTAAAGTAAATGAGAGAGGGAGGAAAAAACCTCTCAGATTTCAGCCTGGGGAAAACACTTCTGGGTGAATATTTCACAAAGTGGGTATTGTACTGCTTCTTTCTTCTTCCTTCTTTATAATGGTTTAAACAACTCATCTTTGAGTTTTGAACTTTGAAGTAAAGCCTGGCTGAAAAATACTTCAGTTTTGAAAATGAAGCTTGCCTCCCTAGCTCCTTACAGTGAAAATTATATTCACCTGATTTAAGGAACAACTTTGAATAAAAACCCTAACAAAACCAAGCAAAGAAAGAAATTTATGCAATTGATCAGATTCCACTTTTTGACATTACTCAGAGTAATAACTATGGATTTGTTATTGAAATATATCAAAATCAACTTTTCCCTGTATTTTGGCGGTTTTATGCTGATAAATCTTTATGACAAATGGGATTTGTATCTTAAAAGTGGGTCACTTGCTAGTTTATAGCATAGCTAGCAAACAAAATGTCATAGGGGATGGGCATATTTAGAGATGGAAAGTATAGTGTGTTTTGGTAAGGTTAAAGCTACATCACTTTTTAATGAACAGCAGATAATTACTTTTATTTTCTTCTTGAAGCTGATTTGCCATCTAGTTTTCACATGGCCTGAAATGAAACAAAGGTTTTACTTTAAGAACAAAAGGTGTCACAGAGGTCTGATGGATGCTGATTTTAAACTTCAAATTAGTGAAAATATTTCTAATTCTGGTGCAAATTATCTTTAAAATCAGACTTGGGGAGGTAGCCATATCTGAATTTTGCTGGTATATTCCAGAGTTATCACAAGTAACAGTGCATTAAGATTGTTTGCCTTCAGAGCCAAGTAGAAAATGTTTGATTTTGGAGATTTCCAACAACTGGATCAAAATTGTCAATGGTAGCTCTGGAGGAGAAGTTAAATTGCTTGAACATGCTTACAAATGTGGAAGTTGTCTCCCGGAAGAGTGGGGAATCTCAGCATAGTATATGGCAGCTTGTCGTGGTTGTACTTATAGAGGAGCATGGCGTATGTGGAGGGTTAATATAAGAATGAAGTTCCCCATGTCACTGGATTGACACCTTTTATTAAAAATTCACTTTATTAAATGAATGTCATAAACCTAAGAAGTTGTTGTCACTTACTACCAAACCTCACAGTGCTTAGTGTCATAGACACTAAGGGTTTATGAAAAAGTTTATTAAGGATCATTTAACTGGAAGTTCCCATAAGTTGGGGAGAGAGGGAATCTAAAGATGTAAGACAGAAGCAAAGAAATGTCACCTAGAAATTCAGTGAAACAAAGCAAAATAGGCAGTTTTGTGTAGAAAGGAAAAAAAACCCGCAGCTGCTGTCAGGGAGACTTTAAATGCATAAGAGTTTTGAATTTTAGTAGAGGGAAGGTATTTATGGTCTAATGAATAAAGTAATGCTGTTGGCTGTTTGAAAATAGTGTGATGGAAATGAAGTCAGTTCATTCCGTGCACTGCATGCTTGGCTATATCATTGTCTGGAATTTCAGCATTCAGTTTGTAATCCAAGTGGGTTTCCTGGTCAAAACCACTCTATAAAAATGACTTTTACAGAAGGTGCCTGTGATGTCCTCAGTTAAAAGCATTATCTGCTGGAAAACTTCATGAGTACTAGCACAGTATTATTTTGATTCAGCTGTAAAAGTTTGAAATAAAAGCATTTCCAGTTAAACCCTGTCTCCAGTTTTTATCTACTTTTAAAAATTTTGTGTATGACATGAAGGAAAACTATAGAAAGTTAAAGCTGGATTTGCTCTGAAAATCACCTTGCTGCCTTTCTGGTGATTAGTTCCAATGTGACAGTAGAATTCCAAAGTCTTTGAAAGGAGCTTTGTTCACTTGAAGTAAAAGGCCTGGGTCTGATTTGCCATTTTAAACTCATGCCTTGTTTCAGACTGTACATGAGCAACTCTTGACTTAAGCGAAAGCCTGCAAGAGCCCATCCAAACATGTATTTGATTGTAACCTTAAAAAATGTAATGGTGTCTTTGAAACTTTCATAATACAGTAACTCATCACACTTGAGCCAGGATTTAAGGAAGTAGGAAGGAAAAGAGAGGCTGAAGCTGATGAGGGCAGCATCACTGAGTGCTGCCCTGTATCTGCTCGTTTTAATGAATTATGCCTTTTAGAGAACATCTCATCTCTGGTGTCTTGCCTTTAATGGCCAGGTGTATGGCCAGACCAAAGAAAGCGGGTAGTGTGTGACTTGCCTCCTGCCCAAGGGTCTTAGATTGACTGTGAAACCTGCTCACCACAAGGTGCTGGCATTGCCCACAGTGCATTACTGGCTCATTGTGATGTGGTTGCCTGTCAGTCAGTGAGAGCTGAAGCCCTTTCCCTTACTGAGTTCTGTTTGGTTGTGTGAGGTAGAGTCTGGCATGAGCTTTGAGTCTCACTATCAGCTACTGAAATGGTGTTAGTTCTGTGGCTTTCTCGTTCAAAACTGCCACGTACACTGACTCATGAGCAGAAGGAACAGGACTGTGTGCATTCGTTTCGCTTTTTATTTTCTTCCTCTTTTTATATTCTTTCTTATGATCTCATACCTATGAAAGTGCACCTGAGTACTTGGAATTAAATATATTGGCAATTGTCTCCCGTAGGAAGGGTAGGAGAGGGCTTCTCTGCACTGTCTAGGCTGTGTGATGTTCAGCTGATGAACAGCATTTCTGAAGAGTTTCATTTCCTGTCAATGCAGGACTTTAGTCAGAAAATAAACACAGAATACACTCGAAGAGCAAAGACAGTTTTCTGGTTTTAGAGAAAATAAAAATATCTACATGATTATCTGCCCTTACTAAGAACTCACGTGTTCCTTCAAGGTTCCATTGCTCAGCATAACAGATATTGCAATTTATTTTTATTTTTTAGATTGCAAATGGACTTGAAGTGACCACTGTAAAGTGAAGCTGGTAATTTTTTTTTTCCAGGCAGTTGTCCAGTCTTCCTCAGCTGGTGAGAGTAGATGACTCAAAGCTTAACAGGATATGGTGTTAGATACCTGTAGGTGACGGATTTGAATTTGGCCCAGGTTAGTAATGCTTGAAGTCATTACCATCTGTCTGTTGTTCAGTGATCTGTATAAAATTAGCTGATATTCATAGTCCAGTTCTTAGTAGACAGGTGTACACATCATGAAAACTGGCACCAGTATCAAACTTATTGGCTGTCTCAGCAGAGATGATCTGCTGATAAACAGGCAAAGAGACAGTAATCTCCTAATTTCTGGAGGTATTTTTTTCCCCTTTTCACATTCAGACATGCTGATGGATCAATATACATAGAGACAAGGGTTATTGTGTGCTCCTGTGTTTTTTGTGTTGTCTTTTGGTAGAGAATGTAGCCCAGGTTTTTGAATTCTACTTTAATTTTTTAAAAATGCCCTACCTACTTGTTCTGGCTTCTGAATAGAATTCTTACATATAGCAGGTGTCCTTAGCTGTTCTTTCTGATAAAATGAAACAAGAGAACATGCTTCATATGATGGCTTTTTCTTTTCTTTTTTTTTTTTTTTTCACTTCACTTAAAAAATGTCAACCTATTCAGGCAGCAAGAATTTGGAAAGAGAAAGCACCAAATCTTTCACATGTAGTTATATTAAAAAAAAAATCTGTAGCAACTACTTTTTTTAAATGTACATGTAGGAACTGATGTAATAAAATTTTATGTGGCTTATGTATCCTGGGACTGATCTCATAATAGCAATAACTGCACTTAGCATTTAAATTGTACTTTGTGTGCTGAAACCTTTGTACAGACTTGTTCGCTAACGTTCCCGATTAGTTGTATGATTGTTTTTATGGCAAAATTTGCAATATACGGAAAGCCTGTGCAGGATTTGACTGTTTATATACAGTGGAGATCTCTGCAGTGACAGTTGCCTATGGAGACACGGCAATAATGGAGCCCAAAGTCTTTCCCTGGGAGCTGTGCTGCAGTTCAACCCATATGTTGACATAAAATGCATGGGAGAGCTGTCTTATGTTCATCTTCGCAGGGCTAGGGCCCAGCATCGCTTCTTCAGCCCACATGTAACATCTATACCACTGAACTATTCTGGCTTTTTGCAGGGGTTGCTTTTAATCCTGCTTGAGCTTCTTTAAAGTGTATTATCTTGCAAGCAGTGATTCAGACTTAACTGTTCCCACTGCAGTGTGTAGGACTCTCCTCCTATTTCATTGACATAAAAATACACACCAGTATGTTATAAATAGTTCTTCAGCATTCCTAAAGATTTATGGTGGATAGATACTTAACATCCATTGAGGGACAAGCCCAAACGGTCACATTCAAAGTTAATTGGCCTTCTTACAACTCACTGCATTTTATTGCCACTAATAGGGTGTTAGGGATTCTAATAGGATCTTCTGCTTTCAGAATCTGAGTTGATTTAGTGGTGCAACACATTCATTTTGGAGGGCTGCTTAAATCACTAAAAGTAGGTTAGGTGACTACAGATCACCTCCTCGTTGACAGGAATTCCCACTATTAATAATAGTTTAAAAAAGAAGCAGCAGCATGACTCACTATTTATACCCCTACTATTGTTACCAACTGAAGTTACGTTTTCCTCTAGAACAAGAAGAATAAGAGAGAGGTATTGGTGTCACCATAGATACTCCTGGGTTGGCATTAAGTACTGGGCCGTGCTAGAAAATTCAAGATTTGTCAATTCATTGCTGTTGAGGCCAATGTAGCTGGAAGACAGGGAGCATTAAGGGGCTGCAATTGGAGAGAAAGCATCAGGGGGATAGTCAGCTTCACTGTTTCTTGCTGCTGTCTTTGCTCCTACCAGACACTGAAGTGTTTGACCAAGGTTTTGGCTGCGAAGCAAGGATTTGTGTGTCAGTACTAACTGGATAACTGTTAGGATGGCTTAAATATTTCTAGATCCTCAATCATCTGCCACTTTCTAATGGGCTATAATGTGATTTTAACGTTTGTTTTGTTACTCTTCTGCCATCACGTTGGGCCAGCAACCAAAAGTAAACATTATTTTTGGCCTCATTATTGTCTGAGAGTTCCTGGTTCCTTCTTTCTCATGGGTCATACGAATAAATATTTGAGAACAGAATAACAGTTACTGAAGAGTGAACTCAAGCATAGTTTTAGTCCTGTAGTATTTCTTCTGTAGTATTTCTAATAGCAAGAAGTCATAGGCTTGATGATTTGGAGGTTAGCTTCTTGGTCTTAGCTCTCCCCTTCTTTCTGACAAACTCCAGATAACAAATCTGCAAAAAGGCTCCAAACACTTATTCCTGAGAGGCTGTAATCATTTAAGAAAACAGAAGGAATCAATGTGTGAGGAGAAGCAGCTTGTGCCTTTGGGAAAAATCTGTCCCTTTGCTCAATTTGGTATAGCTAGAAAATTGCAGTGTTCTATGAGCTAAAGAAAAGAATATACCATCAGAAGAAACGCATTTAAAGGTTTGGGGTTTATTTGAGGACTATTCCTATATAGTTTCTTAGAGCTAACAAGTAAAGCAGTTCCTGAAAGGAATTCAGGAACTAGTCTCTCTTACTCATTAATAAGAGAGTACTGAATATTGCACTCAGTTCCTGAAAGGGATTCTTGCAGGAGCTGTGAGCAATATTCATCATTCTCTTATTGTTGAGTAACAAAGACTAATTCCTGTTTTCTTATTAAAGTTATGTGAGAAAATAACTTTTTTTCATTTCTACAGAACTGATTTCAGAAATATTTCAAGTGAAATAAATATTTATATATTTAAAACAACCCTAGATAAATAGTAGTAGTGTTGTGATTGTGGGAGGTCAGTTGCAGTTAAATCTCTTCTATTTCTAGGTACAAGTATGACTGGGCTTTTCTCTCCTATTTTCTAACACTGTAGATGAATGTCTTCACTTCTAATCTCTTGGAGCTCTTCTGCTCTCCAGAAATAATTATATTCAGGAAATGTCATTGGGCTGCATTGTCAGTCAAATGAATGATCTAAACACTTATGGATTTCCCTGACCTAATAAACACTTTTTTATTTGTAGAAAGGGGAGCAGCTTCCATTTGACATGTCCAGAGTGCAACCCACTGCAAAACAAATGGTGTGGTATGAAAGTGTGTTATCTGGAACCTGGGAGTTGCTTCTTAAAACCTCTTCAAGACAGACATGCCAAACTATCCAACTTTCCAGGGACCACTGAGCTACTAACTCTTGTGCAGCAAATTTTCTTTATATTATATCTTGAAAAAATGTCTGTGAAACTCAGCAAAGTCATTTTTTTGACATTTAGTTGAAAAATTCTTAGCTGTTCTTCTCTGCGTAATTTGCAAAGTCTTTAGTAAAATTATTTTACGTGGTTTTATTTTATTTTTTCTTCAGAGCTTGGGACTTGTTCTAGGTGCAAGAAGTATAGGTTCCCCATTTTCCCATTGCATATTTGTTTTTTTCCTTGTACCATTTGATTTAAAGTGACATCTGTAAAGAGTGATTTTTTTTTTTTCTTTTCAAGAGGGACATATTCTTCTGCTGCTAACTCTGAGTCTTTCCTCCTTTCATTTTTAGATTGCAAATACTATGCTAAAGCCTGAATTAACAGACTTGAGCCACTTATCCTCTTTAGAAATGTGAGTTGTAGGGGTTTAGAAACTGGTTGTGAATTTGTAGCTCATACGTGTTTTTTCAAACAGATACTGTTTGGTAAGACTGTCAGTAGATTTTTTTTTCTTTTAATTTTTTAATTTATGCTGTGAGTTAATTACCTGAATTAAACTGTTAGCTAATTCTTTGATCACAGAATCATCTTAACAGCTGGTAATGATTAGCAGCTTTCTAGCTTTTTACATTGGGAACAGACCTAAATCCCAGTGATATTAGTGTGTGTGTTCTTTGGTTTAAGGGGAACTGTAGAGTGAATGCCTCTCTGAAATTTCAAGGTAGTAAGGGAAATTATAATTAAAATGAAACTTCTTTCTCTGATTGTTGATTTGCCATATGCAGCTGTGAGAGTGCAAGACCTCTACTCGGTGTCCTCTTTTTAACAACATCCTAAGTAACACCAGCTCTTTCAAGATGGGCTTTGTAGCAGGATGTGGTCATATGTTCAGACCCTCAAGACTGCTTAGACGTCCAACTTTTATTTTGAATGTTAGTATTAAAGCACTTAAGTACATCTTGGGATACGGATGCAGTTCTTGATCCTGCAATACTAAACTGCCCAGTGCACGGCATGCTAATGTCCGTAGTCCAGTTATTACCAGTAGGACCAAATATTAGTAATAAATGCCTTGAGGAAAGTGGATTTCCTTAATTTCCTTTTTTGTTCATTATCATGGTGTTTTCAGTGAGCCTTTTAATTTTCTGGCATCGATTTTCTTAGTTATGGAGTCAATGTTAGTTTTCTGAATGGGGATTTGCATGGAAATGCTGCCTTTGATTTGCTTATGTGGTAAAGGTAATTGAGCAGTGCTTCTTATTCTAAGCTTATCTGAATTGACCTCTGTTTGCATTTTGCTCTTGCTTGTCCACAGAACCCTGAAAGCGGTAACTGTTCACACACCAGGATCATTTATGGGAATTGTTGACCTGCAAAATTCAAATTTTCTTGCTCACTTCCTTTTCATACATTAGGTCCTGTTACTGAAGTCAAAACAGATATATATGTCACCAGTTTTGGACCTGTTTCTGATGTAGAAATGGTATGTATTTCTGGGATTAAAATGCCATTTCCTAGTTCTGAGAAACCATTAACTGCAGTAGGAGTAGATGCTTCATCTGTACTGTTCTGTCAATCATGCAAATTAGGCAAGATTAGTAACAGCTTAATTTACAAGTTATAATTAGATCCATCAGGCCTGATTCTGGTCACACTTTCAGTGGGTTTTGGCTGGCTTAAGGAATTCACTTCATAGGATTTAAAACAGATTTTCACGGTGTAGAGGCAGAATCAGGCCTTCCAGGGAGTGTCTAAGTGTCTAAGTCTGCTTGGGGGGAAAATGTCTTTGAAATTGCTTTTCATTTCTGAAACTTGTGTTATTCTCAGGTGAATAATAATGACATCACAAATACTTGTTGACATTTTCATTTCAGATGAATGCTCTTTGGTGATCTTTATACTCCTTTTAGCATCGCATTCAGCAAATGTTTGACTGATAAGAGTTTTCATAGGTATCTGCAGAAATTAAATGTCCAAGTGACATGCATGAAATAGTAAGAGAGGAGAAATGTTACATTTACATGTTCTGTTATTTGGGCCTGAATGACTTTTGCTTTCAAGGTCAAATCCAGCAGAACTGTCATCCACTTCTAGAATACAGTGGTCTGCCCTTAAATCATATACTAGTTTCTCTTATTATAAATTATTCAAGAAGTCCTGTGGAACTAACACAGCCACATGTGCTGAACTGAACTTCGTTATGGAAATGGCAGTTTCAGGGTAGTAATTTTCTTCCCATGTAGTGTTGTCATTCACCTTGTGGTATACTTGATTTGCTTCTATCATGTGGAAAGGTATGTGATAGCAAAATATTTTTTCAAGGGCTACATTTGTGCCAGCAGTCTGATGTTGAAATGCATCTTACCCCTTCATTGGTTGTCATGTACAATATGATGCTCATCAGTGTGACAAGGGGTACAAGAATCTGGAAATACCAAGGAAATCTAGTAATATGAGCCTAAAAACTACAGTGAGGCTGCATGGCATCTCTCAGGTTTCATTGAAGCATTTGACATGGTGGGAAGTTACTAGTTATATTGGACAAGGCGGATATGAGAACATGGACTGAAGGTAGGTAAGGAACTTGCAAAAGGAGACTTTACAGCAGGTATTTCCCCTTTCATCATTAGCAATTATTTAGGAGGCTATTCAGTTAGGAGGCTGTATTAGTCAGGAGGATCCAGGGGTTGTTTTTGGAATACTTTTTAGTTAATGTATCCATAAGTGACCCAATGTGATGTGGCTGCACTCAGAAAATTCACTGCAACGGTGTGGTGTGATATGGTCTCAGTATAGGGGATGATCAGAATGTCTCTTTAGTGGCTTTGGTACCCGGTGTAATGAAAATGGTTGAAATCTTACATTACAAAATCTGTCACGTAGAAGCTAATAACAGAAACTACTACTTGTGAGCTATGAAGTCACCAGCAAGAAATGACACTAGAAAAGACACTTTTCGTGGATTAACTATAAACCACAGTGGAGGATACAGTCATGGAAAAGAAGACAGATATAATCCTAAAATGCATTACAGCAGTAGATGTGCCTCATTGCAAATGCAAATAGATATGGCCTGACAAGTAGTTTCAATGGTAACATTATGCAGAAGACATTGTTTGCTTAATAAAATTACAACTGTGAGTTAGAAAGGACGCAAAGCTTTCCATGTTATCTTTTTCAATGCCACATGATGGGGTTTTTTTTGTGTGAAATGCTTTAGCTTTCTGAGATGAGAAATGCATTCCTTCATCCATTCATTCATATATTATTTCTTATGATGTGCCCATGTCTGCAGTTCTGCTGTTTGCATGTTTTTGTTGGAGCATCTGTATGGCTTTTCAGAGGGTTAATGGGATAGTTACAGTTTTTAAAAATGTGTATGTATGCAAGTCTATATATAATTTATTATCCATGTTGTGTGTGCATGGCAAAGAACTTATTTAGCTTTCCTCAGCTGAAAGCTTACTTTCCATGAGATGAAATTAAGTTTTCTTTCCTAACTTTAAAGTTATTGTTTGTCCTGGTATTTTTAATTTAGACAGCAGCAAGTCCATGGGTATATTTTCTTTAAAAATCGGTTAACACTTCTTGTCAGAGATCATTTTGTTTCCAGTTATATGCTTGACTACAAATTCAGTTGCCTGCTTCCTGCAACCTAATTAGATTAATTATTCCTTAACGATTAAATGTGTAGTAATTTATTGATATGACTAATGTAAGAAATTAAGCTAATAAGAGGTACACAAGACACTTACTTTAATTGGTGGAAATATGTTTATGTAGTAGACTTGGTATTTTGTTTACTAATGGTTTCTTTGCTGCTGAGGGATTTCTTCTTTTACAGGAAACACATACAAACGTGATCTTTGTTTTTCTGCAATTTAATACAGGAATATACGATGGATGTCTTCTTTCGTCAGACATGGGTAGATAAAAGATTAAAATATGATGGCCCTATTGAAATTTTAAGACTTAACAACTTGATGGTCTCGAAGGTGTGGACTCCTGACACTTTCTTCAGGAATGGAAAAAAGTCTGTTGCACATAATATGACAGCCCCAAATAAACTCTTCAGAATAATGAGAAATGGCACCATCCTGTACACAATGAGGTATCTAATGTGTTTGTTTGACTTCTAACAATTATTGTATGCAAAAGTTATACTGCCCAGACAAAATGGCAACCAGAGACTATTTAATTTGTTCCATTATAGGCTTACAATAAGTGCAGAGTGTCCCATGAGATTAGTGGATTTTCCCATGGATGGTCATGCTTGTCCTCTCAAATTTGGGAGTTGTAAGTTGCAATTATGAAATTTCTTGTAAATACAGAATTTAAATAGTAGAAGTAAATTTTGAGCAATTAATAGACTTTCTGAATATATACAGATATGTCTTGATATGCAATCCCTATGCAGACAAAACTCCTGTTAAGAACCTTGGGAATTTTATTTAGGACCTTAAAAATTAAATCCAGAGAACTGAAAAGCAGGCAGTGATTCAGCTATCATGTTAAACCTGACTATTCTGGTTACACAGTTGCTTGAAATATGTAGTTTTTCTTGGTTCTCAGTAAGGAGTTGGATACCAGTGAAGTGAGATTCTCTGGAGAAGACAAACTCAATTTATAATAGCCAGGTAAAAGGCACCTAGGGAAGCAAGTTGACTTCCTGTACAAGTAGTGGAGGCACATTGTCATCCTAAGATAGATGTGTAGGTTATGTGCAGAGATTTGATTCTTAGTTGTAATTGTCTGCGTGGCAAGTTTAGATGAGATAAATAATTTTTAAAATGGTGAGGAGAATCTTAGTGCAGATTACTTTTCTTTTCTGCTTTGAGGTCAGATGTAGATTTTTGAAAAATGTCCAAACTTTGGCTAAAAGGAAAAATTTGGAACATGCAGCATAACAACCAAGGAAGATAGTTATGGTTCCATGATATGAATCCAAAGCAGAGACTTCTGAGCCCCCTGGGGATGGTTGATGCACTCCATTAACTATCTTGTCACACGTTTAAGACTTCTTGGTCACTGACTTCTCTGTTGTATACACTCTGATGTAGTCAGTAGATGGACATTAGTTTGTTTTCCTTGATACCAGAGCTCTGGAATCAAAAATGGCTGGAGAATCGTCATAGTTTTTCCCTAGCATAAATTGTCTTATACAGCTGGGTAGTCAGCCTAAAGGGGGATATTAAAGACACTGCTGTGATACGATTTTTAATGCCTGTTACAGTGAGACTGGAGACCAGGTGCTGCAAGATTTGACTGTAGTATCAGCTGTATGAGAGGGGTACTTCGATAGTGGGGGCTCCTCCAAAGGCATCATATCTCTTCAGACTGGATCGCCAGCAGGCAGAAATTTTGCTGAACAATAGTCTGATATTTCCTGCAGTGAAACTTGAAATAACTTGTAGCCATTTCAAATGTAAGACTGATTTGATTTAATTTTAACAGGAGTTTGGACTGTGCAGGGATTGAACGCTAGCCCTAAGTTATGTCTTTTGCCTTAATGTAAAATGTTTCTTTGTGTGTGCTTATTGTGAATTTTTGTACTGACCTATGGTTTCCAGCAAATATTTTAAACAGAAGTTTAAAATATTGTAGTTTTTAGTATAATCATTCTTTTCTGTAAAGAAATGTGCACCCAATCTTCTAAATGTATCCTCTTTGTATATGCTCTTTTTTATATATTAGTGTATTTTAACAATAAAATTTTAGATAGAAATTGCTAAAATAAAGATAAACTTTGCATGCCCAGTAGGGGCTGATCCAGAAAGAACTTGCATTTAGTCTTCACATTTTTATGTGAAGTGAATTTATGTTTGACACTTGACATACAGTCGTAGTTGTTATTTATTTTCCTCTGAGGGTGGCTTTTGGGAATAACTTAGCATGAAGGGTATCTTCTAAAGTTGTTTATGTGAGTTTTACTGTTTGGTTTCAGTAGATTTGGATTGGGCTCTTAGTAAGGTGTGAGAAAAAGTTTCCTGTTTATGCAAACTGATGCTGTGTTGTAGATGCTTATCCAAAGAGTGAAATGATTTATACCTGGACAAAAGGACCTGAGAAGTCAGTGGAAGTTCCTGAGGAGTCTTCCAGTTTAGTTCAGTATGACCTGCTTGGGCATACGGTATCCTCTGAAACTATTAAATCTATTACAGGTAGGAATCTTGTCAGTAAAAATCAACTTGAGGTAAAACTAACCTGTAACGTTGCCCAAAGCTCTTTTCCTTTTCTTTCTGTAAGTTATTCTACTGAATGTCGTAGGGTATGTATTAAGGGCTGAGAGCGTAAATCTGAATTAGGTTTCTGTCCTTGAGATTTACATTTGCAGATTCATTACAGTAAATTGTGACAGTCTTTCAGAAAGCTAGAATGAGATCATTACTCCAAGGGACAAAATGAGCATTTAATCACTGCTTAAAATGCAGTTTGAAGAGTCAAGAGGATGCCTGGGTGAGGAAGTAATTTCTCAGCACTGTATCCACATTATGTGCAAAAGACTTCCTTTGTTTGGCGGTGCAAACAGCTTGGGATAGAAGTACAGCATACAGAATGGGTTATTAAAGCCATAAAAACCCTCTAGTTGGATAAGGATAGGCACAAATGCAGTAGTCACAATAGATACTTCTACTGATTTTTGCTATAAGAAATAAGGCAAATGGTAACTACAGGCATCCAAAATGAGTGAAGTATCACTGATGAGCCGTGTGGTGATAAATAAGCATATTCCCAAAATATTTTTAAAATTTGGAATAATTTTCTAAGCATCAGCAGGTTTAGGTGTTGCGAGATGGTCAAAATGAAACAGATAATGCCAATATATTTGATTGCTCTATGGGTATTATACTCAAAGATAAAATGACATTTTGCAATACAGTAGAAATTTACTTCTCAGCATATTGATTATTATGAGTTAACAAGAAAATTTCCTTGCTGTCCCCAAAAGACTCATTCTGTAGTGCTTTATTTAGACAGTTTATTCAGTTAATGGTAAAACCACTTTTTTGTCTCTTTGCTTAATATGAATGATAACATTTTAGATAAACTTCGAGTATTTTTTATTCTTCTCAATGATTTTTGCATTTGTTTAATTATCATAGTGATGCTGACATATAAACCTAGTAAAAAGCTGAGATGCTTGCGTAACATTTGATGTGTATCATTGTTCTTATTGTTTTATTTGGCAGGTAGGTACTACAGTGTTCTAGATACTACGGTAGGTAGGTAACTTGTGTCTTGGGACTCTCTTCTTCAATAGCTGCCAGAAGGATTTTTAAAATCATGCTTATACTGTAAAATTGAATCTAGTATTAGCTGTAGACTTACAGTATTTTTGATACCAGCTTTTGAACAGCACTATAACGACCTACCATTTCTAGGATTTTTTGTTTAAAAGTTTCATTCATTCTTTTTATAAAGAGCATATCTTTCTATACATGTAAAGTAATATGAATAGCATCATCTTAAACAATCCTAGTTGAGAGTCTGAAACAGTTATTCTGCAACACAAATTTTATACACAGTCAGGAAAATATTGTTCTTTTCTCTTTTTTTTTAGGTGAATATATTGTTATGACAGTTTATTTCCACCTCAGACGGAAAATGGGTTATTTCATGATTCAGACCTATATCCCATGCATCATGACCGTGATCCTCTCTCAAGTTTCATTTTGGATAAATAAGGAATCCGTTCCAGCTAGAACTGTTTTTGGTAATTATTTCTTTTTTTTAAAAACTTTTTCTCCTAATCGTTCTTTTAATGACTTTCACTAGAACAGGCCTTTTTAGTGCTGTGGGGTATACTGCCTCCAACCTAGCGCAGAAACAAGGGAATAATTAAATTGAGAAGAATTTTTGCTACCGATGTATGAAGAATGTTGCTGGGTGAATCCTTGGAACTTGAAGAGAAACTTGGAATATATAACGTGAAGGGTGGCATGGTTGTCTATGGCAAATGGCTGTACAGCTCTAGGGATTTTTGCTGCTTAGGGAAGACTTGGCCCTGAGTAATAGTCTGGCCCTTAGTCTACATCCAGAACAGGTTTATCCTCCGGTGGGCAATAGGGTAAGTACTTGAACTCACACTTTATAGAATACTTGTAAAATAAATTGGAGTGTGCAAGATGTACAGATGTCTTGTTATGAGGTATCTGTGTCACCAGTGGAAGCTTGCTATGAGTAAGGCTTAGATCCTGTTACTGTAATTTCATGTTTAGTGCTCTTCTTTCCTTTCTGCCATTGCCATTATGAAAATGAAATACAAAAGCAAAATGATCACAGGATATTAAAATTGCCCTCATCAAAATACAACTTGAATGAGATGCTACAGTGAACTCTGAGACTAAAAAACAGAAAAGCTTCTGTGGAAGAAAAAGCAGAAGAAATTAAATGGAAATACGGTTCCGAACAAAGAAATAGGATAAAAACATGTTAAAATCAGCCTTTATAGAGCAATGTCTTGGCTTCATAAAGTACTGTAGTCTAAAACAGGAAGAAAATGTTCTGCAGAAAGCCTTTCTATAGATAGATAGATGCTGGAAAGAGTGATATGAATTAATGTGTCTTTGCGATGGCCCATTCAAACATGTGAGTAGAGTCAGAACATTGTTTTATTGCAAATGAGACACGGTTAATGATTAGTTTTAGGAGAAACAACTTGTAAACCTAATAAGAATCCCACTGGCTTTTAACTAATATAAACTAATAATAGTGATAAACTAATATATCACTTCATATACCTTTACAACGATGTTGAATAATGATACTTTTTTGAATGGGGTATTGCCATGAACGGGAAATACAGAATCTGTATTTGCAGACCAAATGAGAGAACTCAAAATGTACGAAGTATAGAACAATATCTCTAATACGTGTAACTATATCCATATGTGAAACTGAAAAATACTAATAAAGTTTGGACATCTACTAAGCTAGAGATAAGTCAGTAATATGCCTTTGAAAGCAAGTAACTTAAAGTGTGGCAGCAAGTATCTGTCTGGTTTTGAGACCAATTCCAACAGGGGACTCTGGTTTCTTCTAAAGCTTTTTTTCAAAGAGAAAAAAAATAGGCAAAAGATAAGAATGAAGCCATGCCATGGTACCAGCTTTCTAGAGGAACTGTCAGAAGAGGCTAACCAAAAGATCATTGCCTTGGACATAGAGTGATTAGGAAGAATTTGTCAAAGGTAACAGATGAAGGATGCGCAAGGAATTAAGGTACATCGATTCATGAGTTCTGCAGGCAGAGCTTCAGAGACCTGAAGTCTGGTGACTGTGGGAGACTGAAAAAACAGCAGTAATTTTAGAACAGGTTTTAACCATGTAAAAATTTATTAATAGTATTTAATTTTAACATTAATTTTTATATTTATGTTAAAAATTAATGCTTATGTGCATTTCTGATCAGGAGCTTTTAAATATTTAGCTTTATATAATTGCAGTTTATGTGTAAACAAAATATTTTTACTGGGACTTAGTTCCCTACTCTGTAAATCTCTATGGCACATATCTAGGGGCAGTTGCAGTGGCAGCTTCAAGTCTCCTGAAGAGTGATTTAATAGAGAAAAAATCCGATAAAGATGTAATACTGTCATGGCCTCCCTTCTCCTATTTGTTTTTGGTGAATGTTCTTTCACTCAATTCACTTCAGCTTACTTTTACATCTGTTAAACTAATGTCCTTAGAAACAATTCAGGCAAACTTTTTGCTCGGAGTGGACAAAGGTCCACTCAGGTCCTCAGGAAGGATAGGGCTAAGCAGGGACAGAAAGAAAAACCCTTTCCGTAATTTATTTCTGTGATGGTTTTCCATGCTTCCTTTAAAAACTGGTTAATTCTCTTGTGTGCATAGCTGCTCATGGATATATGGTGGTTGCCATGACTTAGATGTAATGGCACTATTCACAAGCAGTAGAGAGACTCACAAGTGATTTAAAATTCTTTGTTTGAAGCTGCTTGCTTTGTTTTACTTTGATTCAGCAGTGCTTTTGCTTTATTTCTTTGAAGGAATAACCACAGTGTTGACAATGACGACACTGAGCATCAGTGCAAGACATTCACTGCCGAAAGTATCCTATGCTACTGCCATGGACTGGTTCATAGCGGTTTGCTTTGCCTTTGTGTTCTCTGCTCTTATTGAGTTTGCTGCTGTCAATTATTTTACTAACATTCAAATGGAAAAAGCCAAAAGGAAGACAGTAAAGTCCCTTCTTGAATTTCCAGTTGCTCCAGTACAAAGAAAAAGAAGTACAGAAGAGGCACTCACGGTACGTTTTCAACTTAAACAATTTCTGTCTTTTTAGTAGCTTTTCCCAGTAAAAACAGGCCTTTAACTTCCTCTCAGGTTCCCTCTGAGCTAATGATACTTTGTAAGTCAGCCTAATGAAAGGCTGATGCTACATTATATTAAATTACAAAAACCTGTAAAACATGATTTAATTCTTACTTGCTTTGTTGAATAAACTCAGGGGAGAGGAGGAGTTTATGTCCCTGCAGTCTAGTCTATGTTTGTCTTTTGGTGAAGGTCAGTTACGATGGGTATCTTGAGGAAACCATTGTCTTTTGCACATTGATTCTGAATGGACTGATTATACAGACCAAGATATTACAGATTATAAGGGCAGAGTGTTATCCAATGTCTTTAATGAATTAAAATAAGCTAAAGGATTGCAGTTGTACCTTGGAGCACTTTCTTAGACATCACAGTTCTCCTTGCATTGCATGTGTTGCCTATCTAGAGTTGGCTTTCTTTATGAGTTACAATTTCAGGAATAATTGAGGAATGCTGGATGGAACTTTTGTGTCTACCATAGACACAATTTTTATGTAACTTGTATATCTTTGCACAGGAGTTCACCTCAATCCCTGAAAAGTTTTTGGGGCTCTGTTTAGCGAAATGCTTTCCCGCTTTCATAGTGCTTTGGATTAAGTGTGACTTGTGTGGTATCTGTCTCCCTTAGTGTGTGGACGAGTTAATAAAGGCTCAATCTCATTTCCAGTTGAGCTTACTGGTGGTACCCTTTCCTTCCATTTTCCATTCACACATGTTTACTCTCTGCTGCATCTATTCATTGGACACATAGCTAACAAAGTCATTACGGCACTTGTAGCAGCCATGTGGTAGGACTAATTCCCAGCCATGACTGACTCTTGGCAACACCACTCAAGAAGTTAAGACATTGACAGTTGTAATTTACTCTTTCTATCAGGCTGACTTTGTAATTTCCTTTGGCTGAGCCATGATTTAAGAAGTGCTGTTTTCGACTAGCTCTTGTTAATTTTGTCTTCTGTCTCTTTTCACATCTCATTTGTCTCCTTCCCTATTCATCTTCTCATTTCTGCCTTCCCACCCCTTCCATTTTCTATCGCTGCTCCACTGCTGTACACCCACTTCCATTTTTGTTCCTCTTCTTTGCTTTCCTACTGTAGATACTGTTTTCAGTCTGCTCGTTGTGTTTATTTATCATTCCATTGGTTGCTAGTAAGAAAGAGGAATGAAAATATGTTTATAGTAGCATGTAGTTCACCTTGTATGTAGACGTATTAGTGCTATTAGCTTATGCTAAGCTTCTTCACTGTGTAGTATGAAGGTTAGTATAGTATCTTAGCTGCTCCTGAGGAGTGTTAATAAACACTCCTTTTGGTGATAGATTTTATTTACATTCATAGGAAAATAAGTTACATAAGAGCAGTTTAATCCTAGGTTTATTTATAGGATTTGATTTAAAACAAAGGGAAAAAAATAGTAGTTTTCTCAGGTAGCTTAACAAAACTTTTTCTCTTGGAGGCTTAACAAAACTTTGATTCATGGACAGAATTGCTCTAAGTCAGTGGTGTATCATGCTTAGCCATTTATACACATTTTGGAGAAACTTCTTTAACTCCTTTTTTTTTTTTCTCTGTTGTGGTTTTTGTGGGTTTTTGTTTTATTTTTTTAACAGCAGCAGCAACAGAACACACAATTTGAAGTCTAGATAAAATGAGATATGAACAATTCTGTTCCACTGCTTTATTAATACCACTGTGATAAATTTGGTAGTGTGCTTACAGGTTTGAGGACTTTGAAACCACTCAAGGAGGCAATCTTATTTTTCAAGCATGTTAATATTATGAGCATGTGAGTAAGTAATAATGTTGATTATGCCTTGAGCTGTTACTTTTTTCATGGCTTTTTCCCTAATTATGCCTATTCTAGGACTTGAGGCTTTGCTCTTCTAGGACAAGGTGACTATTATAAAGCCTTAACTACTGTGCAGTTCTTTCTATGACTAGAGGGTGACTTCTGGTCTCCTGCTGGGCAGAACAGAAGCTAGTATTGCTGTTCTGATTCTCTAGAAGCTAACATGGCTCTTATACTTTGCTTTCCAACCTGCATGTAGTACAGTTCTTGCTGTATTTTGCTTACTAGTATAGAATTCTCTTTATTCCTTATTATTATTTTTATTATATTTTTGTGCCTTTATTCCTTATAAAAATGATTTATTTTTTTTTCTGCACGTATACTGTCTAGTCAGTGCTGGTTTACTAGAGATAATGAAATCTCAACTTCCTTGTGAATTTGTGGTGCACAAAGAATGCAGGACAATTGTCTGACTGTAGTAATCTGTAAGCATTGTTTCTTAATATAAAGACAACACATTTTTTTTTCTCTATAGCTAAATGATAGGCTTTGATTTCTTAACCCAGTTAGTGTTTAAAAGAAATCTGTACTATGTTGCCACTATTGTACAAGAAATTCTGTTGATAGCAATACAATTGCCAGAGCTCAAGGAAAAGTTGGATTTTAAACTTGGAACATTTTTTTTCAAACAGTTTGTCTATACTAGGAAATTTTCCAGTCTCCCAAAATTAAAAATTTTCATTTAGCCCAGGGAGGAAGTGTCTGTTAATTGGGAAAGAAGATGCCTGAATACCTAAACCCCACAGTTCTTTCTGGCGCGTATCTCACCATTTGCAACCGACTTTGGATCTACTAATTGGAGGGGGAGATCCCTCTCTTTATGCCTGTTAGCCCTTTACTTTTACTGGACTTGAAATGGCATAGAGATGTCTGTACTGGCTTTTTGCAGTTGAGGTCCCATCTGTGTAGGTCCCCTGAAAACAAAAAAATTACAGCACAGTTGACACTGTTAAGGAAAACAAGGTGGTGGTGTACTTTTAAATAAGGGTTTCATTTTATGGGCGTTGTTTTCTGCATTATTCAGTGGATGGTTTTATGCATTAGACTTTATTTTTTAGTCTACTTTTTTTTTTCCCTCAAGTAACATGGTGAGATTGTCCTAGAGGGGTTCTAAGAGAGAGCAAGGCTATGAAACTGGATTAGCTATAGAACATGGAGATTTTATTATCTGATGGTATTAGAAATTAAGCACGTTAATAGTAAAATTTGGTAAAATAAATTACACATAATTAGAAGCCCTTTTTTGAGACGTACACCTTTGACCAGTTTCTGACCATAGAATTGAAGGGTTTTTTTTATATCGAATCACTTAATATATTACTCATGCTAATTAGAATTCTTGTTGGTGGGTTGTTTTTTTCTTTTCAGTCAAAACCACTTTTCTAGTTGTCTTGGATCAAAGGCAACTCCTATCATTATGATCAAATGATTCGGATATGTTCATTCATATTATATATTTCTTCATCACAACCAATACATCTCTACTGTAGCAAATGTGGGCTATATGCTTTTCGAAGTTATTCTCTTGTGTAATTATATTTACTTTTTTTTGGAGCCACATGATGGGTGTGACTGAATAGACTGATTACAGTAAGCATTAAATGCATTTCTGGATTTCGAAGGCTAGCTAAGTAGTCTGAACTGTATTAATTCCAACAAAAAAATCCTGGCATCAAGCTAATTTACTGGGCTGGAGCAAGCCTGTAGTGCCTGCAGATGCAGTGAGTGTTCCTTTATCACTTAATTTGGTTTTAACCATAGTATTCTTCAACCTTTTTTTACACTCCTCCCCCTCCCTACCCCATTTCAACTCTTTCTTCTTGCTGTCTTTGACTTTCTGATACAATCTTAATGTGTTGCAATAAGGAGGAGTGCAGGTCTGCAGCAGACCTCCCAGGAATAGGACCCAAGCTTTTTTGAGATCTGCCTTAAGTTCACGAGGGGCTTGGACAGCTTCATTCATTCTTTGTCAGGTACAGCGGGACAGCACTGCAATCTGTCTAAGCCAAAAAAGATTACCCACACCGTGGTCTTCCGTGATTTTCTTGTTTTGGGAGCAAATTAAAATGTTTTCAGGTTAGAAGGAATGACCCTGTCCCTGAATGTTCTGAACCCCTTTAATACAAGCAGAAATGTTGCTGCAAGTCAATCTGTGATGGAAATGAATGATTTATAGTTTGTTATTGGAATCCTGAGTCTATTTTTGGGCTTCTGCACTATTTCCTTTTTACTGTATTCCTATGAAGTTTATTTTTAAAGACCTACCCAATTTTGGAGATGAAGAATGCTGAAAAACATGTCTTCAAAAAACAAACTCCTGAACACTGGTAACATGAGCTTCAACCTCAGCTGTTTGTTAAAAGAGTGTGAAACTTGGGGAAAAATCAGGTCAGACTCAAAAAAACCTTTTGAATGGAGTAGCTTGTAACTCTCAAACTTTCTTCTTCTTTCCTGAAGAAGGTTAAATGTCACCTTGTCTCGAGTAAGCCCTGTAGCATGGAAGAGCTTAAGGGTCAAGCTCTTCACTGCCATGTAGGCACACACTCCTCTCCTTAGTAGGAACATCCATGCTTGGGTGGTATGTGACCTCACAGGTTTACAGGAAATGTTGTCATGTGGACAAGCTGCATATGCCATTTCATTTTGTGATGTATTTTCTATGCTGTGAAGTACTTACCTTTTAGTCACATATGGACAGCTCAAGTTACATGATAGGGATGTGAGGACAGTGGATATCCTTTGGCAGCTTTTGGTGAACAGACATCTAGAGCAATTACTCTGACTGATGCCCACTTCTGCCCCAACTTCTGACTTTCAGAGCAAAGATTGGGCCAGATAAATTGTTCTGATGGGCTGGGTACAATCTTGAGGCTGTCGGTAGGATACTTTTTTTTCTTTGTGTGTGTGCGCCGGGTGTTTTGTTCATAATCCCTAAAGTTGATTAATGATGAAGGTCTAAGGTTTAGACTTAGATGAAAGTGGAAATTTGAGCCTCTAAACCAAAACTTGTATTTGAATATGTAGACATATTCTGTAATGGAGAGGTGCATACAGTGTACCAGACCTAGAGTAGTACCACTTCACTTTCTTTGCTCCTGCTTTGAAGCAGTAAAATAATAGCTTCCTCTGTCCATTCAAATAGAGAAATGCAGCTAAACCCACTTGCGTCACATGTCAAGGAGATTATCTGAAGAGTATCTAGGTCTTGATGGGCAGTACTTGGACCACAGGGCTGGTTATTGGACTCCTTATGCATGGTTTACCTCCTTTGTGGGACTTAAGTAATCCTACAGTTGGAACAGCATTTCAGGTTTTAAATATAATAACCCCTTTTTTCTCCTTCACTAGTTATTCACTGCCTAGGGTGTTATGGTTTGGGGTTTTTTAGGGCAGTGGCATTTAAAACTTAGATTTTAATGAGGGACTTCAGGCTCAAGGAATGTGTATTAACTCTAAGGACAGGACCATACAAGCAGAGGCTGCTGTGCCATGTGAATAATTTCTTTGACATGCCAACAATTTTCTGCTGCTCTAGTTTCATTAGCCAACATTTTTGGTGTTGATGATTTACGCTTTTGATATGCTAGCGTCAGGTTTAAGTAGGATGAGAGTAGATGCAGGTCATAAACAAGTGGCACATTTTATACTAAATGCTATTTGAAAGATAGGAGAGAATAATCACTTGGGGTAAGGCTGCAGTGACTTAGTGGGAAATTTGAATATTTGGATACCTAAAGATAGAATAGATCCAAAATGGTTTGTAAAATATTTTGTTAGCTGTGATGCTCAGGTACAATATTTTGTGTGTGTGTTTTTTTTTTTTTCTTTCTTGATTTTATTTGTCTTTGTGTTGTTTTTCTTTGGGGGTTTGTTTGGTTGGTTGGTTTGGGATTTTTTTGGTTTTGTTTTTGTTTTTCACTTGGTTCACTAAACTTGGATAGTCCTACCCAGTATCTGGCATTATTCGTAATGTATAAAGCTAAATATGTACTCAGACAATATGATTGGGGCATAAATGTGGGGTGTACAATTTAAAATAATTTTCTTAGTATTTCACATAATATATCTTTTTAAATAGCACAAATTAAAGTGCTATATTAAAAAAATGTATCTATTTTCAACAACCTGATATTACTTTACCTTTAACGTGGTTGAGTGGAATGAATTTACACTGGAAGTAGAAACATTTCTCTACTGCAAAGTGAGCAGAGTGATTGCTGAAGTCTGCAACATAGTATGAGGTTTGTGCTTAGATTCTGACCCAGCTTAGCTGTGATGTAAACTCCACCGAATTCCAGATTTCAGTTATAATGAAGTTAAAAATGACTGGGTGTTTGATCAAAAGTGTTGGAAGTCAAAGCTGAGTAATGAGGTTTTTTCCTTCTTGATAGTGGAAATGTGTTTTGTGGGGCATTTTTTTGTAGGTTTGGGTTTGTTATTCTGTGGTGGCTTATTTCCCCCCCCTTTTTTTTTTTTAATGTGCACCAAAAAAAGCAGGAGTTTAGCTGCAACACCTGTTTGATAACTAAACAAAAAATCATGGAGTGCTATCTCCTCCAGTCCTTACTAGGAAATGAGGTAATAGATCATTCCTCAATTTTCTATAAGTATTAGAATGAACTGCCAAAAGTAGGCAAGGAAATACAAGGGATATACTCAATTCAAACACCTGACATTGTTTACTATAGTTAGTACTGTAGTACTGGAATACTGAATTAATTAATTAATTCTAAATGGTATTAGGATAAGGCTTTTATTTTGGAAGCCAAAATATAACTCATCGGTTTTAGAAAATACTATACTCCATTGTTTTTAGTTCAAAAAATATACGCGAATGCCTTTCTCTGTAATTTTGCTGATCTACTGGAAAAAAGAAAGAGACTGCCATGCTTCAAAAAACCCATATTTCTTATGTGCTTTTTTTTTTTTTAAATTAGAATAATCAATATGTGTTTCTGTTAATAACAAAAAGTTTTTTTCCTGCTAATACCAGATGCAGGCATTAAGATAGGTTTGATACTGATATAATGGCAATTTCCTTTCTTTCTTTTTTGGTCTTTTTTTGTAGAGGGAAACATTAAGTAGTCCAAAAATGTGGTAGCATTTCAGAAACACCAAGTCAGGACAGACGTTTATGGTAACAGGGGTAAGATTGTTCAGCAGCCCTTATAATGCAAATTGTCAGGGATTTTATAGTTTTCCTGATGATGATTAGTATGAAATGATGTCTTTGAACACAAGGTTCTTCATATTTTCTGCTTAAACCTTTTCACGTATTCGTATTTAAATTTTAGTTTTGTTTCCCCTCCACAAAGAGTTTTCAATACTGGTGAGCCCAATGACACCACATTGCGTTTGAGTCTCACAGCTGTGTGTGAAATTTCTAGCTGACTTCATTTTTACACTGGGAAAATTGGAGTCAGAAGAAATAAACGTTGAGAGGCTTGGGAAAATCTACAAGGCAATGAGTGTTCAAAGCATTTTCAGCAAACTACTGAAGCAAATTTATCTACAGCTTTAAGGTCAGTGAAAATTGAAAGATACAGAAAATAATGAATGAAGGTCTTTGGTCCCTAATCAGCCATCCTTTTTCCTTTCATAGATGCTACTCAAAGCACCTCCACAGTTCATTAACACTTAGTCTAATAGATTTATTCCCCACCACGGTTAGGTTTTCAGTTCTTTTGGTTTTGTCATAATGTAAATAAAATCTTCAAGGATTGTGCACACCAGTGCTTAAGAACCATATGCAGGCTTACATGTATGCATGTATAAGGTTTTTAAAGCAGCATACAGATGGATGGGTTTATTTGTTATAAATTTGACATCCATTTTTTTAAAAAGGGGGTGTTCTAATTTTATATTTCTTTAATAACCTTGAATTAACTTTTCTTCCACTTTGTGCAGTTGTAGGCATGTCCAATGGTAGAACATAGGATGGAGTGCTCTTCTTACCTTTTCTCCCCTCTCATCACATGATTCAGATTGCAAAATGATCAGAGTGGATAGTGGACTTGCTCTTATAGCTTATCTCCTCTTAATTTTTTCTCTCCAAATAGTTTGCACTGCTCTTTGCACTGCTAGAGCTATGGACTAGGATTCATTGGGTTTTGTGGCAGGTGGAGCTTTTACTTGGTCATGTTCCAGGGCTCTGTAAGGCGAAACAAAATCTCTAGTATTATTCCAGTAAAATTCTGATTGACTGGGTCTACAACACAGTAGTAAAACAGGGTAGATTTCTACTCCAAGTTGTGCATTTGCTCGCAGCATGACAATATGGTGACTCAGTGGGATTTGGGACAAGCAGCATTATTTACACTGATGACAACATGCTGCTTCCCTGATAAATGTCAAATAGTGTGAATTTGGCAGGCTATACCATGTCCTCCCAGAAGAACAGACTGTTTTCTTAGGAAGAATTGGTAAGGATAAAACTGACTATGGTAGAGTTTAATAGGAAAATATTACTAAATTACTATACAAACAATTTTGATTTTGCAGCTAAGCAGTAAGTAATGCCAGAATTTCGGTAGCTTTAAGCTTTCCAATTTTTGCAAGAATTTTTGCTTTAATTAGTTGGGATCTCCCAGTTTGGGAAACCCATGCTCTCATTTAGCACATCACTGACTTTCCTATGTGTTAATTTACATGTGTCTCATTGAAGGTTTAGTAGTGCTGTCATGTAAGACTCTAATCGTATTCTTGCAAAATTAATAGCAAAGCAAAGCATGAAGATGTTTATTGACTGTTCACTTTTAATTTAATTCCACTAACACCTCTTTGTGACATGCTTGATTATTCTAATAAACAATTAAAATTCTTTACAATTGTAAGACTGCTTTGATTGTGGTGCCCTTTTCAGGGCTTGAGATTTTTGGTGGGTTTTTGTTTGGTTTTGTTTTGTTTTTAGGGGGGGAGGGTGTGTTTGTTTGGATGTTGGTGTTTTTTTGGGGGGGCATGGTTTGTTTTGGTGTGGGGTTTTTTTGTGTGGTTTTTTTTGTTTGGTTTGGTTTTTGTTTTGTTTGTTTTGTTTTTGTTTTGGGTTTTTGGTTGGTTTTTTGTTTTTGATTGGTTGGGTTTGTGTGTGGGGGTTTGGTTTTTTTACTTAAGAAGATAAAATGTGCAAAATGGTGATTAGGCACCTGAAAGGCTTAAGTACTAAATTTCCCTGGGTAAGCGTGTACAGTACAGAACTGACTTGCTGCTTCTTGCATGCTTACCATGAATCTTAGGTGGAAAAATACCTACTCCATTTTGTCTGACTGGCCAGCATGCTTATTAGATACAGCCTCCCACAAATCCGACATAGGACTCTGAGCAGACTTGAGTTGTGCCTTTTTGATTGTGGAGAATTGTATTAGTAACCAGACTGCTAAGTAATCCTTGGCATGTTAAATTCCTATTGAAGCTGCTCTTGTTATGTTAAATAATTTATACAGGGCCAGGGAGAAGGAGAGGAATTGATTCTGGAGTCAGCTGGTCTGTGCATCCACTACAACAGGAGGACAAGACTGAAGTATGAAGAATGCAACATCTGTAATAAGGAAGGATGATCACTTTTTCTAGAATGTCCAGTGGCCTGGTAGGAAAACACTTGAGATGTTAAAAGCCTGGGTTGATATCCCTGTGACAGTCAGGACAGATTTGAGAAGTCTCCTGTCACCAAACCAATGTTCCTGTACTGGTTGCTGGGTTACAATAGGGGAGGACAGAGTTTTTTGTGTCTTTTTACGGTGACGTAGCTATCTAGCCTCAGGAAGGAGCTCAGAGCTGAAAGCACTGGCTACAGTTGGGTGGCTTCTTTGGCAAAGGCACGTAATTTAGGCTGTGATCCTACCCAGGGCATTTCTCTCCAGCTTTGGCATCTGGATGTCGAAGTGGTAGCTCTCTCCCACTAGAAGTGATACCAGATGGTGGTGGTGTGACTTGTAAATTCTGCTGTGCATTTATCTCAGAGAAAATAGAAGCGACTTCTTTAAATGTTGTACTGTCTCTGTCCCAGACACTGTGAGGACGTCACTGATAGTGATATCCTATGTCAGAGATCTGCTAATGATCTAGAACATGTGTTGTCCTGCAGCAGTGATCTCTCCTTTAAGTAAACAAATGGTGCAAAAGCAGCCCTCGGATTTTGCATCATGTCAGTGTGAAGGTCTGTCATAGGGTGAGGCTGCTGCAGGTCTTCAGAAGCGTCAGTATATCCAATCCCACAACTGCTCAGTGATTTTCCAAAGAGTGCTGAGGCAGATTAGAAGAATTGAATTATATTGCAACTACACAGCTCTAGTTCTAACGTGCCTGTTTTTCAGCAGCTGACAATGTTTGTGCTTCCTAGTGATCCGAGAGCCTATGAAGGGGGTTTTCCATGTGGAGTACTACTGATTCTTTGTTAGCTCAGGCAGTAGGATCTGCTTATTTTAGATTCATGTCTCAACAGGATGTATCCATCATAAAAACTATGAAGAAATTTTAAATTGCAGAGACTGATTTTAAAGCTGTTACATAGAGCACTAACAGGCCATAGGAAGATGCTCCTGAGTTGTGTGAAAGAGCTGTACCAACATTTCTCACAGCTTGCAGTTTTCTCACTGCTTTTGTTAAGTACAGTCCTAAGGATGAAGTTCCTTGGTGCCCTGGTAATCGCTTTTATTGTTGCTGCCTTCTGCCTAGGACTTGGCATGTGACTCTTAAATAATATTCTTACTTGTTTTACAGATTCTGTGTTGACCTGATCATAGGGAATATGCACTGTGGTTTTTACCAGCTCTTTTTGTTCTGCAACAAGATGACTAAGTTTGTCAGTTCAGTATTTCATATTGCTGTGCCGATGATCCTCTTCCCTTGAACCTCAGCTCAGCTGCTGCGTGCTACTTCAGTTCATGCTAAATTTGCAATCTTGACTTCATTGAAGTGCAAAATTGCCTTGCTTGTCAAAAACTGGTAATACATACAAAACAATCCAGTACTTTATTTTTTTTGGTTCAACTCAAGGCTTATGTAGGCTTAGAAGAAGTTTCAGAGTTTCCATAGTATGTGAGCAGCTGTTTAGGGTGTGCAAATGATGTTAAATATTGAAGAGTTTAGATCAGCTCATGCATCATTTGGTACATCATTTTAGTGCTGTAGTAAACAGCAGTATCCATCAAAGTTGAGCTTAAATAGAAAAGAAAATGATGGGTTAATTAATTTTTGGCAATAGATTTGTTACTGTTTTGTTTTGTACGTTCTGCCATAGACGCTGACCATCAAATTTGCTCCATAAATGTGCCACAGTATTTAACAATAAATTGTATAGATTTATCACGAAGTATGCTAACAGCATCGTTCATTGTATTATTCATGGTCAATTGGGTGTGAATCCACTGGTCAAAGGAAGGATACAGCACTAATTATCACTCTTTACACACACCTGTAAGGAGGTTGGTTTACATGTCCTGTCTTCATGCCAAATAAAATGGACTTTGTTCTAGTACTAGGAAAAGGGCATCTTACGTCAGGACTTCATACATAGGAAGAATTTTTACTCGGTATATCTTTCTCTACTTCAGTTCTTGTAAAGATAAAACCCATGAGAAATAGCATGTGATGCTTAAAATTAAAACAAGATATCTATGCTTTTTAGTACAGTAAATACTTCAAAAGCTTTTTGCATATTGCATGCTGCATGACAGAATTTGTTTGACTGAATTTGAACCTTCTGTCCTATCCTACAGCCTCCTGCCTCCTCAATAAAGTAAGCTTATGCATAGGATGGGAGTTTTCTAAATCTCTCATACTGAGCATTTTTTGTTTGCTAGTTTTGGTTTTCTGTTGTATGTCATAATGAAATATCCATTTGGATAGAAAGGAGGAGTGATTATCAATCTCTTCTGAAAAGAACTCTGCTACATTTCTTTCTCTGTCAATTCCTTGACCTTGTTACTACACTCACCTATTACCTCTAGCATGATCAAACTTTTGGTGATAAGTGTTTGAACTCCCATCAAGCCTGGCATTCAGCTTTCACCATTTTCAGTCTTGGTTGGTAAAAATCAAATAGGCATTAGGGTATTGCAGCCAACCACAGAGCTTTAGCCAATGAAGATGTCTTACAATTACAAAAAAAATATATTCTTAGATTATTATCAGAGCTCTTGAGAACTTTGTTTATGCACATACAGGAATTGTGCACTCAGATCACCCAGAATTTTGAAACTCATCCATAGTGTTTTAGTCAGTATAAGTTCAGAGACTGAATTCTCCTGACAGGATCAATAGCAAGAAGGTTTTCTCTTGAAGGAGAATAGAGCAGAGCAGAGCAAAGTATTTACAACTTTTGTTTTGATGGTGGTTTGTGATCACAGTTTCTGGTTGGTGTTGTTGGACCAAGTCAAGTGATAGACTATTTCAAAGGAAGGGTGAAACACTTACATGAGCAGAATTTTTTGTATTTATCTACATTTATCAGATGTATTAAGTCTGGCACTGCATGGTGTAATATACTGGACGTTATGGTAGTTTCCAGGCTCCAATTTTGCATTCCTGAGCTACACCATTTTATGTGTTTCCGAAAAATCTTACTGAAATGCCTCCAGAAAATCAGATCCTTTCTCAGTCTAGAGTGAGAATGTAAAAAATGTGCACTCAGTATATCCTGTGGAGCCCCATCTGGACTAGCACAGCAGCTCTCTGTTGGTTCAGGATAATTGAGTGGTTTCCTGACTTGCCCTCATAAAGGAATTTTTACTTGGATAATCCCTTCCTTTCTTGGCTTGCATTTTCATTTGGCTTCTATTTATTTTCATGTTATATTTCTTGTTTCCATGCCTGTGGTGGATTGACCCTGGCTGGATGCCAGGTGCCCACCAAAGCCACCTCAGCCGCACATGGAAGCGAAAAATATAACAAAAGGCTTATGGGTCGAGATGAGGGAGAGATCAGTCACCAATTGCCATCACAGGCAAAACAGACTAGATTAGGGGAAAATTAGTTTGATTTATTACTAGTCAAAGCAGTGTAGGATAATGAGAAAATAAAAACTAAATCTTAAACCTCTTCCCTTCACCTCTTCCTTCTTTCTGTGCTTAGCTTTACTCCTGAATTCTCTGTCTCCTCCCCCACAGTGGCTCAGTGGGATGGGGAATGGTGGTTACAGTCAGTTCATCACACGTTGTTTCTGCTACTCTTTCCTCCTCAGGGTGAGGACTCCTCACGCTCTCTTCCTCACACGCCCATGTGAGGTCCCTCCTGCGGGAGACAACCCTCCATGAACTTCTCCAATATGAATCCTTCCCAGGGTCTGCAGTTCTTCATGAACTGCTCCAGTGTGGGTCCCTTCCATGGGGTGCAGTCCTTCCAGGAAGGCGTGGGGTTCTCCATGGGCTTTACCTGGATCTCTGCTCCGTTGTCACAACCTCCATGGGCTGCAGGGGGATAACCATGCTCTTCATCACAGGCTGCATAGGGTAATCTCTGCTCTGGCACCTGGAGCATCTTCTCTCCCTCCTTCTGCACTGACCCGGGTGTCTACAGAGCTGTTTCTCTCATATATTCTCACTCCTCTCTTCAGCTGCAATTGAGCAGGTTTTTTTCCCCTTCTTGAAACTGTCATCACCATTACTGATGGGCTTAGCCTCTGCCAGTGGCGGGTCCTGGAGCTGTCTGGCATTGGCTCTGTCAGACACAGGGCTTCCCCTTCTTCTGGCAGCTTCTCACAGAAGCCACCCCTGTAGCTCCTCTGCTACCCAAACCTTGCCATGCTAAAACCTTTCCAAACTAAAACCTACTGATAAGGCAGTATCCTTGTCTTAGGGCTATGCACCATATCTGTGTGTCAAATATATTGCTAATACGAAATGAATGTCATATTTTACTATGTTTTGCAACAGAATTTTACTTGTTATGGCTTGCTATGGAATCAGGCTTCTTCAATATTTTTATTAGTGACCTTGGCACTAATCTTTAGATGATGTGGAGTTGTGAAATAGCATCAGTACAGAGGAGAAAGACCAATGTAGGAAGAAATTATCTTTGTAACATTGAATAGAGAAATATACAGGCGTCGTATGTATACAACCAATAAAAAGATTTTTTTCTTGAAAATTTTCAACTGGACAACTCAATAAGGAGCGATACCTGAATGCTTTGAATGAGAATAAGCTATTATCACGATATAGTCTTGAGTAAGCAAGTGCTAGGAAAGGATATATGAGGGGAGGTGGTGGGCAGTGTGCTGGTGAGGCCACCCTGCCAACAAGTCTGCGTTCTGGTCAGCTTTGATACGGCATGGAGCTGGGTGCTTCATGGAACATGCTTGTTTCAGTACATTTCAAGGACAAGGTTCAACTCAGGAACATAAATCCAAACTATTACAATGACATTGTGGAAGAACAAACAGTTTTCAGTGATATATTGTCTGTGGAGTACATTAGAAATACCATTTCTAATTTCTGTGCTCTAAGTGCTTATGAGGTGGTTTCCAAAGAATTAACAAAAAATGTACCCATATTTTTGTGCTTGTTACGCAGTATTACTTTGTGATCTTACAATGTTGTCTATTTGGACTTTATGTGTACATTCATGTGTACATTATGAAAAAAATGGGTTTCTCTCTAAACTTAAGGTTTCTGAAGTTTTCAGTGTAACTAATGAGAGTGAATACCCAGTAGGCTTTTACACATATACAAGTTTTGACCATTTGAAATAGTATAGATAATTTTATTCTAGAATAGAGACTGTAATGGGAAATGAGTGGTGAATCAAGTAGCAACAGGTCTGATTTGGTCACTTAGGTGGAAACGGAGATGACTGGAATATGAGGAGCCCGAATGTTACCTGTTTGTCTTACCTGTGTCTGTGGTTGGTGATGCCCAAGAGGGAAGTATACTGAGGTGGTCTTTGAAAACAAGTGACAGTACAAGTGAGCAAGAACCTTAAATGGTGCCTCTGTAAATTAATTGCACTTAATTTTTTGTTTTACTTTTTGGACCATTCTTTTATGGTTGCACATGAAGTGACCAAAGGTCTGGTAATTCTATTCTCTAGCAGCAGCACCTGTAAGCTACTTGTCTAATGCAAGAGAGAGCAGGAAGGAAGTGAGATCTGTCTTACTCCAGTACAGATCTACTTTGGAACTCCTATCCCAGCCCCTGGACTTTTGCTCCCCAGGTGCTGCTTGAGAGCTTTGTAATGAGTGAATCATACTTGAGCAAAGCCAGGTTGTCCAAGAATCTGCACATAAAAGACAAAATTCACTTTCTATCATTGACTCTCCTGTCAACTTCTCCATAGCATAGAGCTGTTGTTTCAGGCAGTGAACACTGATTTGTATCTGCTCAGCTTTGCAAGCCTTGAAGTCCATCAGTCTCTGTCCATCTACCAAGTCTCTGTTAAATGCACTCCTGTCCTGATTGTGCTTTATCATTTCAATTTACCAGTATTGAAAGCTGTTTTACTATTCCTGGGTCACTGACAATCCTAATATGAAAGTATCGAAATTCCACACCCGTGCGTACTTCTTGCGCTTCCCAAAGAGTGACACAGGCTTCTCTAGCAAAGACTAAAATCAGTGTTTCTTTCAGGGAATACCAGTTTCTTCTGGTGTTTATTCCCCGTCTCTGCTTCTTTGGATTGCAGATGCAGAGGAGTAAATAAAAGGGATTGCCACAGTTGTATGCAGGAAGAAAAACTGAAACTTGAGGCATTCTTTGGTATATCAGCTGTGAGCTGGCAAGTACATCAGCCATGAACAGGCATGTAGCCGTGATAGTTTCAGATAAATTCAGGCCAACTGTGTTGCCAGTAATAGACTGTATTGCAATTAACAGGATTAGGGAGCAGCATTCATGGTGGGAGTACTAGAGATACCAGATGATTTTTAAAAAATTATTATTGTTATTATATTTTCAGATTTCTTTTCAGCTCCCATTTCTCTGTTTCCTTGAGCAGAACAGCAAAGCACAACTGATGTAACAGACAGACACGGTTGTTGCTCTTCTCACTACTCAAGGTACTGCTAGTACCTTGAATAACACCTGAGTTTGTTCTCTATTACTGCTCTGTCACTTTTCTGGAGAGAATTGCTGTTAGATGAAGGAGAGAAGAGAGATTGCTGCCTGCTTTCTCTCCCTTTGATTTGCGCTGTGAGCTTTGGCAGGTTCTCTGGAAACATTGAAGGAAGAGAAGCCAAAAGCACAATTGGTATGGTGCAGGGCAAGGTTTGGGAATGGTATCATCAGAGAAGTGCAAAACATAGGATCTTTTTACATATATGACAAGTGATTGTTTGGCCTTTTCTGTATTTAGACCTGTATTAATGATGTTGAGTATGTGTACTCTATCTGCCCTTAAGTCTGTGTCTTTTGGAAAGCAATTAGTCTCTGAATAAAAAATGTTCACATATTATATCTGAAGTATAATGTTTTATATTATATTTTAGGTGCAGGACTAAAGGTTCAAATTTCTGTTCTTCAGGTACCCTTCCAGAAGGAAGTTCAGGAGATATTAGTATTTCACTTAAATGCAGAGAAGAAAGGCAGAGACCAAGTCCTACTCTCAAAAGTAATGAAATATTAAACTGATGGATTTCCCATCTTTATTTCCTTGTCTGTGTTTCAGTTTCTCATCCAGCCTAATAAGTATTATTTGGTTGAAGTATATCTTTCAGAAAGACATCCAGACTTGCCTGAAGACATCAAGTGATGGAGAATTCACCACTTCTCTTAGTTAATTAATGGACATGATTAATTGATAAAAGATGGGTTTATGCCCTGGTTCAGTTGTGCCTGGGGAATTTATTGCCTATGGTCAATGTGAAAAAGCACATGGCTATATTTCTGAAAGAGCAGCAATGTGGTAAATTGGCTTGGTAAATACTTGTATTTTAATAGCCTCAGGTCTAGAAGACAGACTAGAATTCCTAGTATATGGTAGTTATTTTTGTGGAGATATAAAGCAGTAAACCATCATGTGTGGTAAGTTGCTTATATTATCAGAGAAATAGGTAGACATCAGAGAATCTTGTTTTTAGCATGACACTGTAAAAAACCGTGATTCTAACCCAAGAATGCTTAGTCTCATGGTATTAATAGGTACCACATCACATGGAGTTTGATGCATTAGTTGTCTCTGGTATTCCAACCACAGGTAAAAGGAACTCTTGTTTATCACTTTATATGCTATTTAATCTATTTTCATGATGACCTTTGTGGTTTAGGATCAAGCTACTGGTTATATATATGAGTATTATTCTGATAGTTCTTGATTATAGTTTCCATTGCATTTGTTTGAGTGCTTATTTTAAGAATGACTCTAGTATTTTTTGTTACTTTGCAGAGTACAGATGCCAATTCAAATGTGAGGAAAAGGACAAATGCCACGGTACAGTCCGAAGCTGATGGTGGGAGCCGAATT
Organism: Pseudotriccus pelzelni; assembly: GCA_035584735.1. NCBI lineage: Eukaryota > Metazoa > Chordata > Aves > Passeriformes > Tyrannidae > Pseudotriccus > Pseudotriccus pelzelni. Next base: position 47,376,888 of record JAWMRA010000130.1, read on the forward strand.
GACACAAGGCACAGCTCCATTCAGCCTCCCTCTGTAGCTCAGGGGTCTTCTGACATTACACCCCGCTCCCTTTCTGCATCAAGTCCCAACCCCTTCACACGCATCAATGCATCAGAGACATTATCTTCTGCAAGAGCTACCCCTCCAGCTCCTCCTTCTACCCCAATTTTAACTGGATTTGTATCCCAGCATGCCACAGCTGGATCCCCTTCCATTCAGCACTTGCTTGGATCTAGACTGGAGCAGATTCAGACCACCACACCTAATACATTAGGAGCATCTGCAAAGCCATCTACTGTCACACCACCTGCTCCCCCCGCCTCCCACTCTGGCACGAGTAAGATAGACAAATATGCACGCATTTTATTTCCTGTTACCTTTGGAGCATTTAACATGGTCTACTGGGTGGTGTATCTATCCAAGGATACCATGGAAAAATCGGAAAGTCTAATGTAGTTTTGCTGCTATGTAGTAGTTCCTAAATTATACTCACATTTGATGCATAGTTTCTTCTTTTGAAACTATTTAAAAAGATCAGTAATTCTTATTTATAAAAGCTGTGTGCCACTTTCCCATTGTAAAGGCTGGAGCTATTGGGGATAATTAGTTAACTCTTACCAGAGTAATGGGTAACTGTAATGGGTCTTCCTCCCTTCAATTAAGAATGAGCCATCGCTCCTTCAGACAGACTACTCTGGATGTACAGAACTTGTCTTTGGGATGAACATGCACCGGAAAAAATCAGAGGCAGAGGTGCCCAGCTGTGCAGTGGAACACATCTGACTGCTAGGAATATGCACGTTGGCTATTACAAATCCCTGAGGCACCCAGCAGTGCTCTCTGGACACAGCATTGCATTCTCTGAGTGCGAGGTCCATGTCCTGAATATTTTGACAGTGCTCGCTAGAAAAGGACTGTCCCGGCTAGATTAAAATTGGCAGAATGGGGGGAAGAAAATGAGAAGTGGAAAAAGAAAAGAGAGTCCAGCCTGGGAAAGTGCAACTCTGGGAAAGTTATGCAAAGGAGTTGTAGAGCTCCATATATTTTTACTAAGCATTATTTTGCATTGTAACTCACTCCAAAATAATAATTGAACCTCGTAAAATCTGAAATCTGATGTAATTCTCAAAACTGGATTTTCTAGTTTGGTAAGGTGATCTTAACTGTGTGATTCTTCTTTGACCCTGCTGACCAGCCTGAGTGGATTTATTCCTAAATTACATCCATTGTAGTAGATAAGGACCAGATTTGCAATGTTTAACTTTTTATTTGAATTCTTTGTTTTTTCTTTGGATGTTTTGGGGTTTGTTTCTTTTCTTTCCTTCCCCCCCCTCCACCCTCCCATATTTTTCAGTTACATTCTTGATTTCCTTTGAACACATATTCTGCCCCTACTTTATGTAATGTTTGCGTCAAGTTAAATTTTCAACATAGTTTTAAAAGTGTTCAAAATTAAGCAAAAAAACCGCCAATGTCCTGTGCTTTGATGAGTGCGGCTATGGCTTGTCACTGTGTGAATGAAAGACACCGTTTTTGTGAAGGACTGCTGTGACATAAATAAGAAAATAAAGTTTCTAGGTGGAGCCCAGGGAAAATTTATGATCCTTTTGTTTATTTTAAACTATGGCATTGACAGGGGCTTTTCTTAGCATCTCAATATACAATATGCAAGCTGGTGACTTTATTAAAAAGTCAGATAGTTAAACCTGATAGAAGTCTTGATTATAAATGTTGTTTTCACTGAAACGGGTGGAAGATACACTGTTAATACATATAAATATGTTTGTACAGATCCATCTGGCTAGGCAAATGGTTAGTGTTTCTGTGCAGATGACAGGTGAAAATCAAAGGCCAAATTCTCAGCTGTGATCTGGCTGTGTCTTTAAAGGGTCTGGACTAAACCTTAGATTCAATTGATTGGAATAGCAGATTGGTAGCCGATGGTCAAAGTTATATGCTGCAGGGCAGATCAGGTGAGTGTTGGGTGTTTCTGTGCCCAGACAGTCATCAGAGGACTGGTGGAGACTACAAGCAGGTGGGCTAATTCAGGGCATTCTGAGGCTGCCCCAGACTACACTGGGAGAAGAATAAAAAGAACCCATAATGGTGAAACTATGACTGTGCCCCTGTCTGTGTATTAAACTATGACTATGCTTCTGGCTCTCCAAGCCTTTTAGCCATCTCATGGCTGAGAATATGACCTTTAACTTATGGGACCTGGGAGGTGGCAAGAGATCCCAGACTGCTCTTTCATGTGTAACATTGGACTGTAGATGATAGAATGCAGAGGATGTGGGAGTGTCTTTTGTGACTTTAATGTAGTGATGATTTAAACAATTGCCGTAGTCTTTTTTTTTTTACTTAAGGGATGCTCTCAAAAGGCCAGGTGTAGTCCTTTCCTTATTTGTCTTTTACATCTAGAAGATATTTGAGATTACAGCATTTCTTGAAAACCATTACATGTAACATATCACAGAATTGGAAATGGAGCACCCATGCAAGATGTCTAACTTCAGTAATTTGTGTCTTTGGATGTATTGCTAGTTGCTGTAGGTGTTTCCTCTCTAGTAGGGTCACATTGTTACAGATTGTGAAAATAGATGATAGTATGCAAGAGATTGATTATTTATTTTGTTAAACCAGAAGAAACAAAGCTAATCCTCTGGCAATTATTGATTATAATTACACTAATGGTAAAATATTTCTTGCATGAAGAATGGTGACCTTCTGTATGGAGAACCCAGTGTATGCAGCAGAAGTTACTGAAATTACTCTTGGCTTTTCTCTGTGATGAAAACCAAATATGTTTTCGCTCAGGCAGAGCTCTAAACAATTAATTAGAAACAGCTCTCTCTCCCTTCCACCCATCCTGATACACTGATTTATAATCAGCTTTTTCTAGTTCATTGTTCAGTGGGATCAGCACTGGCTGAGGCTAAGATTTATCTGCATGTGCTACTTGAATTCACTTGTAGCTTCATTTTAAAGACTTATAAGGAGGAAAAAGGATTGCAAAAATTAATAGATTACAAATACTTATTTCTATGCTTCTATTTTGGAAGAAGTTTTTAAGGATACCACAAAAAAACCCAACAAACCTATTTTAAATCTGACAGTGTATCTTCGAAGTAACTTACAACACTCCCATGCCTGCATTGAAAATGAGACACATTAAAAAAAATCATTTTGAGTCTAGGACTCATCTCTGGAACTGTACTACATTTTTATGTTGCAGCATATAAAGAAATTACTATAATTACCTTTCCAAAGTACATGTGGACAATGTAAATAGGATTTTATTGTTAACAGTGGTTCTTCATTATATTTAATCTTCCTGTAGAGTGATCAGAAACAGTAAAGAGCCTGTAGTATACTCAGTGATGCTGTAACTCAGAAGCACCAAAAAAAAAAAAAAAAGTGGGAATATGTTAAATATAGCAGCCCAAATGTTCAGAACTGCTAACTAAAATCCTAAGGGAGAACATTGCAGGTGTCATTTCAGTGACCAAATGGCTTATTATAGCTGAGTTTGAGTGAGATGAACTCTACAGGAACTATTTTTTGTTGTTGTTTTTTTTTTTTTCTTTTTGCTTTGTTGAACAATTTTTTTTTTTTTTTTTTTTTTTGTTTGAGAGTACCATATGATTTATAGCTAAGCAGACACTTGAGGTAAGTTATATCTGTCAACAGGAAAGGAAACTGGATAGAAAGTCAAACATCCTTAACAAGGAGCAGAGGTAGATCTCCATTGACTGCTGTTTCCTCGGAGACATTACCAGCAGCAAAACTCTCACAGATTGCAGTGGTGCAGCCCTGACGACTAATGCATTCATTTGAGAAAAACAGTTAAACCCGTGGTTCAGGAAGGTTGCCTTCATGGAAACTGATGTGTGTTTTGTAGCCAACTGTGAGCTCTCTATTAACAGGTTTCACTGCAATTGTGAAAATAATGAAGCTGAGCAAGGTGGCAAACCTAGACCCCACCTTCCACGGTGACCTGAGCTCTTCGAGCTCACCAGCACTACTGGAGTCTGTTTTTCCTCCTGCAAAGTGGACTCATCTCCACCAAATAGATTTTGGGGGTACATTTCTTCTCCCGTGTGTCTTTTAAGGGGGGAGAAAGTACACTTTGTTTAGTCATCCGCTTTACATTACCCTGTGATCAGGCAAGTAGACGATACAATAATTGAATGAAAGATATTAAAAAAGTAAATAATTTAATAAGGAATGTGAATAGAGCTTTTCATTAACAGGCACTAAAAGTTTATTGATTATAGAGTGTTAAGGTATAGCCTTTGGCCTCTTAATCATTGTCATCATTCGGGAAGTTCCTTGCAAAAAAAAGAGGAAAGCCAAGTAACTGTATTTAATAGGATTTAATCGGTATTTCTACAGAAAATTGAATGAACTCAGCTTTTTGGTATGCACAGAATTCTGTCTTCTTCCACTGTCTCGCATACCTTCTATATGTCATTTGGCCACAGTGTAGCTTAAGCTGTAGTACATTGTCTGTGTGCCATGTGACAACATCAGAGGATGGAGTGTGTATTTATCCAAAAAAGTGTGTATAAAGCCTAGTGCTCTTAGGTCTGTATTGTGTTACTGGTAGTGGAGGGAAGGCCAGAATGGAAGAAATTACCACAATGGTTTGTAAAAGACACACGTTGGCCACCTGAGATGTCTTCCCGTAGATACTACAGGAGATTTCCTAGGAGAATCTTTCTCAGTGTACTGTAGCACACTGTCCCTCCAAATACCAAAAATTTCCAAGAGGTCTGTTTGGAAAGCAGAGTAGATCATGGAGTTTGCACACTGCACTCGAGAACTTCTGCTTGACCCAAAAGATTAAGGAGGAAAGAAATTTTGGGGAGTTTTTCCTTGTCTTCCTGAAACTTGTTAATAGAGCTTGACCATGTTGAAATAGAAAGGGGTTGTGCGGCTGGAACTGTTATGAATTGCAATAGAGACAGCTGAAAAATATTTACCCTTGGTTTTATTTAATCCTAATATTGAATAACAGATTAGGAAAATGGCAGCTGTGTTGAGAAACCTAGTTGTAGTATAATATCTACTGTTGATATTAATAAAGCCAAGGATAATCAAAGTTATAGAAGTCTTACAGAACTGCAGGCCTATGTGGCAGTAAGTTTATGGCAGTTCAGTGCTAAGTGGGGAGAATAGGAGGCATTTCCCTTTGTAGTCTGACAGGAGTAAAGCAATACAGCTTCTCCATTTATATTTGGAGGAAAAAAGCTCTATAAACAAAATTTCCTAGTCAGTGAAAAGCCATGGGGTAAAAAATTATGGAAGTCAGTATTAACCACCAGTCACGACCCCCAAAAAAATAGGAAAAAAATCCAGGGAAAAAAATTGAAATTAATTTAAAGTTAAATGACAATAGCATCCTTTCTTCCTATTTTTTTTCAAAACCTTATATTTCTTTCACTGTGGGATTTCAGAGTATGTTTATATTTTTGTAAGAACCTATACTAGTGTTCACTGACACCAGTATGTGTTTTTTATTTGCTTCAGTGCACTTTAAACAGGAAGTTTAAAATAGAAAAATGTGCCATTTTAGAAGAGTCTGATATGCATTAATTTGTGCAGTTTTCCTTTGTAGGCTTCTCCTCAGAGTCAAGATATAGTTATTTTGGAGAATGTTAGTGTGATTAATAATTTCACCATGTTCTGAGTGAACCAGACTTCAAAAGTAAGTTTTTCTCACATCCCAAGCAAGTGAGAGTAGTGTGAAGTATAGAACACCCTGCAGAGATCACTCTTTGCTAATGTTATGTACTGTTTTCTTGAGGGAATGAAAAATGCAGTTAATGTAAAATTGATAGAATTTGTAAAACATACTTTGTTTTCATATGAGTTAAATAATGCAGTAGAGTTTTATTTCAGAACTGAATAGCGTTGTCTTCTAGTCTCTTACTTATTCCATCTACAAGTATCTCTTAGACTTTCTTATGCTTTTTGTATTATTCCACTATAAAGGATTTCAAAGCAAGCCAGTTAATATCCATTGCAGTTCACTACATTTTTTGGTCGTAATTCTATTTTCATTTTCGTGGAGAGGAACTGAGAGCATGATGACTTCTTCAAAATAAAAATAACAGCAGCAAAAATAAAAAGCCTTGGAGATTCCCTTTTTTAGAAAACCATCCAAACTCCCATCAATTATTGAATGCTCTTTTTAAATAATAGCATAGTTTTGGCATTAAAAATACTAATGCTGTTGCAGCAGCCTGGATACATATATACATGTATCCATAGGAATAATTCCCTGAATTGTAAGGAGGCAAACTCAAGATACACTTGCTAATAGTCTTATTTTGAAAGAGTATCCTTCTGGATGGAAAACACCATGTGAGGTAGGTTTGTTTTTTTTTTTATTTTTTTAAATTCATACATCTATTTTCAAGAAAAGCATCTGTAGGAAAAGCATAGTACTATTGAATTAATCTTCAGCTAGCACAGAGATCTGGGTTGTTTCGTGCTGGTGGTCTTTCTGTTGCTGATCTCCTCCAACATTTGCTTAGTGTTTTTTGTGAATGCTGTATCCAAGTTGCTCTTAACTGACATAGTAATCTATGGATAATCTAATGGCATAAAGAAACACTTAAGGAAATAATGGTTATTTTTGAATACATTTTCATCCTTGGAAAAATGTTAACTGGGTGTTGGTAGAAGAAGCAGGTGATGGTATGAAGCACTCAGCTGGACTTCTGAGCTCGATGCATTGCAAAATTTAGTTGATTACTGCTTTGTCTTGCCTCATCATCCTGTGCTGATGGCTCATCTCCATGGTAAGTAAAACTGCTACAAGGACAGAAGACTCAGAAGTAAAGAACATGTTTCTTAAAAGTTATTTCAAAATATGAGAGAGTTAACGTTATTACTGACAGTAACTTCACAGTATGCTTTATATTTGCAGACTTTAAAATCTGCTCTGTTAGAATGTACTGGGTTGTTGAATAAGAAGATACTTTTCATAAATACATGATTCTGTATGTAGTGGTGGAGGTTTGAGGCATTTCAAATAACCAGAGTTCTTGAGCAATTACATGAAAATATTTGTTTCATAGATACATGCCTTTGAAAATCAATACCAGCAGTGCTTTTATGGTGGAAATTAATCCACTTATGAAAAATCCTGGCCTTGAGTACTTAACCCATATTTCAAGGGCTGATGAAGCATATTGGGCAGGGCAGGACTGAGGGCATGTTTATTCTAAGAGGCTTCTGGATTGGAGCCGCATTATGTTCTGTCGTGGTCTGAAGCAGTCTGTGCTAGAGAGACTATAAGCAAAATCCATGTTTTTTTGTGGCTCTTTTTTAAGACTTCACTGTAAAACTATATTACTGCTGAATGTAGTGCTCCCACCTTCTTCCTTATTGTCTTGCTTTGTGTGGGGAGAAGTATTTCAGTGCTTGCGGTGAGCAGGCTGAGATAACTTGTCTAGCTAAAATAGAAGTTTGTCTTGTTGTCTTTTGGCTGGTTAGTAGCAGTGAAACATGTCTGATCTGGCTCCCTGTCTTAGTACTGGTACAAAGGAAGGGCTGAGAAGGTTGGCTTGATGCTTTGAGCTGGATTAAAGCTGGTGTGAAACCACAGTCTGAGGATTCTCATCCTTCCTCCATTGGCATTAAAATAAAGGCACTCTCAGGCTTTTTCCAACCTCCGGTATCCCCTGTGATCATTTTTCCTCCACAAAAGTGATTTTGTGAATTACATCTATGACAAATAATGGAGAAAAAAATTAGAAGCAGGCCAGAGTTTATGAAAGAGTCAAAATCAATGAAGTTATTTGGAGAGAGAGAAAAGGAAGAGAAAACATGAGTATGGATGAAAAATTTTGTTTCTTGCTACCAAGCAGTTATTTTAAGATATGTTCTATTAGAGGTACTAGAACTGCATCTGGCAGGAAACAGGCTAGAAATAATTATTTCTTAATTATAAGTATAATGAGAAAGTAATAAAGAAAAGTGTCTAATGTCCTGTTATAAACATTTGTGTTTCGTTGAAGCTGTTTTCAGAAAATGGTATTTTCATTATCAGCTGGAAAGAATTAGGAGACAGAATGGTAAGGGAAAAAGATTGAGTTTTATTAAGTATTACTGTTTCCCTCTATTTTAGAACATTTCTCAACCAAAAATGTAAACAGTAACGTTTTTTTAATCTTTCTGGGACTGAATATATTTAATCTTCAGTAATGAAGCACTTTAGAATGTTTAGCATTTAACTTGCATTATGTTTAAGAGACTGAATATCACTGCTGTCTCTGATTTAATTCAGTTATTAGAAGGGATGGTGGGAAGTAAAAGCTTTCATTAGAGTAACAGCCAGTTTTTTGAAGTGTCATGCCTTCCTCCTAAATCTAAAGACTTCATTCCTGTACCTAAGTTCATGGGAGCTGTTTAGTGCTGAGCGTTTCTGATAATCTGGTCAGTGCTACAGCTTGTGGAATGCAGCTGCATTTAAATGTGGCATGTCTGAAAATGTATGTCCACAACCTTGTCATTTGCACAGTGTGGATCCCATGAAAGGCAAGGATGTGCTTGTAACCCACCATATGCGTGCATGAGAGCTGTTACGCTGCTCATGCAGGAGAAGATATAATCTGTGGTCATAAAGTGTAAGGAGAGTGAGACTGCCTGTTTTAGAGCCTGTGCAGATCTTATATTGAATTAAGCCACTTATGAAAATGCCCCCTAAACTCTTTTCCAAGTAGGCAGCTTAGGAACAAGCTGAGTGCGATGTGGAATTCAGCTCCAACTGCCAATGCTGCGTGAGGATCAGCACAGTTAATCTGTTCTAAGGTTTCTGATGCTGTGGCTTGAAGACTAGAAAGATGTGAGGTAGCAGCTGCTGCCAGCTGGAACACATTCATGCTGCTGTACCATAGAGCATCAGGGTCTTTGGTGTACTGGGGGTGGGATGGAAAATGCTTTTTTGGAGTACAAAATAGGGCAGAATGAAAACTCTTCCTTTGGCTCAGCACTGCTCATGTTCACTGTAACAGCACTGAACATCTCAAAGGAGGACCAAGGTATATTGCAGTCTTGTCGTCTTCTCACGTCTGCTCCGTGTTCCGATGTGGAATGTGGTGGGAATGACAAGTACGTGTCTGGTAATGAAACAGAACATGCTTAGTGTGGTGCTGCCTGGTAGTACCCACAACCTCATGCCTCCAGCTTGTGGGCCTTCCCAGAAGAACTGCAGCACTGATTTTTTTGATTTTTTTTTTTTTTGGTAGGTATAGTTATTATGCCCCTGCCACCTCTCCTGTAGCTTAAACATTGGAAAAAGCTGTTTTCGCTTTGACACTCATTTCTCCATTTTGTTGTGTATTTATGAAGAAGAAAATCCAACTGAATTTTTCTTGGGGTTTTATTTTATTTTTTAAAGAGGCTTTCTCACCTGCACAAGGAAATCTCAAGCTCCATTGCAAACTTTAGGAAGGTAGCAAACACTTCTAAGTCAACTTTAGGAGTCTCTCTATGCTTATATTAAAAAGATAGCTTTTGTTTTCAAAGAAGATCTATAATTTGGAGAATATTTCGTTAAAACTTTATATAAATTTCAAATATAAAAATATTTTCTCTGTACTGAAAATACGAATTTTACTTGTAGCCATTTCACTTAGGAAGATAAGGCACAATGAATGTATGTAGGTATTCTCTTAAGCGAGTTAATATATGTTGTGGTGGAAAAGATGCTTAGCTGTGTGATATTCAGTAGCCATTTCATAAGTACAGGGGTGGTATTTTATTTTGGAGAATGTGAAGATGATACACAAACAGAAGGTGAGAAAACTCTAGAGAGAGATTTTAAAAGGTTACTTCTCACTTTCTCTCTGGATATCATATGCGTAAGTAGTGAAATCAGGTAACAAAAAATACATGAATAAAAGAAAAGACCTTTTTTGATCCTCACACTCTCAGCTAGTCTTACTAAGTATGGAAGTTTACAGCTTCCCTGTATGCTTCCACGTTTTCTCTTTGCTATGCCATGGGGGAAGTGCAGAAGGTAATGTCTTTTCAAATAAGACCTAGGAATTGTTAGGTTCAGTTCATCAGTCCAGTAAGAGGGACAATCAGTGCTAGGCTTGCTGGTTTGGGGACGTGGTTTTGTAGGTCTAAATTTTGTCCTGATGGAGCAATCTCCTCAGCAGGAGAAGGTATCCCTGTTCTAGGTCAGAACAGTTGAGGCATTTTGCTGAGGTAAGATGTGAGAGTTGAATTAGGCTCGAGGGCTGCTCATTAGCTATTTAAAACCCCCCAAGTGTATAATCTAAACCCACACTTTGGCATGTTCTGGTACTTTTGCACTGCTTTTATTTGTTCCAGGTCTGTCTCTGACTTTGCTCCCTTGCCTTGTGGCTGAGGTGGGGAGCAGCAGTTTTAAGGATGGCATGGGGTTCAGATGCCGTCCCTTCAGCCATGAGTTCTCTCTGCAGCACATCTCCATCACCAGGGTGGACAGCAGAGTCTGGGCAGGGAGAGGGTGTGCACCCATGCCACTGACAGATAAACCCTGGCAGTCAAAGCAGCAAGGAACAGACTGGGTAGGGTTGGAGTCCTGGAGTAGTAGTGTTTAAGGATTGTTTTGTGGATTTCAAGGTCCTGTGCTAGTGAAGTGGTGTAAATCACTTTGGTTGCTTGAAATACAAGTCAGTTGTAGAGCACACAAAGGATTTTCTGTTTTCTAAATTTTCTGGCTGAGTGCTAGGACTGCCAGCCTGCTCTTGGTGTGTGCTGCTGTGGCAAGGACCATCAGACTTGGGTTTATGAAGAGTGTTGCATCACTAGCAAACATCCAGAGCAGAGACAATATATTAAAAACCTGTCTGCAGACAGTATTTCCTTGCTGGTGATAAGTAAATAGGCCCTGCTACTGGTTGCCTTGGGTTCCTTTTTTCTCCTCAGCTTTACCTACCACCCTTGTGCTCTGCCAGTTCTGATATTCCAAATTGCTGAGGCACCTTTGTGAGCTGTTAAAATTGGTCCATGTAATGCATGATGTGAAATACCCCTTTGTTCTCAACTCACAGTTGAGAGACAGGCTGGGGAGATATCAACTAATTCAAAGTTTAAGACCTGTACCAACTGAGGAACCAAAAAAAAAGAAAAGGGAATTTCTGTGTGAGGTGTAGCAGCTGCTATATCTTTGTGCCATTTTTAAGCTGGAAAGAAGTGAAAAAATCAAGAAGATGTTATTTACTCGTATTTTAATTTACTATAAGCTTTTCTTTTCCTGAGAAGCCCTGTCCACTGTCACCAAAGCATTTGGGTTTAGGCTTAGACATTGTAAGGAAGACTCCCAGTGAAAAATATGAAGCTTCTGGAAGTATTTTTATTTTTTCTGTAAAAGTAGTGGCATGCAGAAAATCTACACTAAAGCAAGCATAGTAGAAATGCTTCTTTAACACTCTCTATAGGAAAGTCCTAAATCCCCTAACTTCTCTGTCAATAATGTAACTACTTCTGCAATATGTAACTGTCCTAGATGCATGTTGCAAGAGTTTCTGTGCCATGTCAGGTTCTGATGTTTATCCCTTTGTATTGGCTCATACCTGCAGAAAAACTGAAAAGAAATCAAAGCAAGGGAAGCTGTGGGGTTGAATACTTTTACACCATTCCTGGTGCACACTTTAGTTGCATGGAACAGCGTGGCTGGGAGAATTGGAAGAATCAGAGGTTAACTAAATTATTTGAATGCATATGTTCAATGCTGGTCACCTGACTATACTAACAAACTTAAAAGATGGTTTGATAGGTGTCAACTTGTTTTGCTATTGTGCAGCTTAACTGTTACCTTCCTGTATTATGAACATCTGTGTATTTGGAAAATAAATCCATCTTGCAAGAAAGATTGTGCAAAAAATTGTTCCTATTATACTCCAGTGTATATTGCTAATGTCAAATAAAATACAATTGTGAGAGTTCTTAAACAGTTGTCTTTCTAATTGTGGCCTGAAGCAGGAAGAGGAAGGAATATAGTAAACTTCTTTGGAATGGATTCTTCTGCAGTTATTGCTGGAACATTGATGCTCGCTAAATGATTCAATCAACCTGATGCTTTATATTTGAACAGATAAAGGGATGGGTTTCATTAGCAATGTGATGAGTGTTAATCTGTAGTATTATTGATTAAGATGGCACACCAGTCTACTGATGTATCTTTGTCAAGATGTGTCTCGCTATGTTAACAAGCTAAAAGCTGAATTAATTACCTTGCCTCTTTCACAGCATCAGAAACAAATAATACACAGATTAACAGTGCCCACTTTATTATCTAATTTCTTTATTTGTAATCTCTGTGAGGTAATCTAAAAGCACTTACTCCTTGCCTTACCTGCCAACAGGTCGGTTGTCAGCTGCTCTAATTCTTTACATGCCCTAAAGTGATTTTCTAATATTCTGTGCTTGGGCCTGGTAAAGTTTCTGTGCATTAGAAGGCATAGACTTGTAAAAACTGTATTTCAGCAAGGATGAAATATAGCTTGCAACAAATATGTGTAGAGAGACATGCAGAAAAACACTGGCCCATGCAAGGCAGGGAGTGGGGTACCCTAATTTCTTTTGCTAAGTGTGGCCAGGACCATCAAATCTTTTTGCAGGCTGAGCTGAAAGCTTTCAGAATGGCTTAGAATGCTGCAAAATGCTGTAATTGCTGCTTGCTTCAGGAACAGATGTTGATGCCAAGAAATCGGCTGTGTTTGACAACCACAGCTAGATCATAGATTTGGGAGACTACAGCCCTTTCTCCTGTCTTCTGTGGCTGCCATTTTTAAACCGGATGCATCAAGTAGTCATACATGCTGCTGCTGCCACTTAATGCTATATGGCATGATGATACCTACCCCACATCCCACATTTTACTCGTGTCACTTGCATTGACTAGATGGGGAATTCTGCTGTTAGGTTATAGTTGAGGTCTGTTGAGCATCCAAGGAGAGTTGCTGAGCTCAGGTTTTATGTAATTTAGAGCTATGGCTGCTGGTGGTGTAAGAGGAGGCTGAAAATAATTAGGAACTTTGCTCTGGGCTAGTGCAAAACACCTCCTAAATTCATTTTTCATTCCTCTTCGTGTGCTGGGTCTGATTAGTACTTCTTGAGTGCACTAAATCTGTTACTGGTTATTAGGACCATGAGACTTCTGCTGGTTGTATATCTTCAGTCTGAGTTTAAGGGAATTGAGCCCGTGTTTTCTGTCCGAATGGTCTCACTCTAGGCCCATGAAAAATCTGTGATTGAGCTGGTAATAGGTGCCCTCAATTCACATTAAAATGGTCTATTTTTATGTGTAGTACTTAGTACTTCTAAGGAAAAAACACAGCCGAGGAGGACTTGGTTGGGGAAGTCAGATTCTGGCTTTTTGCCTACCACTGCCTTCTGTCCTTCCTTTCTGCAGGGCTCAGTCTCACATACACAGAGCTGCGATGCTCTTTTGGAATGGTCCTGAAGAATCCAGAGTTAAGTATGCTGTTATTTGAATAAAAATCTTGGTCACAAATGCTGAATGTCCTTGTTCATCTACTGAGCAGCCTTTGACTGGTATGTATTAAAGGTAAAACCTGCTCAGCCTGTTAGATGGTCTGAGATGGTAAGACTAAAATTGTCTAGGAAACCAACTAGATGACAGCTCCAGATATAAGTGAAGAAACACCTGGGAAAAGGCTGACTGTAGCCCATGTGGCTTTTCATGGCTTATGCTTGCAATTGTTACATCAGGATGGCAGCCAGCGCAGGCATAGAGAGACAGGAAGTTGTATAGACTTCAGCCCAGCTGAGTGAGGCTGGAGGAGAAATTCAAAAGACAAGGTGAAAGGTAATCCCAGTGTGAGTGCAGGAAGGAACTGCTCACAACCTGATGCTATTGGGTGAGAGAAAATGAAGGTGTGAGTTGATGTGATTAAGATTTAGAGAAATTATAGATCAAAGGCTTGTTTTTCAAATTTGTTGGAAAGTGATGCTGGAGGGTAGTCTTTTTAAGAAGAGTAGAGGACTTACCTGTATTGCTGAATTGGCGTTAATGCTGATGAAAGCCTTTGGATAGGAATTATATGCCAGCCTTGAGGGATAGTGTAAAAGGAATCTTGCTGGAGACCTAGCAGGTGTGAAGCTGTTGGAATAAGTTGCCAAAGGTGTTCTAGAACGGATTATGTGTCCAGATGTACTCCCTGGCATTTATTGTAATTTTGGATATGTTTCCTATGTGACTTTTTCTGTTCGTTCTGTGGAGAATTTTACTTCTTCAACTGAGAATTTAATTTCAAAGTAGAGGAAATTCATTAAAAATGCATTGAAGTGTTTTCTTTTTCAGATGACAAGAAGCTGAATAAAGAGCTACTCTGAAGTGGTGTTCGCAGCATGGGAGAGCCTGCCAAAACAACACAAACAACTTGGGGCTCCCTGGTGTTGTATCTACTCTTTCTGTTTTTTGGATTTTTTTAACTGATTGCAGACTTAGGTATTCTTCTTATTTGCCCATAAAAGTCTTTGAAAGACTTCTGCCCATTTTACAAGATGTATATAGATAGAAGTTCCCAGCTGACATAACTGTGTGTGCAATGTGGAGTAACCACAGCCAGTGGGCCATTATAGTAAAACAGAATCCTTATGAGGCCCCTGGAAGCATACTGTAAGGTGTTTTGTTTCAGGAGTCTGTCCAGGATCTGGAGCTGGCAAAAGTGTATGATTCAGTTGCTGGTTCAGGAGATAATTTCATACATGGCTTTCACAGTGTTTCTGGATCCCTTGTTCGAGGAACCTATACACCCAGGAAGCCTTAGCACCAGGTAATGTTTGTGGAGTGTGTATAGACAGGTGTTAGAGTGCCTACAGGTTTGGCCCTGGAGGGAACAGGACTCAGCTGAAGGGGCCCAAGCGTTATGTGGGTTGTATGGACACAGATCCAGCGATAGGAGGACTGTTTTTCCCCGGGGACACTACATGCTTTGAACTCCACCCTAGCTTTGTGACTGTCAACCCCACTATAGCTAGGTGTAATACTGTGTTCATATGGGGTGCAAAGAGAGACTTTGCTAGGGTAGAGGTGTCCAGTCAGAAGTTTAATGGACCTGATTATTCACACAAGTCTGAGACTGTCTGAATGATTTTTGCTACTTCAATATAGCAGCCTCTTTTTCTTTACCATGCAGTCGATTCCTTTATTCTCCTTAATAACAGTCTTTGCTTTTATGGAAATGAACTACATCTGTCAGTTCAGTCTGGAAGTTGTGCTTGTGGTTTTGTTTTTTTTTTTTTTTCTGAATTTCCAGCTCCTCCAAACAGCATTGCATCTGTGTTATGTGATTCATTGTGAGCTATAAAGCACAGGAGTGCTTGGGAGGCAACATGTGTAGGCTCTGCCTTATATGTTGACAGCTGAAGGTCAAGAAGGTGGGATGCCTTAGGAATGCAGAAGCAGGCCCCTATTGGATTCCCTGGCTGTCACAAGGAAAGAGATGTTAGAGGTGTGTTTTCCATGCTCTCCAAGTGGCTCCAAGCCTGTCTCAGCAGCAATACTGTCTGAGAGTCAGCACAGCTGGCATTACCCTAAAGCCCCTTTTTAGTAGCCCCTTTTAACTTCAGCATGTAAGATTGCATTAATACCACTTTTGAAAAGCAAGTGTGTTAAACTGAATGTGAGAAAAGATTGTAACTGTTTGTGATGTAGCAACATAAGTAGAGAAGTTGTTAAGTCGGCTCCAATTCTCTAACTGGAAGCTTCTCTTTCTATGATTTTAAGAGCCTGGGATCCTGTCATCATCCTGGGATCCTTGGGTTTTGGTAATTTTCACATCCACCTGGATTAGCTAAGAAGTCAGTGTTGATGCTTCTGAATATATTTAGTTAAGTCAAACAAGTCGAACTTGTGACCACTTATGTATCACAGTATCTGCCAGACCTTTCTCAATCGGTTCTTATATAATGCATGTTTTATCTTCCCCTTATTTCTGTAAGTTGTTGTGAATGAGCTGCATTCTGAAATATGAGCAATTAGTCTTCTCTGGGACATAAATAAAATCCCATGAGCATAAATGGCCATCAGCTTGCTATTGCAAGTGGTGATGGGAAGAAAAGTTCTTTTGGCATATTCTGAAATTTGTTCAGAATACATGTGTTTGTATGCCAAGAAAGGTTTGGGAAGAGATAGTCTCTAATGGATTGTTTGGTTCTCTGTCAAAGGCATCTGTGGGCAAAGCTTGATAAGTAGGTGCAGCTGACAAATAGGTGCATCAAAATCTACGTATGAAAACTTTTGTTCATGTGCTATGTGTGCCTTTCAAGTACTTAGCCACTAAATGATCTCTCTGTTGGAATGCAAAAACAGTGGATACAAATGCTACCAGTAAGGGAGAAACATCCTGTTGTCAGGGAGAACAATACAGAAGGTATGCTAGAAATATGAAACCTGCAGAGTTTGCTGAAAAAAAAAAAAAAAGCTTTTAGCAGCAACTTACCCAGAATTTTTAGTCTGCAGGTAACAAATGCCTTGCTGTAAACCTGAGTGAAGCCTAAAGAAGTGGTTGAGAAAAGATTAGGATATGCTGTCTTCTCGGTGTTTTCCTTTGAGCCACCTCTGAATAGTTCCTCTCTAATTCTAATCTCAGAAATCTCTTTCTGAGATACTCTGTCTCTCTGATAAACATAGGATAAGGAGCCAGGAATCCCACAGGAGGAGAATCAAAAGCCTTTCCTCTGAAGATCTGGAAGGCAAACCCTGGATGAAGTGCTGGTCACCACAAATTTTTAGGTACTGGTTCCTCTCAATGAAATCCAACATCCAATTCTGTAGGAGAATGTGAACCTAAACCCGAGCAGGTGCTTCATCATGCTGATACCATTGCAAAGGCTTTTTTCCTGCATTTTTTTCTAGGAGTGGGGAGGAAGAGAGAAGGGCAGGTGACAGGAAAGTTGGGACAGTGGATGGGAGGGAAAGACAACTCTATTCTCGGGTAATCTTGGCATATTTTGAAAAATATAAAAAAATTATTTGTTTTCTAAGGTACTTTAAGATCTTGGGCTCACTGTTTTTATGTCTTTTTCTTCAACAAATATGCTGCGGAAAGCAAGTCTTGCAAAAATGTTCAGATTTGGCTATGTAGAAACTTGTACTGAACTCCCTATTGGATCCTTGGTTAGGTATCCAGCCTCTATCCCCAGGCATGCTGTGGTCTGGTTGTTCAATCATAAAGGAAGAAATGATCTGTGGCAGCAGTAGGTTACAGGTGCTTAAAATAAGAGCTGAGGGAATGAGCCTGAGCATTCTCTTGTGTCCTGTAAGCTTGATTTATTGTTACTTTATTCACATGAAAGTCAAATTTGTTGAGTAAATTGTATAGCGTAAGTGTCTCTTACTTCTGTTATTATGGGAGCAGGGTGTGCTAAATTGAGCAAATCAACCAAATCATTACTTAATCATGTGCTTAATTCATTGTCACGGTTTTCCCCCATGAGTATTGGTTATGGCCTTGCAAATGCATTGCTATTGCATTTCCCTGTAACCATTATTTCTTTTTTTCACTGTTCAGTTAATACGTATTGCATTAATGTCTTTAAATTTAGATTTCCTCACAAGTAGTTAATTCAAGATACAAATAACTTTGTGTTGTGTTAATAACATATTTATTTAAAGGGTTTTCTAGGGAAACTTATACAGAATAAAGCATTTTACAAGAGTCATGAAGAGACTCAGAAGAGAAGTACAGAAGATATTTTCTACTGAGTTTGTGCTGGAACTACTGAAGAATGAGGTACAGATCCCTACGATAGCCAAAGTACAGGGCCACCAGATTTAATCTCAAATCCTGTTTTATGCCACTTTTGTTTGTTTGTTTTTGTTCTGGTTTTGTTTAGGCTTTGTCCCATATACTGTTTCTGTCTTCAGCTATTCAGTTCATGCTTTCCTTTGCCCGGTGTTTGTCCCTGATCTCTCTTTGTAACTGATTCCCTCAACTAAAGTAATAATTGAATTCAGTGGAACTTGAGGACATTCTCAAGTGCTCTCCTGAAGAAGGATGCTCTAGTTAATCAGACTGAAATTGTTTGTGAAGTAAATAAAATTTATGAAGAATTTTCTGAGTTATGAATAAATGCAAGAACAATTCATTTTGTCACAAAGTACTTTATTCATAAGTTGTTCAGGCAAATAGATAAACCTCTCAGATACCTGCTGTAGAAGAGGAATAACCCCATTTAGATATTCATTTAGGAGCTTTTGTAGGTATCACCCAGTGCAGTATCTATACTTTGCAGTCCAGTGCTTGGACAGTGTAACTCTTGGCTGGTGAAAACCTGGCTAGATGGCTGGACCCAGAGGATGGTGGTGAATGGAGTTCCATCCAGCTGGCAGCTGGTCTTTAGTGGTGTTCCCCAAGGCTCAGTATTGGGACCAGTCCTGTTTAATATCTTTATTGATGATTTAGATCAGGGGATTGAGTGCAACCTCAGTAAGTCTGCAGGCAGCACCAAGTTGGATGGGAGTATTAATCTGCTGGAGAGTAGGAGGGCTCTGCAGAGAGATCTGGACAGGCTGGATTGAGGGGCTGAGGATGACTGTATGAGGTTCAACAAGGCCAAGTGCTGTTGGGTCACAACAACCCCGTGCAGTGCTACAGGCTGGGGGGAAGAGTGGCTTGACAGCTGCTCAGTGGAAAGGGACTTCAGGGTGCTGTTTGACAGCTGGCTGGGTATGAGCCAGCAGTGTGCCCAGGTGGCCAAGAAGGCCAGCGGCATCCTGGCTTGTATCAGCAATAGTGTGGCCAGCAGGACCAGGGAAGGGATTATTCCCCTGTTCACAGCACTGGTGAGGTTGCACCTCAAATCCTCTGTCCAGTTTTGGGCCCTTATCTTCAAAAAAGGCATTGAGGTGCTGGAGTGAGTCCAAAGAAAGTCAACAGAGCTGGTGAACAGTCTGTAACACAAGTCCTGTGAGGAGCAGCTGAGGGAGCTGGAATTGTTTAGCCTGGAGAAGAGGAGGCTCAGGGGGGACCTCATTTCACTCTACAACTATCTGAAAGGGCACTATAGTAGAGGGTCTTGGTCTTTTATGCCATGTCTCAAATGAAAGAATGAGAGGAAATGACCATAAGTTGCACTAGGGGTGGTTCAGATTAGATACTAGAAAATTTTTCACTGAAACAGTGGTTGAGCATTGATGTAAGTGTCCCAGGGATGTGGTTGAGTCACCATCACCGGAAGTGTTCAAGAGGCATGTGAATGTGGCACTTGGGGATATGGTTTAGTGGTGATTATGGTGGTGCTAGGTTGACAGTTGGACTAGATGATCTTGAAGGTCTCTTCCAACCTTTATGGTTCTGTAAAATATATTTTTTTCTTTAATTTTTGGTGGGTTTTTTTGTTTGTTTGTTTGTTTATTTTTTCTTGACTACATCCGTGCTAGAGGTTAAACACCTAAACTAGTCTTTGGGGTGGTTTTGATTCGCACCAGCTAACCAAGTGGTTTCTGGACATAATTTGGGAGTTCCTGATGGGAGTTTTCTCAATACATAGTTGCCCTTGGAGGGCAAGAAAAGTAAATGGCACAACTCTGTTCAGTGCCAGCTGGCCTAAGCAGCAGGCACAGGTCCTGTGCAGTTTTAACCTAGTAGCATAGGTGCACTGGACAGCAACAGGGTGGAGAAGAGTCCCTGCGCTCCTTGAAGCAAAGTACTATAGAGGGATGGAGCAAACTGTTTTGTTGGAAGTAGAATTTTTAAAAGTAATTTCAGAGGAATACCCCACAGGGTTATAATAATCCTAGGCGAAGGTCAAATTTAACTGCTGTTATTGGCCTTGTATGCCATTAATCCCTGTATTTCAAAATGAAATCACACATATTATTACATTGTGGTCCTTTATAAATGTTTTTCATTGTCTGGGAAATAATCCTAACAGTCCCTCAGTTTGGGATAAAGCCATTTAAAGTCTCAGATATCGCAAGTAAATAATCTTGCTGGTTCCATCACATGTGATCATATCCGAGCAGTGGTGTATAGACGATTCACCTGAGACATCCCACAGCTTATTCCACCCAGACTAACATATGGTGATAGCTCCTTGAATCATTAACCACTTTCCTGGTGTGCACATATTCTAGATAAACTCTGCACTCTTTGCAGTCTTTTGAGTCTGGCAGTAAACAGTCCTTCTGGCCTTTGCATGCAGGTGGCTGATTTTGCTGCCTTCTTTCAGATCTTCTTGCAGATCACTAGTCCGTGTCAAATTAAACATAATGGAAGCACTGGAGTTCTTTGGAACTGGAATGTTTCGTAGAGCTTACTTTGACCAAGAAAGAGGTAATAAAAAATGACATCATCACAGACTTTTGTTTTCTTTGGTGTTAAAACTGAGCTTGAAAAACAGTGATTGAAAAAGAAATCTTTAAAATGCCTAAGTTTACAAGTCAACAAAACCAAAACACCAAAGTTTGCAAGTCAGCAAAACCAAGATTTTAAAATTTTCAGTGAAAAACTTGGAAATTTTGTCCAGTTCTGATGGAAAAAGAGTAATATAACGGCCAAGCAGGGATTTGAATGCCCCATTTTAATACACTTGATTTAATGAAAGAATTTCAAGTGCGGGGTTGCATCAGCTTGTGGAGTTGCAGGGGATAGATGACAGAGAAGGTAGTGGGCTAAATGTTAGAAAAGGAAGATGATTGAATAAGGGCAAGTCTTGTTTTACTCTGCTGACCATCTGCACAGGTCTGTGACCTTGTACTGCAGACACAAAAAGGCTACGTACCCTGCTTGCCTGAAGTGCAAAGAGAGGATGGGAGAGTCAAGTAAATAAGAGTGATTCCTGACCGAGGTGAAGAGCTTGAGGGTGACTCCGAGTGGTTTCTTGTCCTCTGGCAGGCAGCTCTGGATCTGACTTGCAGTTTTAAGTCAAGCAACAGGATTGTTTAAGCCAATGTGATTTGTATGTTCTTTGCCACTTGTAATGGACTGCCTAAACCAAAGTTTAGTCGTGTAAGCAGTGACTTTACAGAAGTGTAAGACTCATATGCTTTGCGGAGTCAAAAGCTCAGGTAAAAATGGGATGAAGCTCAGTTAAATGTGGGACTAAACCTTTACAAACAATACATATTTATGGATCAACTGCTGGACTTTTGGCCTGCACAAAACTATTCAATATAATCACACTGATATTTCCAGCAACTCTATAAAAACTAATTCCAGAGAAGTATCAGACTTATCACGGGAGAACTTTGATGTTTTGAGGATCTGGCCATGTGGCATGATCCATGGTAAAGGGTACTGCATGTATCAATACCTGCTATTAATAATAGAAGACAATCGAAGTTAGCAGGAGACAAGGACTGATAAATGTAGAATGGTATTTTGGCTAAATCATGGTATACTTAAATGAGGCTGTGGAAAAGAATTAATCAGATTTAATAGCAAAGAAATTAACAATGGAGAAATAGAGTATCTTGGTAAGTCCAACTTGCATAGAATTTTTTATGTACAAGAAAATATTTAGAACTATGAAAATAAAAAAATCATGGAATTATCAAAAAATGTGATACAAGATGAGAAAGTGTGACCAAAAGAGGTACCTCAGCTGGAGCAAATATTTCCTATTCGAACTGAATAGCAAGCATATCTATAACATACTATTGCAGCAGACTGAAAAATATGTTAGATGCCATCTGGAAAGTTGCAGTGATTGCACTTTTTAAAAATTTCCTTCTAACAAGAAGCAATTTTGCAATCTCAGCTGTGGCAGAAATTATCAAGATGAAATGCTTCTTTACCTTTACTTAAATGATACATTATGCAAATTGAAAACAGCAATTTAAGGATACAATTACATAAAGAGAACAGCTTTTATGATCCTCAAACAGGAAATGTTAAAGGATAAAAAAAGCAAACCCTAAATACTGTTGTCTTCAAGATATTACTGGAAAAAAGCTCTATACCTTACTTCATTTCAGGAATTGCAATTGCCAGTAAAGACAATCTGTGTATAATATCCCCATTGAAAGCCTTTAAAAACCTGAGAACAAGTAAATAAAGTTGTCCATCTTGTGGAAACTTGAAATGTGAAGGTACTATTATTGTAAAGGTATAGAGATAGTAAACAATTTACTTCTGGGCCAGAACTGAGAGTAGACTCTTACTGAAAGTAGGCTTTTATACCCTGACCTAAATTACTGCACCCCTTCACATTTATTAACTTTTATGGGATTCATGTCTCTTTGCTGATAGTGTCAAACAGCCTGGTGCATGCTGACCCATGTCCATCAGTGAGTGGTTTTTACTGATAATTTATTTATGTCAGACTTTAAAACTGAGAAGGCAGTCAGTGTCTCTGTGGCTGGGGAAAATCAGGGATGTTCATGTGATGACAATACTGTGTCCCACTTTACTAATCCATCCCCACTGTGTATTTCAGTGATTTTAATTATATGTGTACATCTTCTTGACTTCATGTGCTCTCTTGATTATCTGTATGTGTAAGATTATCTTTTAGTCTTCTGTATTTTGCTTGGCACTTCAAATTCATGGGTTGACGCTCAAGCACTGAGGAACACCTTTGACATCAGGAAAAACCTGCTAGCTGCTATTGTATTGCACCACAGGGCTGTTTAGGGATCTTTTGAGTCTTTGTAATTGTTTTTATTCTTAAAAAACCTGTATCAGAAATGTTTTAATGTTGTTGGTCCTGTCTTGATGATGTGTCTAGATTAGCTGATCTCTTAAGTCCATACTTCAGGAAAAATAAGGTGTATTTCTTTTATTCAGGAAACAAATTATTCAAGTATGGTTTTTTTTTAAATTATTTTGATCCATATTTTTATGAATATAGCTCCTCATGTTTCTTAGGAATTTGCGTCTTTATTATGAGGACTCTTTCTACTGTCCTTACCACATGTTGTGATTTGGCAATTGGCAGTTTATCTGCCTAGCTTTTTCCTAATCCCATTCAAACTCTTGGTCTATATATTCAGTTGTTTAAGGTAAAACCAAAGAGGTTACATTTGTATGTAAACTGATTGAAATACTAATTTAAAAAAAAAAAAAAAGTATAGTTTTTACAAAAGTTTTTCTTAGACTATGATGTTGTCAACATTGCTTTTAGTTTTTAACTGCGTGGCCGCTGAGCTTTACCTTGTTGAATTAGTATGTGTAATGTAGGGGCAAGTAGTGAGACAGAAACTGAGTGTCATCTGGCCAGTTCCAGTATGTCCTCACTTCTTTTTTGATGGTGCTGCTAAAAGGTCCTGCTTTTCTCTTTTTGCCAACCCTCCACCCGCACACCTTTCTGAATAAGTGCTTCAGCAGCAGAGAGTGATGGAGTGGGCTGTGGTGCAAGGCAGATATGATATCAAAAAAGCAGAAGTGGCAGATTAATTAACTGTTAATTGCCTGCTGTTGTTGCTGCTTACATCACTGTATGTTACAACAAGAGACAAGAAGAGTTCAGGTGCATTACTGTAATATATTCTTGGAAATATGTTTAACTGCTGCACAAATGTTATATACTTCTGGTTAGGATATATTTAGGGTTATGTTAGCGTTTTCTTTCTTTAGGATTAGGTGTAAGCTATTGTCAGTGAAAGTAGAGCTCACTAGATAGATAGTTGTTTGCCTGTAGTTACGTGTACTTCTGGATTCCCTCTTTTTCCTAATATTATAATTCACTGCATCCCTGGTTGAACATAAATTTGTATAGAAATAGTGCATAAGCACCAAAAATGTGAAAAAAGTTCTTGTAATGAAAACATCCTTAGACTGAATTGACATATGTCAGTTCTCTTTAAATTTTGTGAGAACAAAAGTAGGTCTATAATTAAGATGTTCAATTTGCTACTAAACTATGAGATACAATGAGTGAAGGAAACTGAGCTCAAGATGAATGGAAATAAGCTTAGAAACTGATGTGAAGGTGATGCCTGGGGTTTCCTTGAGGAAAGAAAGGAAAGATGAGGAAACTTGGGATTAAAATGTTGTAGAAAAATCACTGTGTCTTTCTAAATTAATGAACGTCTCAAAAAGAATTTTGGGAAGTATTTAGGGTGCCTTCCAGCAGTAAAAAGAAGGTGAAAATTTAAGTAAAATGCCTTAGGGGTCAGAAAATGAATGGGTAAAGAAAATTGCAAGCAGTCAACTTCAGACACTATAAGAGAATTAAAACAAATAAAGGGCTCTTTGCTTAATAAATAAATATGAGATATTGACACTTTAGTTATTGTATAAAGATAGTATTAAGATGAAGAAATATTATATGGAAAAATATAACAATAATAATAGAAGGTTGTACTGAAATGATATAAAAATACATGAGTAAAGTCAGGAGAATGAAGTATCTACCCATCAGCAGGCATTGAAATAACAGTCTGTTGAATAGAAGAACTTTAATTTCTGAGTCAAACCTTGTGGGTGATGATAATGGAGAAAGTATGATTAAGGATGATGTGACATCTCTGTGAAATAAGAAGCAAGCAATATAGCTTTGTGCAAAATTGGAGGCAGGTAAAAAATAAATGAGACTTTTGCAAGAATATTAAAGTCATTATTAAAATCATAATAGAAAAGATAAGAGTAATAATGAATTAGTTTGGCTGAAACTAATCAGGTGTTAAAAGGTTTAACTAAGTGGACAATAGTAAGAAGGAAATGAAATGAAGAAAGTAGGCCCATTAATTTTTAAGAAGCTAATAGATCAGAAAAAAATAGCTGAGAATTCAGAGTTTCTTAAAAAGAAAATAAGGATGTTGAACTCCCAACACCAATGTGTGCCATGTAGCTGTAATCCCAGGGACCCTGTATTTGTCACGTTTCATAAGGTAGACATGAAGAGATAGACTTTGGCCCAAAGACCTTACAAGCTTTTCGCTGTTTATTTTTATGTTATTTAGTTTTTCTGCGTTCTTCTCTAATCTGTTCCTCACTGTTAATTTTCACTATCGTGCAGCAATTTTCCCTTCTGCAGTGCCAGTCCTTCCTGTTTCAGTGTGTCTCTAGTGCTCTCATCTGTCTGTTTGCTCTGTCTTCCCTGTGCTGTGTCCCCCCCATTGTCTAGTCAGATGTAAGCTGATCACAGAAATCTTTATGTTCCTTTGTTCGAAGCACCTCAGCACAGTTCTTCATTTCTGCTTTCTGCCTGACAATTGTGTTCATGGCTTTGTCATCCCAGTCAGTGGGAGTACAAGAACTAGCAGCATCCTGGCATCCTTTTTGAACGCACGCACTGGATAGTTTTGTTGAATGCTGTTCTGTCACGATGTTCAAAGCAAACATCTACTGCAATGCAGCTGTTTGAGCTCTGTCTGCACTTGGTACTATTTTTGTTTGCTGTTCAACACATTTTCTTAAACCTCTTTTAGTAAACTCGGATACATGCTGCAAGCTGATAGCTCTTCAGAGAAAAGCATAATCCCTAGGAGCTGCCTGCCTTGGCAAACATGTACATGCTTTTTAATGTGTCAACAGGCAGTTATTTAAGCAGTGTTTTTTCCTCTCAGTTTGTGTTAGCCTGGCCCAACACTTAAATATTTTTTTCATTTGCTTTCTCTTAAGGAGATCGGGTGAATGTCCAGAATTATAAATTTGACAACTGTGGATCCTTGCAGTCCTAGCTCAGATGATTTAGTTATTCTACCTTTTACACTCTATTAGAGATATATTAGAATACCAGTATTTCAAAACTGGGATCATGCAGTTGATATTACTCACAAGAGCAGTCCTATATTCTCTAAAATCAGATGTTGACATTCTGGAGAGTGTTTTCATCAGCTATTTTTTCCTTTTTCCCTGCCACAGTGCATTCCTGCCTGAGTAAAACAGTTTACCTCCACATCCTCAGGACAAAAACTACTGCTCTGTTGTTTTTCCCAATCAAGATAATTTCACATTAAAGGATCTTGCTCTATGTATGCCCAGGGCCTCATCTGTAATCATCCTTCAAATCTATGGTTTATTCAATAATTAACTTGTTGCTATAAGGCTCACACAGAGTGCAAGTAGTTCAGTTCTTTATGTAAAATCAACTGCTGATTTGAAAGCGGTTTAAAATATTTTTCTTTGCGAATATTTTTTTATTTTTTTCATTACAATAGTGAAAGAAATGGAAGCTGTTTTCATGTCATGGCCAAGTTAGAAACATTAGAGATGAGAGTCCTCCACCTCCTTCAGAGAATGAGACCTGCTACAATGGATTTTTTTCACATCATGTCTGGAACTCTTTCTGAAGAAAAGTAACTGTTACAGTGCTTAAAATACTTTGATAGTGTGGTCACAAATAGATATTGCTCTCTGGCATGGAATGATTACATTTTTGAGATCTGGATTTATTCCCTTCAGGTGTTTATTAGTGATAGGGGGCTATCATTTGAATCTTTGACAGCATCAGTAGTAACACTGATATTGTAATTTAACCAGTATTGGAATACTAGCATAACCTTCTTGACTTTTGGGGGGCTTTAGGACACTGTGGGTTTCCCCTTCCTCCCTCCCTTCCTGTTACAGGAACGTCTCATCTACAGCTGACGAGAAATTGTGGGAGCTAAGACTTTACCTCAAGATGCAGTGCCAAGACCCTGGCATGTTTCATCCTTTTCCTCCATGCTAAGTTATATTTTCTACTACTTATTACAGCTGCTTCCTCCACTTTGTCCCCTTTGGGGTCAGCCCACATTAAAGTAGTTTTGGTACTTAGCGAACTGACTGGAAGGAGTCATGGACAACACATCCCTACTGCCACATCCTCTTTCCTTGCTGTTACCAGAGGCAACACAAATGGCATTCTCCCCTTGCTGGGAAGAAATGTTGAGGAAGAAAAGTGGAGGTAAGGACCTGGTCCAGGAGCCTTAGATAAGCCAGGCCTGATCCCATGGAGAGTATCTTTACCAGAAGTATTTTTGCCTGGCAACTTTGAAGTAACACTACTGTGACAGTAACATGCCACTTCTCTCTTGAACATGGCTATTTCGATAGATTTGACTGTATTGATAAAGCCCTTGTATCTTGTGCATAAGAGCACAAACATCTAGTTTGTCTCTTTGTTTTTCCCTTAGTATTCACAGTTTGCTCTGGGCACTTGCAGCATTTAGGAAGAATATCAGTCTGATTTGTTGCCTGCAAGAGAGTCTAATTAAAACAAGAGAGCAGGATGGGAATTGATGACACATAGTGCAGCTGAGCTGCTCCGAAAGCTGAACATGGCAGCTGTGGTTTTCGTCATTTGCAAAGGCTCAGCCAACACGTTGGCCCACAGAGTTAAAATAAATGTCTAATTATGTTGTTTAATTATTTTGGTTCCAAATTCCTGCTTGAAAAGTATTGCAAAAGATGCGAGAGAAGCACTGAGAGTGCCATTATCATGACTGTAGCTTGCCAATAAATCAGAATCACGATGCTTTCTCTTAGTCAGGTTCCTTCCCTCCCTATGCTGGGTGGTCAGGCTGCAGAGGAAGGAGTGCATGTGCTTGAACCAGTCTCCAAGCCCTCTCCCCTCCCCTCTCACTTGGCACTGACTCAGAGCACTGTTTTTCAACATGATGCTAATTAGCTGCCGAGCAGTGAGATACTGTGAATGCTAGGAGAAAAGACAGAAAAAGACTTCAAAGATTTTTTTTTTTTAAAATTATATTGTGAAAGTAATAAAAGAAATATCTAATCACTGCTGCCTGGATCCAGCTATTTCTTGTATGCAATGAGACGTTGCTCCAGGTTATTCTGGGGTAAGGAGGTTATGGCTTTCTTCTTTGCTTTCTGTGGAGTAGCTATTCAGGGGACCAAAAAGAGGGAGCAAATATAGATTGCTGGGTTAAGTCTGGTGGCTAAACTTGGGCAGGATTCTACTAGTGGGCCAAGTAGAGCAAAATTGATGCAGCAAGAGAAACTGAGATTCCTGCATCAGAGCAGCCTTTTGTGAAGTGAATTGTTTTAGGTTTAAGCCCAGTTTGGGACATGGAGACCTTTTCACACACAGCTTAAACAAATGCTCTTAATTAAAGTGATGAGAACAATTAGGTGCTTCAGACTCTCTGTTGCTTTAGCCCCTGGTCACAAAATTACTTGCCAGTAAAGTGATTAATCCTATCTAGATTAATGGGTCCCCTCTCTTTGTACAAAGGCTGTCTATCAGTTAAGATGTTTGTGAATCAACTGTTCATCTGAATGGTCTTTACCAAGAACCCTGGAAAAAAAAGTGACTTTCCACACATAAATGGTTCCCACTGGTTGTGCGTATTTAAGTGGGGGCCCACTACAGCTGTAATTAATTTGCCATTCTTCAAATAGCTCAATAGCAGATGAATGTTGAATACATTGTCCAAAAGTAGGGAAAAAACTCTTTACAGAAGACTTCTCTTTTTCATCTGATTCTATTTGTTTTTTCTTTTCCTGATGTTAAAGTTCTTCCCTTCCCCCATCACGAAAATTCTGCATGACATGAATGAAGATGACTAATATAGTCAGTGCCCCACTTACTATTAATCTGTATGATCAAGGAGACCTCTGAAATGCGCAAGGAATACTTAAGAGTCAAAAGTTTGCAGTCATCAAACTCATGATTAATGCACAAATAAATTGTGACTGTAGATGATGAACCTGGTGAGCTATCTTGAGATCATTGTTTTGTTCTCCCACAAACTGAATTTCACATTTCTCATAACTATACTGTGACCTTTCTGGTTCTACATGGAACTAATAAGAGGGGAAAATGAAAGCCAGAGCATGAAGAAGCCAGGTCTATTCGGAATCCAATGTTTTGGCTTATTTTGAATGATGCACATTTTGCACTCCAAAGGAACTTACAGTTGTTAATTATTGCAAAGGAAAACTGGCTGAAGAGAAAAAAGATTTATCCCCAGAGCTTAGTGTCCATTTGCTGCTGATTGATTTATTAATACTTCTTTTGGAGCATTTGGTCAGTCAGCTGTATTCTCCTTTTTCCAGTCAAGGCTTTCTGATTTTAATTCTCAGTTTCCTCCCCAAACAGATGCCTTTTGTAATTAGAGCATTAAAAAAAGACTTTCTAGAAAGTCTACATAGAAGAAAGAGTAGGTTTAATTTCTTTTGTTCTAGTCTGATCCTGTGAGGAGTTTTAATGTGATGACTGCAGGGAAACCTTGGGGCCCATCTGAGAGTGGTAAGAATTTAAATGAGAGATTTTTACTTCTCTTAACATGGAGATAACATAAATTAGAATTTGATAAAATGTACAAATTAGAGTAAAATTAAATTTTTTCCACTGCCTTTGGGACTCTTAATCTTGCCAGTCCCTTTCCTTATTTCTCTTTTTGCATGTGAACATCTGTGAGTAGTATTTTATTCTCAAATGTGTTTCAGAATTTAATCGTATTTTCCACATACCAGCCATAGTGCCTTTTTATCTTTAACATTATTTTCAAATAATCCGAAGTAAATCTAAAATAGTATTTTATTTTCTGCACCTTTTAGCATTACTTTTCTATGGAAGAATTGAAAACAACTCTTAGATTTGTGGTAAGGGCAGAATCGATGCAATTACTCATGGGACATGAAAATATGCCATGATAGTTCCTACTTACTAAAATCCCTGATTTGATACCAGTTCATAAGCAGTTGAAGGGGACCAAAACTAATGTTAACTTCACCTTTCCAAATGTGGATTTACTCCCAAGTATGACTACTTCACATCTTGCTTGGTGAGAATGCACTTTCTTACTTTCAAAGGCTTACACTTGCTCCTGCCCACTGTAAAGTAGGACTTGACATACAACATGAGGCTGGTGTGGTAGGATGCATTGCTGTGATGCATAACTACTGCTAGAAAGACAAAGTATGTATCAGGTTGCAGCTCATCTCTCTGCTCTATGAAGATGTGTTGCTTACCAGATGCAACGATCATGGAGCCGCTATACCTGAGATTTCATTCTGCCACAGAGCAGAGAAAGGAAACCATGCTTCCTAACAACAACAATCTACTTTCACCCTCGAATGCTCATGCAAGGAAGGACCGCAGCTGATCTCACACGGTGTATGCATTGAAAAGATACTTCATCAAAACTGTGTCAGCTTCAAATTTTTAAGTTGAATACTACCCTGGATTTTCAAGCACCTTGTTAAGCAATGAAAATATTCAAGTTCTTGCAATTCTAGAGGAGTGAAAGTTTGACAGCATGGCAATGGGGCACCCTGTGAGCATGAAAAGATCAACAGGTGAGATTTTTCAGGGCAAGTATATAATTAAGCTAGCAAAAGGAACATTGAAAGCTCTTATAATAAGGATTGCTTTTCACGTCACAATCCATGCTTAAAAATGTTGTGGATAACTTTTTCTTTTGAAAAGGCTACAGTAAAGTGGAAATGGAGAAAGGAAGAAAAACATGAAAATGTAGTATATTCAGACCTTTTTCTGTCAGACTGTTAATGCCTGTTGTCATTATTACAACTTTTCTGCTGTTAAAGTAAAATTAAAAAAAAATCTCTCTTTTATTTTTCAGTGAAGAATTTGAAAGACTGAATGGATACATTCTTGCAAGATCTTCTTATCCAGAGCATCTCTGGAAGTGTCTGGTACTTCAGTGAAACATTAAGGCATCCCACATTGTTTCCTTTCCAGTTTTGAGAATTCTCCCTTGTGGAGATGGTCACTGGCTGCCCTGGCTCATCATACCATCCATTTGCTGTATCTCTTTCAACTTTAAGTGTATGTTTACATAGTTAAAACATGTGCCTTGCAAATTAAATGCTCAGCTAAAATCCAGTCAGGAGGCTGCCATTGGTGGATGCAGACTTTTTCCTTGGAATTAGTTGCCCTCTTCAATGAGGAATTGCCAGGATCTCCCATGTTCTAGGGTCATTATTCATCCACCAGAGGTGGTTAGGCCAATCTCAACTTTAACTTTCAACTCAAACTCACAGGAGAGCAGCTTTGGATGTTTCTGTCTTAGGTTTCTAAACTAGAGTACAAATGTTCTTGAGTGCTAGCATGGCAGCTGCAAGATGTGTGGTGTCTCACTCTGAAGGCTGCGTAACTTCTGTAGGGACACCAGTACTTGCTTGGGTCTAGATACATAGCGACTTGCCTGGAAATCTGGCTTTGCAGCACTTGGCTTGACTCTAGGAATGAGGGAGAACTCTTCAAGGGATCAGCCCACTCGGATAAAGAATAATTTGGGTATAGCAGCAAACTTTAGAAATGTTGCTACCTTGATTTTTACCTTATTTTAATGGTAGCCAGAATTAGATGCATGAAATTTGGACAAAATTTCAGTGTAATTTATAATACTTCTTGTACGTTTTCTAAATACATGACTGAGTGAAATTCTAGCTATTTATTTTTTTCCTCAAATGCCTTCGGATATTTTTACTTGGAAACAGTGTTCGTTCTTTAATAGGAAGTAAAACCACGACCAAAGTGCATAGTGTAGCTTTGAACAGTCTGTTTAACAAGTTTTCTCTTTCAGGGTTCAAACAATTAAAATTATGACCTGTCTGAAATTATACATAAGCTTTCTTTGGAATGCTTGCCTTTTTGATCTCCTAGTTTACATTTCTTTAATATTATTTGTTATTTAAAATGTAACTTGGCTTATTTTACTTAGATGTTACAGTAGCAATAGCACACTCCAGGTAATTCATTTCCAGTTGAGCTTCCCTCTGCTTGAGTGTTTAAAAAACCATTTGGCTTTCTGTATTTTATCTTTTAATGCCTCCTGCAGTCTAACCATTCAAGAAATTCACTGCATGTCATGGCCTATTGGTTTAATTTAAAAAGCTAAATTTGGAGACTCCACATGCTTTGCTTTCAGTTTTTCTAGTGTAAAGCTATCCTATCATGGGAAATTGGCAATGCACTTCACCATCATGGAAAAAAATCAGCGTTGATATAGTAGAAACAGAGCAGAAAAATACTTTGACTGTGTCATACTTGGCAAAATGTAGTATAGATATAAATGTGAAACCTGGTAAGGCTTCTAAAAAATTCCAGCTGTTTTAAGGTAATTTCTGCCTTGGTGGATCGAATGCCCTGAGTTAGCATGTGCAACGGCAGCACCAGGCAGATACTCACATGACTCAGGAGGTACTACAGGAATATCAGTACATCAGCATGCCTGTGCCAGTGTGGTTACTGCCTACATTTCTCCCTGTTTGGAGTGTCCAACTTGCGCTGCATGATAATCATGGCTCTTGTGGGTAGCTTTTGTGAAGACGTATCTAATGGCTGTGATGTAAACACAGCAATTCAAGAGCATCTCAAGTCACCATTTACCTTCAGGGCAGCATTTCACCTTCAGGATGGTCCCAAAATACCTTTTTTTGCTTGATTAGACTTGCTCATGTGGTATTTAAAGTCCTGGGGAAAATGACAGTCAACTGAGCAAGTTTGCACCCTCAGCGAGTTCTCCGGTGACACCAAGCTGTATGATGCTATTACCAAGCTGAAGGGAAGGGATGCCATCCAGAGGAATCTTGACAAGATTGAGAGGTGGGCCTGTGTGAACTTCATGAAGTTCAACAAGGCCAAGTGCAAGGTCCTGCACCTGGGCATTCCCGTGCACAAGGCTGGGTAGATAATGGGTTAAGAGCAGCCCTGTGGAGAAAGATCAGGGAATGTTGGACAAGGAACTTAACATGAGCCAGCAGTGTGTGCTTGGATCCCAAAAAGCCAGCTGTGTCCTGGGCTGCACCAAAAGAAGCATGGTCAGCAGGTTAAGGGAGGTGATTCTGCTTCTCTAGTCCATTTTCATGAGATCCCCACCTGGAATATTGCGTCCAGCTCTGGAGCCCCCAGTGGAAGAAGGTCGTGGACCTGCTGGAGCCTGTCCGCAAAAGGACCATGAAGATGATCAGAGGGCTGGAGTACTACCTCTCCTATGAAGACAGACTGAGAGAGTTGGGGTTGTCTTCTGGAGGAGACTCAAGGGACACTCTATAGCAGCCTTCCAGTACCTGAAGTGGCTACAAGAGAATTGGAGAGGGACCATTTTGCAAGGCCATGTAGTGATGGTACAAGACAGAATGGCTTCAAACTGAAGGAGGGAAGATTTAGATTAGTGTTAGGAAGAAATTCTTTACCCAGAGAGTAGTGAGGCAGCATAAGTTTCCCAGAGTTATGATGAACCACACCAGGAAGCATTCAAGGCCAGACTGGGTGGGGCTTTGAGCAACCTAGTCTAGAAAGGTGTCCCTGTGTCAGGGATGTTGAAACGAAATGATCTTTAAGATTGCTTCCAAACCAAACCATTCTATTATTCTACAGAAGTTTCCTATCCAGGTGGGTGTTAAAGGTCTCATTTCCCCTGTATATCTAAGCGTTTACCTTATCTGGCATTGGAAAGGAATATACTGAAATCAAGAATCTCAGAATCACAAAATATTCGGAGTTGGAGGGGACCCACAGGGATCATTGAGTCCAACTCCTGGCCTTGCACAGGACTATCCCCAAGTGCTCAAGAGTATTGTCCAAATGCTTCTTGAACTCTGTCAGGATTGGTGCTGTAACCACTTCCCTGGGGAGCCTGTTCCAGCGACTGATCACTCTCTGGGTAAAGAACCTTTTTCTAATATCCAAGCTAAGCCTCCCCTGACAACTTCAGGCCATCCCCTTGGGTCCTGTCACTGGTGACCACAGAGAAGAGATCAGTGTCTGCCCCTCCTTTTCCCCTCATGAAGAAGTTGTGACTGCAATGAGGTCTCCCTTCAGTCTCCTCCAGGCTGAACAGACTAAGTGCCCTCAGCCACTCCTCATACGGCTTCTGCTCAAGGCCCTTCACCATCTTTGTTGCCCTGCTTTGGACACTCTCTAAGAGCTTAATTTCTTTGTTATAGTGTGTTGCCCAAAACTACACACAATAGTCAAGGTGAGGCCACCCCAGTGCAGAGCAGAGCAGGACGATCCCCTCCCTCGACCGGCTGGCAATGCTGGGCCTGATGACCCCCAGGACATGATTGACCCTCCTGGCTGCCAGGGCACTGCTGGCTCATATTGAATTTCCCATCAACCAGGACCCCCAGGTCCCTTTCTGCAGCACTGCTTTCCAGCATCTGGTTCCCCAGTCTGTACCTCCAGGGTTGCCCTGTCCCAGGTGCAGAATCCGTACTGTACTGATCTGTACTGATCTGTACTACAGAGAAAAGCTGATTGGTAAACAAAGCATGCAGAAACCAAAGGTAGACACAGTTGATATCTAAGGAGTGGCAAGCAAGTCTGTAAGAGCTCCTGTCACAACCCCAGCACTGTAAACTGACTCTAGATAGCCCAGACCAGTAAGGTGCTCAGTCTAGATTATTACATGTCTGTAACTGCCTGGTTTATCGCTGCTTAACCTTGGCAGATCAGCTTCTGGTCCATTTGAAGGGCAATTTTCATCACAACATCCTGCCAAATAACACCTAGGCATAAATTTATGTACAGGAATGAAAATCTGGGCATTTTTAGGGTTCACGTAATGGATAGGAGGGGGTTCCTTGTCATAATGTGGTAGGAGTCTGTTCTGGGAAAAGAAGTTGGTTTGCATGTAAGGGTTCAGTCACACATTAGGATGAGGGAAATTCAGGTTAAATGCTTTCAGTAGATCTGTTCTGCCCCAGGGGAATGCCCTCCAGTGCCACAGAGCATTGGATGGGTTGTCACCTGTGTTATAGCTTTGCCATTGTTAAGGCACAAGTTAAAGTTTTATGGGTGCCAGAGAGGAAAGAAGAATATAGTTTGGCTCTAGGTATATCTACTTCATGTTCTGCAAACAGAAGCAAGCTTCAAATGTCAAACTGGCTGAACCTGAGCCAGCTCTCAGCCAAAGCTGTGTAGCTCTAGGTATTGCATTGCTGACTCTACACTAATCATTAATCTGAAAGGCAGAATTTCTTTAGGCTGGGTCCACTGCCACTCCAAGGCAACTAGAAAATATTGAACCTGCTGATAGAGCAGGCAGGTGCACTGCTTGAAGAGCAAGGGCATGCAGCTTAAGGCCTTGGACTCCTGTTAGCAACCTCCAACTGTTTCTGGGCTTGTAGCTGTTCTCCTTCATCTACGTCACAGAAATCATACCAAGTTTGGATTGATTGCAGTGTGATCAAAGCCATGCTGTGACAATAAGCAATTTGAGCTTCCTTTTTTACTGTTCCTGGCTAGACCACTACTGAGTTTTTAACTGTTTATAGCTTTATAACTCAGTTACTTATCTCCAGGTCACATCACATGCTGTGTATTGATTTTTGCTAATTTGTAACCTAACTTCTAAAAATAAAGCTTTTGCAGAATCATATTCAGAGGCCTTGTTTCTTCGCTTAGCTCAAATGCTCTATCACTTTTTTTCTCTATTGTGATCTGTTTAGCACATAGCGCTGTTACATATTTAGTAGGCACTTTCTTTGCAGATTTTTTTTGCTTTTCAGACCTAACACATTTTTGTAAAACAGTGGAAATCTTAATATATAAAAGATTAATATGTGCTTTTCTTTTCATATGGTCTGAGCATTAACATTCCATAAATAGCCCAGTTTTCCCTCTGAGTTGGTAAGTAGTCAAAGACTTCAGCTAAGGACATTTTTACTTTATCATCCAGAATGAGAACAAATTATATTTAACTGGCAATTATTGTTGGTATGGAAGTAAAATATATGAGTGTTTTCTAATTTAGTTTGGTTAATCTCATCTTCAGTGCTACTGAGTAATTGCTTGAGCAACCATCAAGACAAAAGACTCTTAACAAGCTCACAGACTCATATATTGCTATGGTATACCAATTTATGTTGCATCAGCATCATCTACCAAGAAGAGATTCCAGCCTCTGATCTCAGGAACCTTAAAATGCTTTTTATTTGCATTAAGGAAACTCTAAGAAATATAAAAATTCAAATTCAATATCATTGCGGAATTTCTGTGTTCACCAGCTGAAACATCACTATGTGACATCTAAAAAAAATCATCTGTTAATTCCAGACATACACATTCCCTATGAGGTTAATCTCATTTATGTTAGTTACATACACTGAAGGCTCAGTATCTATGAAATCATTTAAAGCATCTCCTGATCTTCAGTTCATTTGTTCATGTTGCCTTTTTATTCTGATGCTTTACTAATACAGTAAGTTCCAGGACTTGGGAGACCTGTTTCTGCAGTTCCAAGAAGGATACTTATGGAGCCAAAACTTGAAGGTCCAGAAGTGACTACGTATAGGAGTGGAGTATGTACCAGCCAGTAATCTAGGCATGGCACAAATAAAACCAAGACTGATAAATATGCCAGTGAAACCCAACCTG
Source organism: Pseudotriccus pelzelni (assembly GCA_035584735.1). Lineage (NCBI taxonomy): Eukaryota > Metazoa > Chordata > Aves > Passeriformes > Tyrannidae > Pseudotriccus > Pseudotriccus pelzelni. Next base: position 47,413,107 of record JAWMRA010000130.1, read on the forward strand.
GAGTGGAATTACGTTGTGCTAGGCTATGCACAAAAAAAAAAAAAAAAAACAAAAAAAAAAAAAAGAGCTGCTTTCTCTGTATCTGTACTAACTGGGGGGTCGAAATAACAGATGTAATAACTTTTCAGAGCTTTAATAAGCAAATTAAAACAAATGCTTGGCTCTCATAATTCAATTAGATTCTAAAATGCATTTATATATGAGAACATGGTCAGACTTCATCCTGGGGAATGATCATCTGATTCTAGTCACCTGCATTGAGGAAAGATGAATTTGAAACACAGCTGATTCAGAGTAAGACTACCAGTGTAGTTAGGGGACTAGGAGGTTTCTTACGTGACAGAAGCTATGCTGGAGTGTTCCTGTCAGATTAAAGCTGAAGGATGACAGTTATCTGATAATTTAATTAGTATCTAATACACTGCAGATTCAATCTCAGGTGAAGAAGAAGATAATGACAGATGATTATTTTGGTTCACTTTATCCTGAGTTTGATAACTTTTCATTCTTTTTTTCATGATTCCAATTCAATGACTGTTCTTAAGATCACTGTTTTCAAACATCTGTCTTACAGCGACCATACTTACGCAATTCTGGTACAAACAACCTGGAGCATTATGATCCTCGCAGGGTTACTCCAGACAAGAATATGAAAGAACCAAAGGCTTTGTGATCAATGCTTTTACTCTACCTGCAAGGAAGTTTATTGACTCATTTTCTATGTATTCTTAATTTTCCTGGTGTTTAAAGATTTGTTCGTTTGTCTCCATGAAGCCAAGATCGTCATGGGGAAACTTATGATAGAGGATTGATGTCTAATTCCTGAATTGTCATAAATAGAAAGTAAAAATGTTAGAACTTGAAAACCCTAAATTTTACACCAATTTTTGTGTTTTCTAAAAGCATCCAAAAATGCTTCAATTTATACAACTTTTCTTATATAGAGCACGTAATAATGCTGGCAAGCCCTTAAAAGGGCTTCTGGATAGGGTAAACATAAATTCATTTTAAATTCAGGAGTAGAATCAACAGAGGCTAAAAACCACTGCGCAAAGAAAGATAAAACTTAACGGAAATATCCACATTAAAAGGCATCCACGTTAAAAACAGCAAGGAAGGATATCCCTGCTCTGGCAAACACCATCATCATCAGTGCTTCAAAACTCATGCAGTGTCTGTAACTAGAGCAGAAAATTTTCCTTAGTTTGCCTTTATAGGGAAATTAGAGGCTTCTTTGTTTAAACAAAAGCTATCCCACTGATTTGAGCGCCACTGTGATCTGCAGTGAAGATCTACCGATGAAACAATGATTTTCTTACCTGAAGTAATTTCTTGTCTAGAACCACCAAATTTTAAGAAAGACACACAATTAGAAGGTAATGGAATTTCAATCTCAGATACACTCCTTAAGGCACTGAAAGTTATCTCTAAATCCTTTAACCAAGTCTCCTGGTATGTGTAGGTGCAAATGTTATTTATCTTAACATAAACCATCAGAAAACTCACTTTCAGCATCGTGTTCAAATAGTAAGAAGGTGTAAAAATAGTGTATCGATCTAAGAAGACACTCCAGCTGTGGTCTGATGTAAGAAATGATCTGAGGAGAGAATATCTATGGTGACTTGGACTGACAGTCTGGTAGTGTCCAAGCAGTTTCCTTACAGCAGAAGTTATCTTTTCAAGGACTGCTGGTGGTAAAGGAAATTTACTTACTATGGAAGGTGTTAGAACTCTTTAAATTAATTAATTAAAATCAAAAGACCGTTTGCAGCGTTGATAGAATTTTGTGTAGAAGATAAGGTTGTTTACTGTTATTTGAAACAGAACTTCAATTGCTATTAATTTTTGATGAAAGTAAAAGGTTGTTTCACAGAAAGAACCAATGCAGGAAAAAGTAAGCTTTGAAGATGCTGTAAAATTTTTCTGCTATAAAAATAAAGCCATTTAGAAAAATACTGCATATGTATGAAGCCAACTACATATTTACAAGCTGAGGCTAAACTAAGAGCATCGTGTGAAGGTGTTGAGTCAATGTAGGAATGACAGTAGCTAATTTCAAGTCCAGCCCAGCATGAAAGATCTCCATGGGTTTTTTGTTAGTCTTTTTTCTGTTTTTAGAGCTGTTGAAACGGTAGAGTTACAAAGCCATCTTTATTATATTAGCAGCTCCATACTACACCTGCCTACGTTTTATAACATTGTGCATAGCCTCTTGCTATATTCAAGATTGTCAAAAATAAAGGGCATAAAAAGCTCAAATATAGCTTAATAGCTGCCCAATTTATCACTGTCTTGCATTATATTGACATCACAGAAACATGACCTTGCAGAACACACAGATGGCTCAAAACCAATAAAATATAGAGTTCTGGTAGGCTCTACATTGTCATTTCTACTGGCTTTGTATAAAGATACAGATGTCTATGCAAAAAAACCCCAAACCAAACTCAAAACCAAACCCCAAAGCAAACAGAAAACCCCAGACCCAAACAACGTCACAGTAAGTCTTAAATGCACATTTCTTCTCATGGATTTTTCTTTTTATTCTCCCCCCCACTTCCCTGAGGAAGGGGAAGTTAACTTAATACAGTGGAATTTAATGAAATTTTACTAATATTGATATAGCCTTTTCTAGCAAAAATAGATACTTCAGCAAACATTAGGCAGGGCTGGTGAGGATTTGAGTTATGAATAGAAAACTAAACTCAGACTTCTCATTTAGCAAATAATGGCTATATTCAGTTGTATGTTCAGTACCATTCCCATTTTTATAAGGCTACCTAGCACACTACAAGAATGAAAATTTTCCTTCTCCCTCACCTTTCCTTAACTGTTATAATCTGTCTAGTTTTGTAAATGGCACTTATGTTGTAAGACTAAGAACTCACACCCCATCCTGCACTTACTCATGCTCATCCCTGTTTGACTTCAGGGTAGGGATTCTGTTATCTTCACATAAGTGCTTACAACCATTTTAGATGTTTTAAACACCTCCTTGGCTCCTGGTTACCACTTCTTCTGGTGCTGTATGGTAAAACCTAGACTGCACCTGCCAGTCCTGTGCAGATGTTTACCTGGATCTTAGCAAAGCTTTTGACATTGTTTTCTACAGCACCATCCTGGAGAAACTGGCTTCTCATGGTTTAGATGAGTGTAGTCTGGGTAAAAAAACTGGCTAGATGGACAGTCCCAGAGAGCGGTGCTGAACAGAGTTACATCCAGCTGGTGGCCAGTCACGAGTGGTCTTACCCAGGTCTTAGTATTGTGGCCAGTCTTATTTAATGTCTTTATTGACAATTTGGACAAGCAGATTAAATGCAGCCTAACCATGATCTCAGACAATGCCAAGTCACTTTAGCACTTTTCTGTTTCTATCTTTCTGTACCTCAAATGATAAACATCAGCGTCAAGGTCTCAGTTTTGGTTGCTCTCCATGTTCAAAACCTCTAGTGAAGAACTGATAAATTGAGAAGGATCATTAGGTGTTTGTGCTGGGGTTCACTTGCAATGCAGCTGCTGCTCTGTAGTGCAGTTGCCTTGGTAGGTGCTGACAGGGTTTGCTTGCCTCACAGCTCCTGAGACCTGACTCCTCACTATTTGCAAGGGAAGTGAAGATATCCAGGGGGCATGTTCTAGTCAAATCCACTTTCACTCCGCTTTATTGTTAGTCGTATCTTATTACTTACATATTTTAGCTGGTTTGTTTTTTCAATTTCAATAGAAAACTTTTCATTTCAAGAAGTTGATCTCTATGGATTTTGGCTGAGAAAATTTTCTCCTCTTTGATATTGCTGAGATGGTAGATTTACAAATAGATTGGGTTTATCTGTGCCATATCGTTTCCTAATAAACTGTCCTACCTGGAAGCATGATGTCCCTTCCTCCTGGCCCCTCAGTATGGGAATAAGATGAGAAGATTAACTTGATTTTAATGAGAATGGCCCTAACAGAAGCAAAGACCATTCCAGCTAATTTCTGCTGTATGAAATGTTTTAGGGTAGTATCTCTTTCCATTTTTCCCTGCAAGGTGCTTGCGTATAAAAAAGTGTGTCAGGAGAAAGGGGACCTGCAACTTGATTCACCATTACGTCAAAGCTCGCTAATGCCCAGGCTGAGAATTTGCAGATGTGGAAGTTACCTGATTTTTCAAACCTTACTAGTCTTATTGTGAGCTAACTGTGATGCTACCAGCCTTTGTTGACTGCCTCACTGTGGAAGTCCCATCTCAGCGTGTAGGAGACAAGGAGGTCAGGCCATCCCTCAGCAGCTCAAAGTCTCAATCCACTGGCAGAGGAGCATGAAGATTGTTGTTTGAGAGGGGTGACCTTAGCTGCAGCAATCAGCTGTGCTCACAGTCCTTGCACCAGGGCAGGCAGGAAGGAAAAGGGTCTGCATGTGCCTCTGATCTGTGTCGATCTGCTAGCCTGCCAGAGGGGCCATCTGAGGTGGGAACAGTTTTTGCTGTTCCCGGCAGCCTTCAGTGCAGTGCAATTGCCTGTTTGCTGTCCCCTGTCACTAAATAGCACTGTTTGATTTAGTAGCATCTAATGCTTATCTTGATAACAAGACATACAGGACAATAGAGAATTAATTTAAATTATCTGCAAACCCAGTGACCCACTTTCTATTTTAAATAGAGCAGAAGTGTTTAAAATATACAGCCTTGCAGAAGGATGTGTTGAGAGCAAATGGTTATGCTTTGCGTAATACTCTTACAAGGAAAAGTTAATGTGATATGACAAATTATATGTAGAACTGCAATGATAAAATAATTGATCTTCTGAAGATTATTTTAATTGTTTCATTGTGTCTTTCATATGCAAATAGACAATTGCTGGTTTTATGAACTATATGACAGCTAAGAGGGAACTTATTAGCTGCCTTGTTAGTAGCATTCAGCAAACTGTCATCTTCCCCATACAGGGAACATGTATAACCAAGGTCCAGAAAAGATAACTCTATTATTGCAGTTTAGACTTCATATTCTCACATAATTGAATTTCAGAGAAACAACTATAATACCAGGTGTGCAATTTTGATCTTGCTGTAGAAAAAAAAGTATTTCTAATTTACCAGGCAGAGAATGCTTAACCCTACAACAGAATGATAACACCTACTTTATCAACATGTTCACTATCCATGTCAATTTGTACAGCACATGATTACTACTGTTTTAAGTAGTTGCAGCTATCAGTGAGGGCCTTTGCACAAAGGGGAGCATGTTCAAAGACAATAACCTTTTCAGGAGTTAATGGTGCTATAATTTTCTTAAAATGTCTTTTTCTGCTTATGCAACTGTCTATCACTTTGACTAATATGCCTGTATCACATACTGGTCTGAATAACTCTTTTTTTCCTATTTTCTTGATTTATTAAAATGAAAGATCTTAGCTAATGAGGCAAAATTATATTTTTAGAGAATATTTCTACAAAGAGCCTTAGTTCTCTCCTGTTTGTACAGTGTTTCTTTTTCATCAGCTACTTTCTTGTTTCTTACTCTTGTGTAAGTAGATCATTTACGAATGAAAAAAATACTAGGAAAAGAGCCTGAATGGTCTCAGCAGTAGTGTCTCCTCAACTCAGATCCTGTCAGCATTTATGATAACTTTAATGTATGTGTCTTGCCAGGTGGCCCCCTCAGTAGTTAGACTGCTAGCCTTCAAACTGAACTGAATAAGTGTACTCTCAACAATGTTAATATATATATATTTAAATTATGCACGATACTGAGATGGTGTTTTTTTTAACAAAGACTGCGGAGATCGAAGGTAGAAAGATAAGAGAAACTATTTTGTCTGTGTCCTGTACTGAAACTGTACTGTGATGCTGTTCCCAAAGGATGTAAAAATCCTCTTAGACTGCAGTGACTTTCTGCAATGACAGCTGAGTCATATTTTTGTCAGGTTTTCTCGTGGCATTTCTTATGTCTAAGAACTAGCGTGCTAAATTTAAATTTATTCCTCCAGATAATAAAGGAATTGTTGAGAACAGTCAGAAACCTTTGCTAAACTGATAACCACACTTGTCCTGTCTCAAATATAAAATAATAAACCTATTTTATTTTTGTTTGGTTTTTAGAATGTCGATAAAATGTTGCTCATTGTTGAAACCAATGAAACCCATTTTTTGTGTCTTGTATGTGGATTCCCTGGTGCAGATGGGTTGAAACCAGAACACGACCTTTACCTTGGAACTTGCATGTCTTTTCTTCTCTCTCTGGTCACCTATATTTGCAGAACTTCATAGAACTATTGAAAATACTAAGGTGTAATTAAGGATATAAAGTTAGGGTATAAAGTAAGGATATTAAATGTTAAAGATGTTAAAGTCACCTTTATGGTATTTAAGACAGGATGTTCAGCTCTGTCATATTTGTCTGATAAATGGCTATGACTTCAAAAGAGAAGTAGCACACAGGGATACAGACAAACATGTAGATATTCACACAGAGATGTGAATCCTTGGTGAATTTAAACCTCATTTCCTCCAGGCGAAGACCAAGTATGAGCAATTACAGCTTGTCAGTTAAACTGAGGAAAATCTGTGCTGAAGCCTAATATAGACCTTTTTCTTCAACATTAAGCCTGTATATAAATTAACCTGAAAAGGCTGAAGTTATAGCTTACAGCAGTAAAAGATGTACATGATGTTTAGGGGCATTAACATGCATTTGCCTTTACTGGTTATTTTTTAGCTTGATCTTATGCTCACTAAAACATGCTGTCAAATCTGACTAATGTCACTGGTATTTATCATTTGTAGTGCAAAAGGATAGAAATAGAAAAAAGATATACTGCCTTTACTTAGCGATATTAAATGGTCAGTAGCTGGTTATTCTACTACAGTTTTCAGTGTTCAGGTAACTCTTACCCATGAGTTCCAGTATTTGATATCCAGACTCCTCCACCTCTCAGGGGAGTGTCCCATACATTAGAGAGATAAAATGTACTGTGAAACTTGATAACCCTAAATTTCCTTTGTTGGTCCTTGTGTAAAAGAGCACTTGCTCAGGGTTCTGAGGTATTTGTTTCTACCAGCTCAGCAGATGAGATTTTGACACAGTGAAACTTGGTTTCAGAAACCCAGCTGTGCCTAAAAAGGGAATTTGGCACCTATGTTCACGCCCCAGAGTCTTGTCCTTTTTGCTTGAAGGAAAAAGCTAAATACATCTTGGAAAGGGAGGTACCAAAGGCAGCTGGCAGATATTTTGAGAAGCACAGCATCTTAACTGTTGGATGTGAGCCCTTCAATCCCTTCCTGGATTTGGGTCACAATTCATGTCCTACTGCTGTAAGACACAATTTGAGATGGAGAGAAGAGTTACTGTGTGTGCATATAGAGCCGGTGGGTGTCTTTAATCTTAGGAACCACTAAGTTTTAGGGCCTTGTAGCAAGCTGTTCATTAAATACTTGCAAATTTGAGTCCTTTTTTCCCCCATCTCTGATATTTAGTTCAATGACAGGTGGAAATAGAAATCTAAGGTATGCAACTTCTTAACAAACCTTTAGGGTGTCTGCTAGCTCTGGGAAGGTGGGTAGTGTTATCTGCTGCCATGGCATGGCAGATTCCTGCCCGTTATTAAACTCAGTTATTCTGTAAAAATCCTATTTCTTTTCCTTAAGGATTTGGGATTAGCTAGTCAAGGAGTCTTTCGCTTCAAAGGGTTAATATTGCTATATTTCTGCCACCCTTTGGGGAAGAAATGCTGTCTCGTGTGGGTGAAGAGGCAAATGAGCAAAATATGGATGTCTTGGTCAGAGAACAGTGATTAGATCCTCATTAAAGGGACAGAAAGAGACACTGTAACTATAGTAACCACTGCGTATATGATGCTCTACCCACCTCTGTGTAACCCACTTGGTTACAAAAAAGATTTAAAGCTATTGTTACTTGTACAGCTCTTCCTCTAGCTGAAGAGTCACATCATAAATGCTTGTCAAATATGCATATCTACATATATTTATATTTGAATATTCACACACATACACAGACTCAGAGAAATTGATTTTCCTTATGATTAGCTAGACAGATGGATAAATTAACCCATATAAATATCCATCAGTGGTATTTTTAATATTTTTTCTTGATGACTAATGGAAAAGAAATGCCATAATGACTCAGAAAGCATGTTACCATTTAAGAATAGTTGTATCTTTGTGTATATTTTCATTCTCTCAAGCCTTACATGTTTAATTTCTGCTGCTTCTTTCTAATAAAATACCATTTACGTGTAAAATTTGTGTAAATGGAGTATGTCTCAGAAATCCTGCTCCCTATGTCAAAGCCGGTTTCCAATCTCTTTCAGGTTAACAGTGCCATTAACCTGTTCCCCTGCACTCACTTCACACCTGGCTAACTGCATTAATGCACGATATTCCTCACCTACTTGGAACTAAATGACTAACATTTAGCTTACTGATATGATCAAGCATAAATCAGAAACACAAATTGTTAGCAAATGTTCTCCCTTCTAAGAAGGTTGTGGCAAGGTTTGTAATATTCAGCCTTGTCAGTCTGGCCAAAATCTTCTGATTCTGCCAGTCCTCTACTGAAGTTCAAGGGCCAATGTAAGTTAAAATTAATGCCTTAGCAGCTGTTTTCAAGTCCTATATTTTGTGAACTTTTAGGTAGAATTCCTGAGAGCTTCTGGTCAGCAGAACTGAACACGTTTCTTTGATTTGACACTGATATTGCCAAATAACAAGTCCTTTCATTTAATGGAGATAATGAAACTATTTAGGTGCAATAAATGCATCAGCATTAAGGAGACCAAATTTCAATTGAAGTTTATCAAGAGAGATTCCTTTGCTAATGTCAGAGAGGGGATATTATAATAACTGAAATGCTGGAGAGGATCAACTACATTTCGACACAATTTCTTTTTACAACAGAGGAGTGTAAGCACAGCTACCTAGTCTTACATTCATGCCTGTACTTCCAGTCACTGAAATGTAGGGGGTTTGTAAGTCATGAGACCTAGTCTGATAGATTTTTTTTTACCTTTAGACTGGTGCAGTAAAAAGTGTAATTTTTCTTTTTTTCTCTGACTGCTCCTGCATGTTTTCTATCTGCCTTTAACTTTTGGAGTAGAAAAGAAAAAAAAAGTTGTCTTTCACTGAAATATCTCCATTAGTTTGAATACCAATGCAAAATTTCACTGAAACATGAGCTCCACTGAAATTTCTTCTGATTGCAATAAGGTGCAGGTTTTCTTATTTTCTGAGATAAAATCAGGCTTTTCAGGATTAGGACCTTCCTGATAGTCCCTGGGCATGGGCTGCTGCTTGCCCTTTGCAGCTACAGGGCTATGCAGTGAGTTATCCTGGCCCTCACACTGAATAGCGGCCACACCAACTCCTGGGACTTTCAGTTTGTTTTTCTTGCGTGTCTTTTCTTGCATGTTTTGGTCAGGGAGTACGTGGAGGCTTCAGTTTCTGAGGTATGCAGAAAGTTCAGCATATACAGACATTTGCACACCATAATAGATAACTGAGAGAAAAACCTGCATGTGTGGAATCTGCCTCAGTTTCTCATTGCACTGGGTCTCTGTTAGGTTTGGGTTAAGGTGTCCTTGGTTTCCTAGAGTGTTCTCTTGGGGACACTGCATAATTTCTTCCCCGGAATATTTCTTGCCTAGGTGTGCAAGAAATGGCAGCAACTCTGAACAGGAGTGTGCTGAGAGGTGACAAATGAGGAGTCCTGTATTATCTGTCTCGAAAGTCACTTTACAAAGTGTTGTGAAAAAATGTCTGTGGCCTGCAATTATTTCTCTTCAGGGTACATCAGAAACAACCAGAGAAACTTTCAAGATGTATTGCCTTAGGCTCTCACCACCAGTGACACAGAAAAAAAGAATTTGTGACACAGTTCCAATTTGTTGTTCTGAATACAGTTGATTTGTAACCTGTCAAAATTAAAAAAACCCACCTCATGTTTCTATTATACTTGCAGCACAGGATGTCAGTGTAAGCATCTGGGGGACTTTGGTTTTTTGTCAGTCTATAGATGTAGTGGTATTTTTAAGCATCTCAAAACATACAACAGGTATGCCTTTTTTCTCTTTGAAATGGAACAATACTTTCTGGGTTGTTTCTGAACACACAACAGAAATTCTTTATTTTCTGCAATGCTTTTAATAAAAAAATTAAGGGTATTTTCTTTTTCATACTACATGAATTTACTGATTCACTTCTTCCCCTTTCAGACCAGTCAGTGGACAAATAAACACTTTGTTATCTAGCTGAGATCATGGCTAGTATCTTTTTGTCAGTGCATATGAAGTGGTAGGGTGAAATTCCATGGTCTGCAGTAACTTTAAGTTTTGCATATCCCACCTGACAACAAAAACTGTTATATATTTGTGCAAATTAGTCTCTGGAAACTGGGAATCAGAGTAGCATTTATTGTGATTATGTGCATGTACAGAATGAACACTTGGAACAGAGTTATGAAATCAGATAGTCAACCTTGGCATTTATAATTACATCTCTACAGCTGAAAGGAGATATACTCCTTTTTTTCTATTAAAAATTAATGTCTGCTAAATTTCAAACCTAGTTTCCCAGTCTGTATTCTACAATGTAATTAGATTTAAGACTGTAATATAACTTTTCCTGCCAGTTGCAGGGAATGGTGGGGAAAGAAACAGAAAAACCATGCAGATGCTGAGATGTTTCTAGACAGGTGTTACCAGTAGAATTTTGGTTTTGTGGATGATGGATTGGTTTATGCGACACTGAGCCTTCTGCCAAAAAATGGGGTCCACTGGTCTCAAAGGGGAAAAAAGCTTTTAGTTCAGGAGTTAGAAGGACTCATTGAGAGAGGTTTATAGTAGATTTGAATTATCCTGGAGAAAAGGAGGCTCAGGGGGAAACCTTATCACTCTCTACAACTACCTGAGAGGAGGTGACAGCAAAGTGGGAGTTGGTCTCATCTTCCAGTGAACAAGTGACAGGATAAGAGAAAATATTGCAACCAGGGGAAGTTTGGATTAGATATTAGAAATTTTTTTTCATTAAAGGTTTATAAAGTATTGGAACAGGCTGCCCAGGGAAGTGTTGCAGTCACCATCCTTCTGAGTATTAAAAGTTCATGTGGATATGGCATTTGAGGACATAAGTTAATGGTAAACATGGTAGTGTTATTAGGTTGATGGTTGGACTTAATTGTCTTAAAGGCCTGTGATTCTGTGATTCTAACTTGCTATTTGTATCATCAAATGATCTTCAGAAAATCTTTAAGTTTTGTTTCCCAGTCTCATTTTGTGTGAATTTCTTTTTTATTGTTTCAGGTTGTGGGCTTTTTTGTTAGTTGTTTTGCTCATCTGTTTGTTTTGTTTTTGCTAGCCATGGTCCCCAGTTATACTGTGAACTCTCTGTTCGTTGCCAGACTAAACAACATAGGGCGTGCTTGTTGAGACAGATAGATGTGAGGTTTGTCTCTGGTCCTGGTACAGTTAACCCCTGAGGCTGAAACCACTCATTATAAGCTTAACTCCAAGATTTACAGAGTGACAGACTTCAGTGGTGTGATTCACACTGCTACATATGCACACAGGTGTTTGCATCTTGAGACCTGTAAATGTCTGGCTGGAGGAGTATTCAGAAAACGGATGGATGGATGGATAGATGGATGGATGGATGGATGGACGGACGGATGGAATGATGGATTAACTGGGGAGAAAATGAGCATAGAAAGGGTCCATAAACTGAAAAAATGAGAGCTGGTGCTGTGCTGGCTGGACTGATTCTGCCTGACACCTAAACACCAGTCGGAAGTGGGAGTTTTGACATTGCTGCTCCACAAATGTAAATGCTGGAGGTTCCATCTCTGGTCTCTCCTAAAGAAGACTAAGTTTGGAAAGGCAATCATGATTTTATTATTTAAGAGTATTTAAAACCATCTGTGTAGCGTCGCTGTACTTCTGAGAGGTACACCACCTCTGAGTAATGCAAAACATGGACCACTGCATGACATATGTGCAGAGACACATTTGGACAGTGTATTGTATTTGGTTCTGGTTAATAGTAATTAAAAGTAATTAGACTTGGTAGTCTATGTAAAAAAGCCTGGTTGTCTCAATTTCCAAAGGATACGTGGCACAATAAAAGAGAAAATAGGAAACTAATGCTTTTCATAGTAATATCTTAGAACTTTGATCCAGGTTTCCTTAGCGTACATGCTTCATTCATCAGGATGTATAAAGTAGACAACTAGTCCTTGGGTTAACTTGGGCCAAGCACAGTTCAGTCTCTAGTCCTTTAATTCTCTTCACCCCCAACCTCTTTCCAATATTCTTTCAAAAAGCAATCAGTAAACTTTTACTCTTGAGTAACCATGACATTCACATGGGATCAAGAACCTAATGAAGTCTGCTGTTTAAAATACCATTCAGAAGTCCTGTTTTTACCACTGCAGTATATAACTGTCTAGATCTTGAGGTGAATCCTAGCAGTAACTCTTTACCAGAGTTATTTCTCCAGACCTGTTTTAAAGTATATTTAATACTAGTTTTGGACTCTTGGTCACTATTCCTCAAATCAGAACATCTTTGCTTTAGTTCCCTTATAATTCACTGTGATCAGAGGGCTTGAGCAGCTATGAAATGCCCCAGTTTTGGTCAGAATCCTGGAAGCTATTTTGAGTCTCAGATGATATTCGTGGTCCATCTACCCCACCAGGGTGCTGCTCTGCTTGCCCTCGCTGCAGTTCAGCTGCATTCCCTAACTGCAAGTGACCTCTACCACCTTTCCCACTTCTTTGCCAAGTGGGAGGTAGCACCGTTCACAACCCAGAAGTGCAAATGCTGCGCGCTGCATTTCCACGGTGCTTTTTGTATTAACTCTTTCCTCTCTCTTCCCTAAAGGCTGTAGAACTTTTCAGCCCACCCAACATTTTCAACCGAATGTGACAAAGAAGTAGAGATCTCCAAGATATGAAATTGGTCTGAGTTTTGTAGGTGGATGGTGAGAAGGGAGAGATTTATCTCTTTCTGATAGAAAGTCTGGTGTTTCTGAGCTCCGGACTTCTACCTTCTGTTTGGCTTACTGATCAGCCAGTACAAAGCATGATAGCTCAGAAATCTTATAAGCATGGGCTGCTGCTTTCTCTGTGTACAGAAAAACAGATTTCATGGGTTTTCCTGCTTAGTAATGATTTGTTCTCCATGTGTGGCTTTTCATATTAAACTAGTAACTTCTTGGCAAGGTGTAACCCAAAGTGAGTTTTCTGATAACATTTTTTCTGAATTCATGGAAATGTTCAGCTCAGATCAGCATAGCAGTGAACAAGAATTAGCACCAATAGAAGCAGTGTCAGAAGTCAAGAAACATGGATTTCACAGCATGAAATCAGAATATACTAAGGCAATAAAATGCATTCACATCTGAAAAGAGGCTATAATGGAACAAAAGCAAATTTAAATAGAAATTTTGAAGTTTCATGTGAGGCACTTAAAGGTGGCAGAGGTTTATTAAAGAACAGATTTAGAGACAGATGCTCTTCGATTTTAGTACTGTAATTACTGAGGCTGCAGGCTGTGAAGCTAAAAGAATAAGAGAAAACTTTAAAATATACATAAATGCACTGTTGCTAACTGCGTAGCAGTAAATTCTGCACTACCCAAAGTAGAAGCCACTGTTTACCAGCATATACATTGCAAAATAAAGTGTTTTATATATTTTTTTACATTTTTTTCCCAAAAAACACTTTTTGGTCCATGTCACTAAACTGCATAGGTGCCCCAGGCACCCATGTTAAGGGCAAAAAAGAGGAGTTTAAATCTGATGGGAGGAGTGCAGAAAGAAAAATGAGGGTCTGCCGTTTCATTTTTCGCCCCAGCTCATTTGAACCACACTGTGTAAGGTCCCCGTTTGGTAGGCAACATGATGGGACTGTGCTCACAAAACCCAGCTGAACATGAGTGTGCCATGAAGGTTAACTGTCCATCTTCATCAAAGGCTTTGACTGGTAATTATATTAGTAAATTGAAACATTATGTTCTTGTGCAGCAAGAGAGGGAAACATCATTCTCCCAGTACATGAAGCTTTTATCAGTTTGGTTCTACTTTAATGCCCTATTTATCTGTAATCTCACTTGACTGCAGTCATATGTTTCTGTGATACTTTCTATATGAAAAGATTTGCATCATTTCACACATTAAAAAATCAGAGAATAATTTTCTGCCACAGGTCCTTCCATGGCTTTACTTTTTTATTTAAATTTTATGTGTTTATTTTTAAAGTTTATTTGGTATGATATTATCAAAAACCTACAATGTTTTCCTTCATGATACAAAATCTTTAATTAGTTCTGTAATTGTTTATTGAGATTTGAAGTAAGAAGGAAAGACTTTTGAAAGACTTCTTCTTTACAGAAAGAAAGTGAAAGATGATTTGTAGAAAAACATTCAAATTATCATGAATGTAGAAAATACATCTTATGGAGGTTCAGATATGTTAAAATACACGGAACCCAACAAAGCTGAAAAATAATAAAAGGTCTTGTAACAGGGTAAACAATAAATAGAATAAGTGAACAACTGGTAGATGACAAGACAAAAATGTAAGTATTAAAGACAGCATTCCTGTGAGTCCAGTATTTAATTTATTAACACTAAACTTTCATGCCATTAGAGATGTCCTAACAGAAAATAATAATGATACAAAGAAGAATACCTACAAGTTTTTTTTTGTTTCTAAGCCAATGTAATACTATTAACGTTTTAGAAATATAAATGAACAAACTATGCATCAGTTCAACATAAATCATTGTAGCCTTTCTGGTAGTAATGTATTAACAATAATGCACAGGAACGTTATGTCTTAACATTAGCATTTACGTATTATGTGTAAGGTGTTTATCAACTAGGTAACACACATTTGAGCATCAAGTGTTCAAGGGTTTTAGTAAAGTCAAGCCCTGCCTTCCAACATACTTCCAAATACCTGGTTTTCAGCTGTTGTTCTTGGCAGTAGGAGTAACACAAAATCAGCATAAGCTTTAAGGTAAGTAGCAATGTGATTCTTTTAAACAATAAGTAATACAATAACTATAGCTTACAGAAATAAAATATCTGTGTATGAAAATGAAATAATTTTACAGAATAAATTACTAAATAAGAATAAACCCATATATGTTGAGGGATCAGTGAGCTTGTTCAGATGAACATTAGACTTGTTTAAATGTACTCTTATATAAATATTTCATATAAATATCAGTATTTATGTAAATATTAAATAATACATTGAATTATATGATGCACATACTATATATAAATATTAAATAAAAATGATAATAATAATCTGATGCATATGATGAGCATGCATGTCTTAAAACCTGGAGGTCCCCTGGACACCTGAGTGCTGTAGTTTTCTACATTTGTGTACACCACCATGGCACATTATAAGATGAAACACATGCACACATTTTATTTTATTCCCTTTTTTACAAGTGTTTCAGGAACCTCTTTTTCTATGGTTAGAAATACAGGTGTGCCAATCCTATTTTCTTCTCCTGAACTGTGCTAAAATGGTCATGATTTTGCTCTATGTAATTGCACCACAGTATCATGTTAAACTTGTTTAACTAAATCAGTTACATTCTTAGTAATACCCATTTAAAGTGATAATAGAGGGTGGTAATAATACTCTTTAATTGTAACTTCATAATCACAGTCATAACTTTTAGACTTTTAGAGTAAGCGTGGTCAGTAATGCAGTGATGAAGCACGATGTTGTTTCTCTCACCATATATAGCTGCAAATTTTACCTATGACTGGCTACAGCTGTAGCCTATGACGAGTCTACAACTGCTGCATCCAGGCCTGATGGAAATAGAGCTTCTCACAATAGATCTGTGTTTCCATAGCCCTTAAACAGCCCCATACCATGTGCTCCTGTGTCTTCCACTTGCATTCATCAGCATAGCAATGAATTAGAGCAAGCAAAACTGCTTACTGGCTGTTCCAGTCTGATTTAAAGCACGGCACATACAGCAAGCCATGGCCGGAGTGAAGATTATTTCCAGTAGAGGAGAATTTAATATGTTAGTGGTTCAGAGCTTTACTGTTATTTGCTTGTGGAAAGTAAGAGCCCAACCAAAATTCTAAATAACCAACAGCAGAAAAAAAAGTGCTCAAGTGGTGCTTGCACTTTTTTTTTTGACATGTTCTGTATCACATTCAGATCTACAAGCAACAGGGCTTAGATCACCTTAAAAAGATTATTTAGAAAGCATCCATAATTTTCTCTTTTTCTCATGGATATTGTCCAGTACTGCAACAATCACAGGGCCTGAGAGATGTGTTTTTGTTAAGAACAGCTTAATGAGCTACTCTCCCAGAAAGTTAATTAGGTCAGTCTTCTGGGTTTCAGCCATTATTTTTAAAACAAACAAAACATACTGATAAATCTTTCTCTTGGATTTCTTTGGGTAGATGTTATATGATGATGTCAGGCTCAGTGCTGCACTCTTTTGCTAATGGTAGCATTGTATCAAGGAGGACACTAACAATTGCAAACTTATCAGAAGCAAAAAATTAGCTGACCTAATGCTTGCAACTGTAATTAAACTGAACCCTGTGGCTAACAAGAAAGTTGTGAGAAATGAAGCAAGAAATTGTTCGTTGTCTGTTGTGTCCTCTACTCTTTCACATTAATATTTTTAGAAGAAAACAGTTATTAAAGTTTTCTGTTATGTTCACAGTGGCAAAGTTTGACAACCATTATAATGATGAACAGGCCTGAGGCTTGGGATGGGCAAATTGGCTAGAGAAAAAAAAGGACAGTTGTTAATTATCCTTATCTGTCTCTGATCAAAAGAAAATTATCTTTAACTGCTAATTTGTTAATGACTTTGGCCTTTACCTGTTGCCCAATAGTTGTGACTCTTCTGGTGCAATCTGACCAGCAAGTGATTATGCAGGTTAGTATTTTGCACTGTTTGAATCATCACTTAATGTATTTTAGCTTAAAAACAGATTTAAGCTAGGAGAAGAGCTGCTCCACTCTTAACGAAGCAAGCTGTTTGATAACTGTAGACTACTGAGGTTGAAATTTTTGCTCATGTTTGCCTTTTTGAAGTCTTATGAAAACTAACAGAGGAATTATAGTCCTAGTAATTCTTAGTTTGATTGTTAGGTGGTGTACTTGAATTTTAATATGGTTATCATGATGAAATTCATCCCAGTAATATGTCGAATAATACAGCTCTGAGCATTAAGCTTGTTGGTATTACCAGCAGTGAGCTATAGAGAGGAGTGACCATATGCATTCAGGCTCTGTGAAAGTGAGCTCTAACTGAAAAAACCACTGGCATGATTTTCAGGCTTGCTGTTTCAGCAGCTTATGGGTGGTGCCATGTCCCGCATACTTAACTAATACTTCTTAATACCAGTCCCTGTGCCTCCTGCTCTGCCCCTGCAAGACCCTGAGCCCCAGGACCTGTGCCTGAGCCTGCAGACCACTGTGGGCACAGCTCCCCAGTGTCTGGCTGCTCATGTTGGGCACTCAGAAAGCATGCTCCCGTCTCTCCAGTCTTCTTCTGGTATTTCTGGTTTGGTGTGCTGAGCTATTCCTCTTATCTCAGAGCTTCCCTAAAGTACGCGATATTCCTGCAGAAGGTAGCTCCAAAATCTGTGCAAGTCCCTCATGTGTATGTGTGTGTGTTAAGTGCTGAAAGTCTGAATGCAATATTTTACCTTATTAGGAGTGAGCCTTGATCTGTTTCTATTATCAGATGCCGAAAATCTGTGTGGTCTTGATGCTAGAGTTTTCTGACAAAAACAACATAAAAGTATTTTCATCTCCTTTGTTCTTTGCTGAAAACATTTAAGTACATTTTCTCTGAAAATATTCTAGTGTATAGCTACCAAGACGATCAATTTTCAAAAGAAAGCTCTTAAATATGAGTGATTAATGACTAGAGGCACTGATGTGTTTTAATTATTTATTTTGAAAGGAATAGGATTTACTTGTAAAAGGGGTAAGAGTAACACAGCATTTATCATAAACCTCAAGGCTCTATTAATTAGTCAAATTTCCTTATTGGCTTTAGAGATAAATGTGTTCTTTTTATCTGTTTGTTTGATACATGTGACAAAAATAAATTATGAGAAATGCAATGGAATCTTTAGCTTAGATTACTTGTATCATCATATTAACAGAGATTTCTAGTGATGGATGATGCATATAGCATAATATTTTCCCTAACCATCATCTTCCTAGCACAGCTTTCTGATATGATCTTACTGAGAAAGGACATAAACAATAAAATATTATAACTATTTAAGAAGGTGGTCACTGCAGCTATCAACTGGCCTGGCAACACACCTTCATCTCCAAACTGGCCATTAAAAAAATTAAAGCTGTTATTTCTTGTTAGACCCTGATCCTTTGGAATTCTTCTGGAAATTTTCAGGAGAGATTCCTGAGAAGCTGCAGTGACAATATTCTTCAGCCACAGGATAATTCCTATTTCCCTTTAATATACTTCAGAGTTCTGCTGAAGTCAATGGTATATGCTGTTACTGATTTAGTTCACCCCTTCTACTCTGGCTGACAGTTTTCTATTTTCCCCCTCCCCTCCTTAGAGAATCTGCAGTGTCCCAGAAAACAAACCAACAAACAAACAAACAAAAAACATCTGCTGGGTGAAATATATCAGAGGATGTGGAAAAAAATCTGCCTAGAAAAGTAAGAGGCTGTGATTTTTAGTGTAGTTGAATGATCATTTGATCATAGCTGATGCATACCTCTGTTGGGAAGAGATATCAGTGAGCAGAAAAACTTGTAAGAAAAGGCAGTAGGTTAACTCTGAAACGGAGCAAAACTTAAACTTGAAATGAAATCAGTGACCCCATTT
Organism: Pseudotriccus pelzelni; assembly: GCA_035584735.1. Classification (NCBI taxonomy): domain Eukaryota; kingdom Metazoa; phylum Chordata; class Aves; order Passeriformes; family Tyrannidae; genus Pseudotriccus; species Pseudotriccus pelzelni. The sequence goes on from JAWMRA010000130.1 coordinate 47,431,970, forward strand.
GTGCCCCAATGATCGTAGTTCAGTTACTAGGTGACATTCAGTGTCCTGTTTAAGCTACTATATGTCACTACAGAGGCTTACAGCATCCTGAGTGTGAAATTCTATTGAAATCAAGAAATAACACCATAAGTTCCTGAATTGAACACTTACTGTTATTTTATGTTGAGATTGTGCTGTTCCATGGATAAACAAATGCTGAAATTATGCTATGTTTTGCCATATAACAATTGCTGAACTCTTTAAAAATAGAGCAGTCTGTAAAATAAAACCATTTCTGTCATAATTGTGCTTTGTTTTCCTTAAACATTTTGACAGCGGAATTTATCTGCTAAGTGTCAATGTCCAGGAAAAAAAAAATCTGTTTGCTAATCTCTTTAGTTCTAGGGTTTAATGTGGTGTTAATAATCATGCCCACAACTTGCATAGATTTAGCAAAGGCATGAATCACAGCACAATTATATCTTAGTGAATTGAGGAATTTGTAAGTGAGCCAAAGTACTTAGCAGTTCCTGCTGTAAAAGTAGTATAAGAATATGGTACAGTGTTTCCAGATGCAGTTCTATTACAAGCTGCACCAAGAGAAGTCAAGGGGAAATTGTCATGTTTTTGTGAAAGCAAAGAAGAAGCTGTTAATGTGAGGGTGGCCTTAGTAGCCACAAAGTAGATTGAGGCAAGAACAATAGAAGTGTGATTGTTAAATACCGAAATCCAGGAAATTTTAATTTAAAAATCGCATGTGGTGATGCACACTCCTTATTTTTGAATAATAATAATATTTTTTTAGAATTAGCATGTGAAGAGTGCTTTATCCAGATTGTACAGTAATTAATGGTTGCCCCTGTCACTACTGCCTGTATTTTTTTTTTTTTCTGAAGGAAGATTTACTACCTTCAAGGACTGGCAGTGTCCTGGGAGTTTGTGCAGGCTCCTGTGCCATTGGAGGGAAAGGCGAAAACCCTGGTAGAGGAGGGCTGGGGAGATGCTGTTTTATACTTTACTTTTCCTATGAAAAGGTTACTTGCAAGTAAACATCCAGATAACGGGATTTTTTTTAAACTTTCTAACTGCTAAGCCAGATCAGATGTTTAATGTTCCCTAAATTGTCTTAGTCAAAATCAATTCTCACCTGATTTCTGAGTCATGTTTTCGTATTAGAATTTAGGGTTTAAAGTGCAATTGCTTTGTCATGTGCTAAAAAGTTGAAATGCTCTGCTTTTACCACTCCAACTTCCTGATATCAGAATATTGTAGGAAACAAGGTCTAAGAACCTGAGGAGGCTGTCTAGTCTGACACAGCTGAAATAACTTGGCTGGTGTTTTACATCTAAGTGATGAGTTCCCCTCTGGTTTTCCAGATTAAAGAGGGGAATGCAGTTGCCCTGTGCCTTGCTTGCCATTCCAAGGGCTGGTGGCTCTGGCCTTGAGAGTGAAGCAGGGAAACTCTGATATAGCCAATCCCTGTGCTCCAAGAAGGACATGTTGTGTATAAATAGTTACTGGCAGATGTTTGTATGATATGCTCTCAAAAACGGCTAGTGATGGAGAAAATTACCAGAACACTTAAGGCTAGAAATACATCTCTCTTTATCTCTAGCCCAAATACCCCAGGTGCAGTATAAGTCTGTTATTCCTTGATCTTCCTGCAATGGACACAGAAAACAGATTAATCTATTCTCCTTACAAGACGCTTTTGCATATCAGAAGATTGCTTAGTCTCCCTCTGGCTTTCTTCTCTTCAAACTAAGTAGCTGGAATTAATTCAACCCTTCCCTATAGGACATTTTGTAGCCCTCTGATTATTTTCCTTGTCTTCCTTCAGACTCTCTACAGCTGATCCATGAGTTCCTTGAAACAGATACTCTGTGGGAAGCAGTGCTGCTGGTGCAGGAGCAGTGCCGAACAGAACATGTTGGATGCCTTTGCTACAACTCTTTTTTCATATATACACATCAGGGCACAAAGACAGCTCTTCAAGATTGACACTGTTGGGTATTATTAAGTTAATCATCTTCCTTCTTGTATTTGGGCAGCTGAGCCCATCTAGGCACAAATAGAAAATACTCCCCCCCCGCCATTTACAATCATTTCAAAAATTAATTGAGATTCATTTTGAATTCTCAAGCATCAATCAAAAAATCCCACTCAAACTTCAGTAGAATCAAGCTAAAAAACATCAGTGTGTTACACCTGTTGAGTTAAAATAATATACACCCTGCCTTCCCATATGCTTACAGATCAAGTGGTCTAAAGAACTGATGTATGCATATCATAATTGCAGTGAAAGCAACAGCTATACCATTGTTAACCACCTTCATCATAGAATCATTGAGGTTAGAAAAAACCTGTAAGATCACTGAGTAAATCTAACACTGCCAAGTCCTGTAGAATTGCTTCTGCACAACTCTGCTTTATTATGTTCCGATATTAGAGGGGTTTTAATACGAAGAGCATCTTCCAAGTAATCTTCCAGATCCTAGATGTTGAAATGTACAGCGAAGCCAGATATGGTCAAAATATTTAGAATACTTCTTCTTAAACAGACTTGAATAATCTGGACCAAACTCTGTTATCCTTTTTTCATACAAATCTCTACCTTCTAATTGAGTCAGATGTGACCTTTTTCTTGCTCTTGTCTCTGGACTATTATTTTACTTTGACTGTTTGATAGAAGAACCATATTTTACCTGTCACTTTGTCTTTATGAATGTTCTTTCTTTACTTTCTTGAGTTTCCTGCTCTGTTTACTTCTGTCTCTGTAATCCATTGCAATCTTTCTGACGTTCTTTCAAATTTCAGGAAGCATCAGCATATTTTCTCTCTTTTGTTCAGTGACAGTTTGTCTGCAGCTGAAATCAGATGATGTCTCTTCATTGCTGGCAATATTTCCATTACATTAATCTCTGTTGTCACTGGTTCTTTGCAGGTAGGCCACTGATAGGAGCACTGTAATAAACTGCCACCATGAGGCATGAGCTAAGACACAATGCAATAATGTTGATGTTTGAAATAATATTCATTGCATGATGAATCAGAGAAATCTAGAGGCTTTTCTAAGACTGTAAGTCATATCCCATATGCACTATAGTTTGTTTTCTGTACACAGTGATAAACAGAATAATTCCTTAATAGTGTTATAGTGTCTGTGGAGTCTCTTAAACTTTTTTTCTTTTTAAGCTGAGGTGGCATCAGTATTTTCCCTTTGTTGCCTAAGAGCTTTTTTGGAATGGAGCTTCTGTGTGTATTTAGCAGAAACATTTAGCCTCTCCTCATCTACGCTATGTGTACTACCTGTAAAAGAAGCAAATAAAAATTGATGGGAGTAGAATGGCTGCAGCAATAACTTGGAGCTGTCTAAGGACAAATTAATTATGGTTTAGTACTTCAGACCACTTTGTAAATAGACTTTTTAATTTTCAGTGCTGAATTTGTGGTCCAGCAGAGTATCTCCACGACTTAGACACATCTTGCCAGTGTAGGTGGTGCATATTAGTGTGCATACAGTACCTACATACTACTAAATGTAACTGTAAAGGTGGAGTCTTTCAAAGCCTTCCCTTTCTGCTGATGCCCTGAGCAGCCTTACTGCTGATGTGGCTGAGCAGCAGTGTACCAACCATACTCTGAAGCCTCTGCAGATTCCTCATGTCACTCCTCTCTTTGGCAGAAGAGCCCCTGCAGGCATGTATTCTAAGTGCCTGAAGGCTTCCATGGGATCTATAAAAGCCTTGAGTCCTATGGAATTGCCATTCATATTAGTTCTCGTGTCTGTAGACTTTTTTCCCCAATCATCCAGTGCTTATTTTAATTTTAAGGAACATTAAAAGGAAAGGGGGTGGGAAATAGGCAGAAGTACTTTCTTGGCTCTGCAAGGTTCCTGAAAGAATAGCTCCGAGAGGTGTGACTTTCAGTATCGAGTGTTTTCTTAACTCTCAGTTTTAATTGTTATAATGCATTCAACACCTCCTTTCAATCTTGCAGGCAAAGCATGTAAATAAAAGTATAGAATGACCTATATAATTTGCAGCAAATAATATCACAATGAAATACTAGAAGGAAGGGAGCCTGGCAGGATGTAACCTTCTGTCACAAAATCTGATATCCTGTTTGATAAGACAACTCTGAAAGAAAGGCTGTAATTGTAATGAAATAAAATACGCATGAATGGCGTAAAATAGAAATGTAATACGAATATGTAAAGCAGAAACACTTGACATTGTTTTTGTTCTTTTAATTCTTCCCAAAGATGTCATAACCCGTCAGACTGTGGCCATTTGTCTGATTTGAAAATCTTTCCTTTCAACAAAAAGTGAAATGTTTCCATGGAGATCAGCCAGAGATAGCCAAATGACGAACTTCTTGGCTGTACTTTCAGTTTGGTTTCTATGGTTTCCAGACAAGGAGGGGGGGAAGTGAAGTCACTGAGGTTCTTCTTTCTCTCTTTCTCTCTTTCTCTCTTTCTCTCTTTCTCTCTTTCTATTTCTCTCTCTCTTTCCTTCCTCTCTTCCTTTCCATTTCTTTCTTTTCCCTGTTTTTCTGCATGCAAAAAGGTTTTGTAAATGAAGTGCTGGCGTTTAAGCAGTGTAGGCCCACAACAAACAAAGGTAACTGTTGTCATCTTGGTCCTTGAAAAATTTTACATAGGTCATTTGTGCAGGTGTACATCTTCCCTTATTCTAGGAGAAAGAAATAAAGACAAAGTGATAAGATTTTCTTAACATTATGAGTAAAGATGTAGGAAAAATAAGTTTTTAATTACTAGAATTAGGTTGACTTTGCATTAGACAATGAGAAAATTGTAACAGTATTCACAGTGAACATTTCTTTTTAAAGGATACAAAAGGTAACAATGAAATACTGCATCTTGGAAATATATAAAGGCCTTTACAATAACCAGTACTGCAGGTCTCACTAGTAATACTAAATTGAATGGAAAAATCTAGGTATTACAGTAATAAGCAGTGGAGCTCCTGGATTTCTATCCAGTGTTAGTAGAAACCCATAATGCAAAATAAAACTGTCATCTTGATATCTAAATTCTTTTCTTTCCTCTCCCACGACACCTTAAAGTTGTTTTTTCCAAAAAGTATTACATGGTTGTTTGGGACTGGTAAATACATTCTTTTCACGCTACTTCACTGAATGTTACACTGAACATATTTCTTCCTCAAAAATATGAAATGTGTTTTCCTCTCTATCCTGTTTCACTGTTTCTGTCTTTTTTTCTTTCCCAAGTACAGTAGGGTGTTAATAATCTTTTGTGTGTGTGTGAATACATCAGATGCAAACTTAATTCCACCTATTCTCAATTTTTTTTCAGGGCTAATATTATATTCAGATATAAAATCTCTTCTTTCTAAAGGCTTTGGAAAGTATTTGAAATCGCTACATGAAACAGATGGTTAGTGCTAGCAGAATAAGTGAAAGAGACCAAGAGGTGTCACCAGCCTGACCCACAGTAACTGTGAGGGAGGACTACAATACCTTAAACATGTGTGGGGTAATGGAAGGTGACAAGCACTGTTACTTACCCACCAACTGATTCCTGGGCACAATGCTCACTCTTCTGCTGGTGAAATGAGATGAAGAGATCAGAATAAGCCTTGTAAAAATGGCACAGGCAAGGGTCATCCCTTCCACTGATGCAAGTCTTTCCTTAAATTGTCCTGTGTATGACTACAAGACTGCAATCAGCATCAAGAAGGTAAGACAAGCGGTGAGAATCTTGTATAACATTCGTCTCAAATACCCTTGGGTGAGATGAAGCTTGCAGAAGTGTTATCAGGGGAATCACACTAAAATCGGTTTGTGTGGATGAGATCTGATTAATACAAACATCTAAAACATTAGTTCATCCTTTACTTCAAGATCACTCTATGAATAGAATTTTTTAAGTAATTAAATTTAATATTTATCTTGAATAAGTAATAATAAAAATAGTTCCCATGCCCACTTGCAAAGCATAGAAAACAGCATTTTGTCCTCTGTAATGATTTTTAATTGTATGCAATACACTAGAGCAGAACTTGTTACTGGCTTGCAGAATTGTGTCTTACCCATGTACAAAAGCATCTCCATGATGCAAAACATTTTCCTGGAGGGTGTAGACTGCATGTTGTTTAATGGATTAGCTTTCAGTGAAGGCTTTGTGCATTGTGTTAATTATTGCCATTACTCTGCTTTCATTTAGTTATATTGCCTGTTAAGAATGATAGACCATTTTCCTAGTTTTTGCCCATCAAACCAGTATTGAGATACAGCCCATGTGCCAGATGCATTTCATAGGAAAATTCTCCCCTTCTGGAGTGTGTTCCTGTTTCCATTGTCTGGGTACATCTCAGGACTGTCTCCTATCTTTGTGTCTGGGAAGGGGTCATGGAGCCAAAATGTCATGGTGTTAGTCAGAAGCCGCTCTCATTTCATAGAATTACAGAATTTTAAGGTTGGAAAAGATCTTTAAGGTCATCTAGTCCAACTGTAAACCCAACACTGTCAAGTCCACTACTAAACTATGTCCCTAAGAACCACATCTTTTGAATACCTGTAGGGATGATGACTCAGTCTCTTCCCTGGGCAGCCTGTTCCGATCCTTGACAACCCTTTTGTGAAGTAATTTTCCCTCATATTTAGTCCAAGCCTCCTCTGGAACAACTTGAGTCTGTTTCCTCTGCTTCTGTCACTTGTTACTTGGGAGAAGAGATACATATCCACCTCACTACAATCTCCTTTCAGGTAATTGTAGAGTGATGAGGTCACCCCCGAGCCTCCTTTTCTCCAGGCTGAACAACCCCAGCTGCCTCAGCTGCTCTTCCTAAGACTTGTGCTCCAGACTCTTCACCAGCTTCTTTGCTCCTCTCTGGACATGCTCCAGCACGTTGATGTCCTTCTTGTAGTGACGGGCCCAAAGCTGAACACGGGATTCAGGATATAGCTGCACCAGTGCTGACACAGGCCAGGATGCTTTGGCTCTCTTGGCCATCTGGGCACACTGCTGGCTCCAGTTTAGGCACTGTCAACCAGCAGCCCCAGGTCTTTTTCCTCTGGGCAGGTTTCCAGGTCTCTGCATCAGTTTCTCTCTCTGATCACTCCCATATCTATCATGTGAAAAACAATGCTTTTTAACATGTGCCAGATGTGCACTCTGTGACATCCATGACCTGCAAGGATAAGTACAGCAGCTAGCTGTTCTGCCTGCTCCCCCACGCCACAGTCCCATGACTGATGCTGCCACACAGCAAGGATGTGACTGTACTTTGACTGGGTAGTGGATGTGCAAATAATCGTGACAGGAGAGGGGGATGCAGCTTCCAGTGCAGCAGAAATAGATCTGTGGCCACCCTCTGGCTGCAAGTGTAGGTGTCACTTCCCTCCTCTGCACATTTTTGATAAGTTGGAATAGAATTGCATACCATACATTACCTTCAACAATCCATATTTCCTCAGCCATACCTTTCTGCAGTGGTTTCTGTTGCTTAGAATAGCAGAATAAATTAACAAGCATGAGGGTTTTTACCTCTGATTGGAGCCCTTGGCTATCTGTCTATTATCAAAACTTCACAGGAAAACTGTTGGTTTTCACCCTTCTGAGGAAATCTTTTCCACTTAAGCTCTTGACTCTGTTTTGCCTCTTTTTATCTTGGCACAAAGTGCTCCCCAACCTGACGCTTTGCTAAACATGCTAGGAGATGCCTGCAAAAATACATGTTGAGTGGAATTCTGCCAGTAGTAAAACCAAGGAAAGTCTGCTGAGGGAAGTTTGGATCTTTGGCTTTTGTGTAAAAGACTGGAAACAAAAAAGCTGCAAGGAAACAAACCTGATACCATCTAGATAAAATTTAAAGACAGGGTGATGTTAACTACATGATTTTCCTTAAATTCCCCAAAGGAATTCTGAGGGAGAGACTGTGGTCAGCAAAGTCAGAAGAGCCTGTAAATCTGGTGGATGGAAAAGGCTTCATTCCGTGGTGAAGGTAGTTTTTCACTGAAGACTTTCTGAATATCTTTCTGAATTCCTAGCAACAAAATTTTCTGACTAAATACAGAAAGAGGTGAAAGAAAAAATAAAGGGGAGAGAATAGTTTTCTTAAACATGCTAGGAGAGCTGGGTAATGTGCTGAGGTACTCCTAGCCTGTCCAGTACCTGTATTCCCCAAACGTGACCACAAAATATCAGATCCCTTCACAAATCTAGCCATCTGTCTCCAGCTCAACCTATCATACCTCTTAATAAGCATAGTATGACACTGTTGATAAGAAGCCAGAATTTAATGTAGTTTTAACTGCCATTGGCACTCATAGCACTTTCTGCTGTAGACACGCAGGAAACTGAGAACTGTATTAGGTACACAGATGATAATGGCACTATCCCTGTTGCGAACATTAGGATTGATTTTAAGTGTCCAGAAGTGATGCTGTAGTCATTGTGTTTGAATGCAGTCAATATCTGCATAAGAAACTGCTAATTGCTCCAGAACTTGTCAACCTTAAGTAGAAGTAATAGATCTGCTACTAAAAAGAATAGCAAAATGGTCTTTTTTTTCCAAATTACCTTTTAAAAGTATATAGGATGATGCAGGAAATTAAAGGTCTTGAGGTCAATGCTCTGAATCCTTTTAATGTTGAAATTGAACAATGGAATTCAAGATTCTTAGAGGTTTTGTCTGAATGCTTTGAAGAAGTAATATTTTCCTTTTTTACTGGATATTATCTATTCAGGATATTATATTGAAAGATCCTTTGTGGGGAAAAAATATTAACGCTCTGCTTAATTAGTTTTGTAGCTTGAATATTTATATTTATGAGCAGATGTATATAATATTTATATAGATAGATATAAATATCATAGTAAGCACTGTGTCCCAAGCAATCCCAACATAGCACCTTTTATATGGCAGTAGCAAGGCTCAGCCATATTCATTCCCATTTTGCACATCCTTCAGAGGTCACCGGATCACTTGCCCATTTTTGATAACTTGTGTAACTCAGTGAATTTACAGCATGTGGGACTGCAAAGGGATACTTTCATGCAAAGATCTTTTACTCTAAGGGCTTGAGAAATGAAGAAAGGGAAAAACAGAAATGAAAAAGAGAGGGTAGAGAATGGTATACGGGGGAAAGTGGTGTGTCTGGGATGGGAGGAAAGGTTATTTGGGATTAAGGAGATATTCTGTGAAGAAAAAGTATTATTCTGAATAGAGGAGCTAGAAAACAGAGAGTTGGAAATTTGGTCTATTAAAAAAAAAGGGTCACATTGAGTTCAAGGGGGAAGGATGCAGTAGTTTTGAGAGACTCCTGAAAGACTTATCTTTGCCAGGGAAAGTAAAAAGTTATTTTTAATACACATTCAAATTTTCATGTAATGCAAGTTGCATCTTGCTTCTAAACACACAAACTGGTCAAATTGCATAGTGGGCAATATCAAAGTCTAATTGCCTGCAAGTTACAACTTCTGCAGCCTTTATTTTGGTGCAGATGGCACCCTGACCTGGTTTAACTTGTATAACTCACCGTTATACACCATTTTAGGACGGATTTTAACCCACACCAGTTAAGATCCAAGTAAACTCAAGTGGAAACTGTATTTTAATTCCTGTTATTGACACATTCCCAGTGTACTGCAGACATGTAAGGACACTTTACTGAAGGGTCATCTCCACACCTCTGCGTTGCTGCAGAGCATACACCGAGCCATTCCCCGATGAGCCACAAGGCATGGCTATTAACACCTGGTATCTGAACTCTATCGGAAAGCTTATCCCGTTTTCCTGGCGGGATGTATCTTCCTGCTGCGGCGCTCGGGAGAGAAGGAGCTTCTTGCTGCCATCTATTGATAGCGCGGCGGAAGGGCCGGCAGCGGCTGCGCCCGGGTCAGCGCCTTGGCCAGCCTGGTTCACTCCGCTTTTTAAACTCTGCCTATAGAGGTACTGAGGTGTTGATACCCTCACTGACTGAATAAGCAGGAAATGGTTTGAATTGGGTGCAGTGTGAGCATTACCAAACCTCAGCCCCGGATCACCGGGTATGAGAGTTCAGGTGCCCCAGAGGTGTGGAGAGAAGGGAGAAAGGGCTCTGCAGCTTCTGTCAGAATAAATTTCACAGCAAATTGCAATAAGAGTTAAAAGAACTGGTACAGAGATCATAATGCTTGTCAAGCAGTGATTGTTAGACCGTTTGTGAGCATGAAAATCCCTTGCCAGGGCTGTACAAAAGGCTGAGGAGCACAAAGGCTCAGTCAGAGCAAGGAAAGAGGACAGTGCATAGGAACAGTGACAAAACCAGTCATAGGACAGTGTATCAGGAACTTCTTCATGACAGCACATTTCCCTAGGAGTTAAGCAGGGTTGTGTAAGGTTGCGCTGGGTTTTGGAGCTTCACTGACCACGGATAGTCTGTGAAAAGAGGGAGGGAAACCTGGGGCCACAGGTCTTTAATATTGGGTATTCACATCAATAGATGGGGAAACTGAGTCAAAAGACTCCGAATGCCTGAATTGTGGAAGAGTGTTTGTGCTGTTTGTGCAAATATGTTTGTGATTTACTGGTGTTTAATTCCCTGAATTGATGGCAATTTTTTTTCCTGTATAGCCTTTGTTTCATACAATGACTTTCAAGCACAGGAAAATTCTGCCTGAAGGAGGTTTCTGTCATTTTATCTTACATTTTGGGGAATGGCTACAAGCTGTTGCCTCCTATGAGTAGAGGGAATAGATAGCTGTATCTTTGCTTACCTATTAAGAGTGAAGGGTCACCAAACTAATTTCAAAGATGTTCTACAAACAGTACATGTGAATTTCTTGCTATCAACCTAATATTCATAGGAAAATGTTACAATTAGAAAGACAATATGAAGTAGTTGAAAGGAAAAATTCTACCTTAAAAATCCCCAAAACAACTTAAAACCAGCCCTGTACTGAGAAGTACTTGAGCTAAGTGTCATTTTCTGTCTTACAGAGCTTTTTAATATTTTTTGTTATTGTTAATGTAACTGAAAGTAATTAAAAGATTCTCAGCAACTGCAGTCTGTATCTGGAAAGATAGAATATTAAGGCCATTTTCATTTTTTCAGAGGTCATTAGAGTAGAGCAATATTGGATATTGGACAGATTGTCTTCATATTGTGTTTGTTATCAGTAGAGAATGCATGTAGGAAAAAACCCCCTGCCTCAGAAATAACCCAGCCTTTATTTCTAGTAAGATATAATTAATAGAGAAGAGTAAGAGTATTAGTGTCTGCTTATTAGGATCATATGATTCCTCAAAGGCTGTGATTTCCCCCTCAGGAGATGCATAACTGCCTCCTATGAGGTAAAATGAGCAAACTGCTGCTGAGGTGTCTCCCTTCTTGCTGGCATTTTGAACCCAGCATTAGTAAATTGCTGTTGATGGTCTGCCTCTCACTGTCCACTCACAGTGTCACCTCTACCATCTGCCTTCCCAGTTTTCTTAGCTCCTTGTCCGTGTGAGTCAACCCACAGTGCATTTCACTTGGGTCCTCTGGATTCCAAGGAGGGAGAGCAAGCAGCTGTTATACGACAGTTAAGAGAAATAAAATTTTGAAGACTGCTTTTTCATTAGTATTTTCACTTAAACTCTGCTAAGCTACTTCCCGAAGGTGAACTTTTTCTGGAAAGCAGGGAGCAAGAATGAAAGAGTTAAAACAGAGCATGTTTTTTTTTAAAAATATGCACTAAGGGACGTCAGTGACAACCTGAAGGGTTGGAAACCACACTGGGGAGCGAACAGAATGGGAGGGTTGTGATGAGAGAGCTAAGACATAGGGAGAGGTTTTACAACAAATACCAAAGGCAGAATATCAAATTGGGTTTTTTCAAAGTGCATTTTTCCACTGACAAGCTATATATGAGCTTTAGGAACAATGTCAAGATGATGAAGTTTAATGCTGGCATTATATGTTCTTGCTAGTATCTACATTTCCTTTGTGTTTGGTATTGTGGAGTTTACTGAAGAAATGTTACATTCAGTTCTGAAGTCTACAATTTAAAAAAAAAAGTGTTGGAGAAGGTTCAGAAAAGAAAAACAGTGAGGGAACGACTAGAAAATAGGCCCTTAATAAATTCCTAAAGAATCTCAGTCTGTTTAACTTCTCAAGGAGAAATTTAAGTGTTGAAAAGTCTACTTATAGCAGTGAGAACAAATTTGATAAGAGTTGTTCAGTATCTGACTTGTGAAAGAAGAAATATTCAAACTTGAAATAAGTGAAACTTCTTTTTAAGAAATGACCATTCATTGCAATGGCTTGTCAGAGTGGAGTAGGTTCCTCAGGTCTGCAAAGTTTCTAGTGGTGTTTGGACAGTTTTCTAAATAATTACAATAATTAGCGTGCTTGTCTTTTGTGTTTCTTTAATTTGGCTTTTTTGTTAATATATTTTTGGTTTTGCTATTAATATTGCCTATCAGCATTTTAATGCCAGTTCTAAATGCTGAGCAAATCTTATCAAGGTATCAGTGCTGTTACAAGATATCAGAAAGTGATACACACACTACTGCTGCATGTTCTCTGCTGGATTTGCAGAAACTTTTGCTAGCTTTTGGTGGACTTAATTTCATTTTTTTTTAGAGTAGGCACTATATTACCTGACCACACGAGCATCACAGGTTCACAACGCCAGAATTCCTGAGAACTACAGGACTAGAACTTTTACTTATAAGGTAATTGGAGGAGCCTTAGATCTGTTACTACTACTAGAGAAGTAGCATTTGACAGTCTCTGTGTGCATTCATGTTTTTCATTGGAGCCTCATTTATCGTTGCCATTTCCAAGCAGCTCACACTTACGCACTGGTTATTTCATCTTCCATAAATCCCTGAGATATGAAGGGGGTGATCAGTGTTGTGTAACAGGCTATTCCAGATAAGAACTACTTTGTGTCTGGTGAATTTTATCTGAAGTCAGTGCAGGGAGCAGAGGACAGGTCATAAAAATGTATATTCAGGGTGTTAATGCAATGGAGGTGTAATTGCTTTCAGCTCTGGAGTAGAAAAGCCCTTGGGACATCTTTTGAATGTTTACTCAATTCTTATACTATCTTTTTCTTAGGGACCTATTTTATCACAGTGAAGAGTTATCTCTGTTTTCCTCTCTGCAGTAGCCCTGACATGGAGCAGGCAAATATAATTCAAATTTTCTTGGAACAGATCTTTGCACAAAATGAGAGGAAAAACATTCACTGTAAGACAAATTCTTGAAACCTAGCTAGAAATATTCCATTTAAGTTATTTACCATTTCTAATTATTCTTTATCTTTCTAAATTACATGATCATAAAGAAAAATATTTTCAAGTGTGAGTTTATCCCAAATTTGCAGATGATCTTCATTCACTGTACAAAATTCCAGTTTTGCTTCTATTTTACTTCTAAAAAATTATTTATTTGTCAGGCTATCTATTTTTCAAAACATAGATGATTCTTAAGCAGTGTCTAACTACAATTAAGAACAACTTCTCATTAAGTTAATGACTTATTACAGTAGTATATACAGCATATTACCATTATGTAGCCAAGGTTTCATGCAGTTATATGAAAGCTCCAAGTCTTGCTTTTTAGAGTAAACATATCTGCAGGTAAACTTGTAAAGTGAGATCATTTGATGTTTCAGCAACAAGAAAAATTTTCCTGTTTCAGTACAACACAAATTACACTGTTTTTTATATGCATCACAAGTGCATTTCTACACTTAATACTTGAAATATTTTTGCCTTTTTTTCAGCCAAAAAGATGGATGTGCTGCTACTTGTACAGGAGACTTGTGTCCTGTATAGCAAGAAGACAATTTTTGATCAAATAATTTTTAGATGTATAACCTTTTCCAGAACGGTTATAATGAAACTCCTACGAAATGTTCCATACTTGGTATGATTCATAGTACCACATTGTGTACATCCCTGTGTTTATTTAAAACCACTTATTTAAAAAAGTACAGGGTGAGTAGCAATACAAAATTTACAAAACTTCCTTTTAGAATCATTTGCATTCCTTTAGGATGAGTACACTTCTGCTCAGAGCTAAGAAGGTGGGTTCCCTTTTGCTTTTGTTAGTAAAAAACAGTTTAGGTATTGATTTCCTTGATTCATTCAAATATTTCATGTCACTAAGAAAGCAATCAAAATATAAATACATGAGAAACTGCCCTTAGAGTGTTAAGGGCATGAAATTCACATGAAAGTTTCTCACAGCAGAATGTAAAGGCAAAATCAGGATCAAAATAGCAGGAATTATATGAACATAATCACTTTTGGTATCAATATTGAAGTCTGTTGATTGACTGTATACTTTCAGAAAATAACACCTTTTGTATTTACTATTGACTCCTTAATTACTAATTATTACCTATACAGATTATGAAAGACAGAGTGAATATTGTCACCTATGACAACCTGAAGGAAAAAATTTAGCTCAGAAAATATAATGTATTTATTTAAGCAGGAAAGTTTGATTTATTTATCCTTTTCCTGACAGTTTTTGCTTCCTGTTTGTATCTGTGTGTGTGCATGACTCCTGCAGCAAAACAGAAGGCACAACAGTAAGAGGGTGGTGTGTCTCTGAGAGGCTATTTGAATTATTTTAATATTATTAAGCAGATATTCACGGTCCACAGAAACTGGAGAAACTGTTCATGTGCAGGATTGTACAATTATCTTCATCACCATAAAAATGGATATACTTATAGTTTTCTGATTTCATTTTCTTGTGACGTAAAGGCTCTGAAATATTTCCTGAATTGTCGTTATGTCACGTTGACATAATTTAACAGAACTATTAAATGTGACTTATGAATTGAGTGACTTTTCCACTGGATTTCATTGTTCATAAAATGCACAGTTTTTTACAGTGCTCTCTAAATTTCTTTCTCTTCAGCTTAGAGCTTGAACGTTTTTTGCCTTCTCCACACACCAACTCTTAGTGCTAAGACTGATAGCGTTACATGCCAGGTAAGCACCTCTTCAAAAAGAGATGCCTGTCATGGAAAAGCAATGCTACAAAGATACAGAGGTACTGGGGCTCTAAGGGAATTATAACCATTAGCCCCAGGCACATTTGATACATGCACTTGCAGTTACCTGATGTGATTTTAGCCATGCAGCAGCACCAAACAACTTACCTCCTTTTCTCATGCTACAGCTTTGCAGCACACAGGGCACAAAAGGAAGTACTTCCTTACACGCCTTAAACTGAGATGTTTTTCTACATGTTAATACTTCTTTTCATTGCTGACATTGGAGTGCATAAGTAAGGTAACATACTAAGATTGAATACGGCAATTTTAACAGCCAAATAATCCACTAGTAAAGTTAATGTGAAGGTTTTTTCTTCCATTATGTCTATTTATACTAACAGAGTTGCCTTGGTAGAACATCATCCTTTTATACACAAGTGTCAGATATGTCCCAGTAATTTCTAAGTTAGTGTGTCTGTCAGACAGGAGCCATTAAGTGCTTCAGAAATCTGAGAGCAAACTAAGAGAAATGTTCTTTATATTCTTTCTGATAATATATACATATCCTTTCCCTTGTCTCCTAGTGCAATATTGTTTTCATGTGTGTTATATGGATTAGTAAGACAGCAGAGTCTCAGAGGAACCGTGCTTTGTTCGTACGTTTTAGGTGAAACACGTACTGTGGTCTTTGCTGTTGGTGTCCTGCCTCTTACCGGTGTTGAATTGAATTGAAACACCCAAGAGGTCTCTGATTGCCTCATGCTGGAAGAGGCTACTTCTGCTTCATGCCAGGTGACATCAATACTTTTGGGGTGGTGCGAGCAGGTTTGGGGTTTTTTTTGGTTTCTCTGGGAAAAATGGGACAAACCCAACTTAGGAAACTGCATGCAGCTTCCTTGTGGAGACTAGTCTAAAGCAGTCCAAAGAACTGTGAGCATGTCTGTGATGAAACACACCACCCTGAGACACTTTTAGACTCTTAGAGAGAGCTGGGGAATGGGAAGTTACAGTGAGTAACAATCTATTCGACTTAAAGGAGAGCTAATTATTTATATTGCATAAATAAGGGAAAACAAATGATAAATGCAATAGAATATAGAGTAAGTGTTAGTCAGAGAGCTGGCTGACGAAGTTGTTTAAGGGAATAATCAAATATCCATGGTCACTTTGGTTAAAAATCATGTAATGGTCCTCTTATCTCAGGAATAAAAGAGCTTGATTTAGAGACATAGCTATTATTAAATGTTGATTATAAATATTAATGCAGAGGCAAGTGGTTCAAGACCCAGCCCTGTTCTGAAGCAGGGTAATGGCTCCATCATATATGGTGTGGTAGGTAGGTTGCCAATTTTAGCAAAGGGAAATGTGAAACATTTATCTGCTAAAATTAAACATTTTCAAATATGCACATTTTTACAGCATACACTCAGACTTTAAAAGGGACTCAGTAAACATATAGATTTTTAGTCCAAACTACATCTCATCACCCAAAAACCCATGAGGATGTTCAAACAATACATCCGGGTAATAATAAAAAACTCTGTCAAAAAACCCCCAACTTTCCTCCCTCCCAAACCCAATGCTCAATAATACCTGTGACCTAACCAGGAAGAAAGCGAAACATGTAACTGCTGAGAATATTATCCTAATCTCCACTAATTTCCAGGGGTCACCAAACCAGAAAATATTCCCTTCTTCTCCACTCATATCTCCATCAAAATCCAGGAGATGTAAGCTGAAGTTAGAAATCTCCAGTTTCAAAGAGGCAGGCTCCTTCATATAAGAATAATTTGGTGTTTCAAAAGATTAGCTCTGGAGCCATGACACTGCACTAGTTTCTGAAAACCTTAAAATAGAGGCAAAACATTTCCTACAATGGCTTTATATATTCCATTTCTTTCTTTTTTTAAGGATGCCCAGATAAAATGTGTATTTAGCTTAACATGTTTTTAACATTTGCAGCTACATAACAAAAGAGAGGCTGGACACGAGAAAAGGCTGAAAGAATTGGGATTGTTCACCCTATAGAGAAGAGAAGGCTTTGGGATTACCTAATTGCGGCCTTCCAGTACCTGAAAGGAGCCTACAAGAAAGATGGAGAGGCATTTTTCCAAGGGCGTGTAGTGACAGGACAAGATGGAATGGCTTCAGACTGAAAGAGGGAAGATTAAGGTTAGCTATTAGGAAGAAATGTTTTTACTCAGAGGGTAGTGAGGCACTGGAACAGATTTCCAGATAATTTGTGGATGCCCCATTCCTGGAAATGTTCAAGGAAAGATTGGATGGGTCCTTGAGCAACCTGGTCTAGTGAAACGTGTCCCTGCCCATGGCAGGGGGGGTTGGAATGAAGTGGTCTTTAAGGTCCCTTCCAACCCAAACCATTTATGATTCTATGAAAACAGTCAGTAGAATTGAATCACCTGCTTTAGTTGAGTTTCCAGTCAGCTCATTCTCTATAAGGATCTGGAGGAATGTACTTATTTTTTTAAAATCTTTTAATTCGTTTGAACATTCAGAATTTGGTCAGACGATAGGGTAAGTTAAGACGACTGCATTCATGATTTTAAATAATTCTGAGAGAGCCCTACTTGGTGTCTTTATATGCTTAGGACCACAGCAAGCATCACAAGCCCCTGGGAAGGTGCCTTGGCTAAGTTTGGCTGGCAGGAGGTTTGCCTTGAACCTGAAGGTAGTGGAGCTTCTGCAGATGAATTTTGGATGTTTCATTATTTCCTTGCCTTGGGCATTGATCTCTTATTTGTTATCTGTAAAAATTTGGTTTATATATTCATTTAAGAAGTGTTAAACTTCTGCATAAATCAAGTGACAGGGCTCTGTATAGGTGTGTCTGCAGGAAATTACAATGATCCATGACTGTGGTTACCAAGTTTTAGACACTCATACATCATTGTGAAGTTTTAGATTTACTTGTATCCTACTATGAAAGCCATAAAGAAATGAAGAATGTGCACATTCTGTTGTTTAGTAAGCTGTAGATCAGCAGGGATATGAAGGCCAAACTCTAAATACAGATAATGTAGTTTGTTTAAGATCTGTAAATATAGTATGAAATTGGAGTTTTCTTTCTGTCTTTTGTTTATTCACCTACCTTTTTATTAGTTGTCTGCTTTCTACTCCCATTTCATTCTTCTTTATTACCCTCCTCAACATTGCAAGAGATTGCTGCATAGGTAAATAGACCAAAATTGCTGTGGCTAAGAAAGGACACTCTTTCAAATACTCTTAATATTCCCAGAGAGCAAAGAAAAGTGAATTCCTGAAACAAATTTCTTTGATTTTTTTTTTGACGTTTTGTAGAAAAAAACAGTATTGAATTATCTTTAATCTTAAGGGCTCAGTCTTTACCTTAGCTGTAGTGTGTGGGGAGGAAGAAGTTTGAAGGTATTTATTACCTGAGAGATAAGAAAAAATAGGAAAAATGGTGATCTAGTGCAAGAGTAGCAGACATGAATCATGGTGGTTTGGTTTCTATTATCCTCAGTCTAGTATGAAATAAGGGCAACCAGACAGTCTTATTGTTAGAGCCCTTGGATTAAATTCTTTTGAGTGCCAGGATTCTAGATGGTTCTATAAAAATTACTGTGGCTTGAAGAATGTGTAGAAACAGTCCATGAGTATCTATGTATCTCATTTGACACAGGATAGAAAGCTATCCCAGAATGACTTCACATCAATTATGGCTATTGAGACATTGTTCCAGTTAAGAAAGGTGCATTCAAAAAATGGGCTTACCGTTATAACAACATATTGTCCATTGTCATTACTTTCAATACTCAATAATGTATGTTAAAATTATGATTTTTTTTCAGTTGAAGGTGGCATTTGACAAATTATGCCACTGATCTTTATGTGGTGTGATTGTTTCATAAAAATAAGTCTTCCAATCATATACAAGTTACTTTACCTTGCATGCCTCCTTCAGATATATTTTAATTTACGTATAGCTAGGGATAAAAGCTTGACTGCATAAACTCTAATTGATTGGTGGATGAATTTATCATGCCCTGGATCAGAGGGCAGTTAATTACTGAACCCAGAATTCCTTCCTAATTTGAACCTGAGAGTCTAAAACATGTTGTGACAGCAAGCCCTGCCCTCTGCTGTGTCTCAGTGTGTGGCTGGAGCTGTTAAATGTACAGACACCGTCCAGGGGGTTGGAAACCCTCCATAAAGATGTATACTCTAACCAGAAGAGAAAAAAATAAATTTTTCAGTCATTGTGAAAGAAACCTAAGAAAGGAGGGAAGACAGGACTTGTCTGAAATAATTTTTTTTCTGTGAAATATACAGCATACTTGGTACTTCAGTGGCTTGGGTAATAAACACTCTTTCATTTTAATTATTTATTTACATATTTATTTTTAAATACCACATAAAATCATCTTTTACGACACCAATACTACTGCTTACGAGCTTGATGGAAGGGATACTGTCATGTCATCACAGTACAAGAACTGCTTTAGTAATGCTTGATTCAGAAGCCTGTATGATTAAAGTCCTGATAAAATTATGTTAGTGGTACAAGCCTGGTTTTGAGGCTCCTAGATGGCTGGATCCCATTCTACCAAGTGATTGTTCTCATGAGGAGACCTCATGTTTGACAAAATGGGTGCTTCTTTGAAACTCTGCTGCACCTGGGGGAAAACTGGAGCTTTGCTGCTCTGAGCTCCAACAAAAAACTACCTTCTACTTTTCACCAGCAGATTTAATTTTAAATAAAATGTCTATTATAAATGTTTATTCATCTCTGCTTTTAAACACCAGAAGAGTAATGCAGAGGAGAACATTAATAGTCTGATTAAATTTTGGAGATGCAGAGGTAGGACTCAACCAAACAATTCTAATTTTTGTGCTATGGTATTGTACCTTGTTTAGTTTGCAAGGTTCCTTTCCTGATAGACCGTAACAGCTGCCAAAGCACACCTTTAATGAATAAGGACTGGTTTATGCGTGACTGCAGATGGTTCTTACTTTATTCTCCCCTGCATCAGCTATATCCTTGAGATGCATCCTTTCATGTAAAAGAGGTTTAGGCAGTAGAATGAAAAACATCAGACTAGAAAATGTACATGCTAAGAGGAATTTAAATTTCAGGCTCAACTGTTGTGCTAGTACTATGGTTGATGGAAAATTACACTTGAGCCTGCTCACTGCAGAAGTGGTTCTTGACTAAACAGAACTTTTGTGTGAAAATAGGTGCTTTCCCCAGGAGCAGAGACTGACCTACAAAGGACGGCTACAGAACAAAGCACACAAATTTTCCTAGAAAAGCTACAGCAGAGTTTCCAAACTTTGAGCAAAATACTTGGATTTTTATATTCTCTTCATCCTCGTATATAATCCAACATTTTGTTTATGGCTATCACCTACAAACTGAATTCATAGATTCACTGGAAAACTTAAGAATGAAATATAAGCATGCATATACATCATCAGGACCTGAGTAGCAATGAATTTAGTCAGAAGGGACTGCTGTGCACAGTATTTCCTGCATTGCTCAGAGAGGCTGTTGGAGAGCGTATCAGATTTGATAGTGGAAGTCTGGAAATGCTCTGAGTGATGAAGCTATCCATCATGAGGATTAACTCCTGGGTATCAGTCTGACTTAGTAAATGGCTCCAGACTGTGAAACTTCCTCCTGTAGGAGCTTGCTTCTGTACAAATATATGGGGAAGTCAGCTCGACCTTTCCTGGTATCTGAAGGCTTGTTCATCTTGTTAGATGAGCAAGAAAATTTAGCACCTCTCTGATGCTTCGAGGACTTTGACCCAGCAAATCATCTTGGAAGCAAGGGCCAAATGAATATGGAAGTGAGGCGATGCTTAAGCTCATAATCTTTTTGCCTTATCTGCTTTCCCATCAGAGATTTTTCTGGAGTTTTTTACTCTTCTTGAAATCAGCCCTGTCTTTCTGGCATTCTTTCATAGAAAAGGCAGCAAAAAATTTCCTCTCCACAAATAGCAGGAGTTTGTCACCTTGGGAAGAACTGTAGTAATGACTTTAGAGATATCAAAATTGAAAGCTGATATTATGCTTAATGTTATTCAGGAATCGTAGAATGACACTATTGATGTTGTAAAGATAAGTGAAACTGGCTTTTTTCTGTAATGGCCTCCTTTGCAATTTAAACTTAATAGGGAATATTTAATTCTTACTGAATTAAATGCTTCAATTTTTTTCAGAAAAAAAAAATCAGGTGTTGTTTGTCTGCTGTGTACAACTTAAAACTGAAAAGTCGCAGACCAGAGAATCATTCTAGTTCGCAGTAAGTGGCATTTATCTGAGAGGCAGATCAATCTAGATGATTTCATGGGCTCTCTTTTAGTTCTTCATGTTCACAGTTCCTAGATGCTGGCAGCAAGAGACATTACATCAGTTGAAGCTGAATAAAAAATATATGTAATTTTTTGCAATGCCTAATTAATCTGTATCAGGCATTTCCCCAAGATATTATTGCAGACATTGTAAACAGGAGTCCACAGTCTTAAACTTTTATACGTCTCTTCACAATATTTGCAGTTGCATTAGAAGTGGGAATTATAGAAGGAATATAAACATTCATACTTCCACTTGTTTATAAAATGGAAAGATGAAATTGGTTAGTTTTAAATTTTCATATTTTATAAAACCATACATCGTTCTATTTGAGACAAATGCTCAAGGTCTGTGTGCCAAATTCCGTGCTCTTTAACTGAGTGATGGCTTTTGCCTGACAAAGGCTTATGGAATTCAGCCCGGTTATGTTATGCCTTTTTTTATGTGAGTCTTTTTCATGCAGTGCTGTGTGCTGCGAATTAGGATGCGATAGTATGACAATGCAAGTCCTAAAAAGATTCATCTGTTTTCATGGGTAGGAAATTATATCTCTCGCCCATCATTACCCAGCAAACAGTTGCTCCCATTCAGTATTCTGTTTACCACTGAAGAGTTTGACACATCTTTAAACGTTTGATTGTTTTGGGTTTAAAAGATTCTGTGTTGCTGACAGAGCAGTTGCACAGCTGGCTGGCCGGCTGTACTTAAAGTACTAATGTAGTTGGAGCACGCTGTGGTGAAGTAAATAATGAAAAAATCCTAACTTTTAAGGTTAGTCTTGTTTGTGATAGAATGAAGGACATGTTCCCGTAAGCTTAGAAGACAGATTTTTATTGCTGTGACAGTAAAACAGTACTACAGTTCATGGAAGATGAACTAAAAAATTTTTTCTGTGATGAATGCTTTGAAAAATCTGTTCAAAATGTTGCTGATTTGCACTATCGGAATGAGCAAATTTAGAGGTGACTTGATATTCATAGCACATCTGAGTACTGCATACACTGAGCACCAAATTCCACTGAAGACATCAGTGCGTTGCTTCTTGGTGAGACTCTTTGCATTAAGTAAAATACATGCTGGTGAGAGAAGGATTACTGTTGTCGAGGGGAAAAAGTGTAGACAAACTGCGTGGGCAAAGAATAGATTTTCAGCCCAGAGCTTATTGTAAAGAAAAAAAAAGGAGTCAGCTATTTCTTAATATACTATATTATAACAGAATATATGTTTTGTTTTAGACTTTAATAACTTTGTGATTTCTGAAGTGTGTAATAATTTTGATGATTTTAATGTGTTGCCAGTGTTTAAGCCAACTTAATTGGTATAATCCTTTTAAATCCTTGAGGGCTATTTCATCAACTTACTGACTGTTTCATGAATCAGTCAGGGAATGTGTGAAAATACACCTAGATTTTGGAATAAAGAAAAGTTTCCTCTGCAATTTCAGAAATGCTCCTCAAGTCTTGGAAACTGTTCTTGAGTCTAAACAAAGTACTTTTGGTTTTTTTTCCAGTATCATATCTTACTTGTGTTTCTTTTTTAAAATTATTTTATGACTTAAAGGAATAGAAAGGCAGGGAAGTCTGTTGCAAGTGTGACACATGCCTCATTGTGCAGATGATGATATACCACCAAAATCTGGTTAGAAAGCACAGAAGTGCCCTGGAGGGCTCTAAACAGGTAATAACATAAGTATTTTCAAAGCGGCGAAAAAGCAGAAGTTTGTGCTGCTCTTTTAAGCTTCTGCAGGAGTACTGGAGCAGTAGGAAAGAATGGCTCAGCTTCAGTGATTGTTAGTCCAGAGAGAGCTGTCAATCACCTTGACTCCCCTGAACTATTCACTGCAGAGCCTAATACAATATTGCCAGTGTTGTTGCCTATGCTTTGGGGACCCAAACAGCTTTGACTTGAAATTAATTTATAGAGTTTCACAACACTTTTTTTTTTAATACATATTTTCTTCTTCTGATTTGGGGTTGGTTGAGAGGAAAGAGGAAAACACTGTGCACATACAAATACTGGGGTGCAAAGGTCTCCGCAAAACCATGCCCAGCAGAAGTTTCTGTAGCTTTCTGTCTGGGGCATTGCCTTGCCTCGCACTACCAATATAAAAAGAAATTATCTTTCACAAATAGAACAACTGGTGTGAGTTGAGAAGTGTGGTGAGAGCAGAGTGAGCCAAACAGCAGAGGAGAAGGGAGTTGCAGGAGGGTCAGGAGAAGTGTTCCAAGAAAGGAGAAATCAAAGAGTACCTCCAGGGCTGGAATACACTTTACCTGTTCTATTAAATATTTTGGCTTCTAGCTGCCTGATTTCTCACCAATAACACAAAATCCCACCCTATCATTTAAGACTGGAGACCCATCAAGAGCCTCTTTTCCTCAGCCTGTTCAAGCCCCCGTCCTTTTGCCCATGGCTCCCGAGCATGATAGGCTTGGAAATGCTTCTCTTCCCATCGGGATGCTGAATATGTGGCTCTGGATCCCACTTTCGAAACCTGCTCGAAGAGAAATGCAACAGAAAAGAGACTAGTTTTGGTAGCTGACATTGCAGAAGAAATAAAGGAGTTGTCATTTGTTATTAGCTATTATTATTATTTGTTATTATTATTGTAATTAAAAAAATTACCTGTAGCAGTCACCAGAACTCTGCTCTTCCGGCTAGAATAGAAGAAAGACCTTTCTGGCCTTTTGTAAGAGAACACCTGTGTGATGGATTAGTAGTGTTTATAAAGCACTGGGATTCTGGTATGAACATGGCCAGACAAAAATTGTAAGTACTTCTGAAAGAGCCAAGCATTTGCTTTTGAAATGGATGGTGCTCAGTGCTTTGAAGTCCCTTAGAACCTGACTAGGATAAATATCATGATTGTTAGGGTGTGAAGTACCTTTGGCCAGTGCAGCAAGGAACCACCCAAACTTAAACTGAGATTTTAAAATAATAATAAAATTCACAGCACTGTGCAGTACTTGATGCCACATAATTTCACTGTTAGAGTATATTAGTACTGATAATTCAGTGCTATTAACTCCACTTATACAAGGAGTCATTAGTACTAGGAAGTAATAATTAAGGTAAGTACTCAACACCTGAATGATTTTTATTAGGAGAGAAATAGGAAAATGTAGCATTGCTGTAGATGCTAAGAGGTTAATACTTGTAGTAGGACAGCTCTTTCTGAAAAGAAAGGGAAAATTTGTACCTAGAGGGATCAGGAAAACTCTCTAATAAATCTATTCTTTAAATTTGCCAATGGCTTTGCATAGTAAATGAAGTTAAATCAGTAAGAATATTCCTACTATTCAGATGAAATAAAGCTCATAACATAAGCAGTGTTTGACATATTGTTGGCTGAAAAACGTCCAAGAGATTTAAACCCATCTTCCGATATGTAGTAGGATTTAGTATATTTTTTCTAAGTATCTTTTTCTAGTCTATTATTTAAAAAATATGCTCTTTACAACAACAACAAAAACAAAATTATTTGAGCTTAAGATTATAAGGAGCATTTGTTTTGCATAAAGACATAAAGCTAGAAAAAACATTTTTCATACAGAATTTAATAATTTTTCCAGGAATGCAAGAATCTCTTTACAAACAAATGCTTAAAATTCTTAGTTAATTATATACTCTTGTGTGTTAACATCTTAATTTTTGAGAAGGGCAAGAAGGACAACCCCAGGAACTACAGCCCTATCAGTCTTGCTTCAGTGGAAGGTAAAATCATGGAAAAGATTATTCTGGGAGGTATTGAAAAACATCTGGAGGGCAACACAGTCACTGGTCACAGCCAGCACGGCTTCGCGAGGGGGAAGTCCTGCTTATCCAACCTGATTTCCATTAATGACAAGGTAACCTACCTTGCTGATCAAGGGAAGGCAGTTGATGTGATCTTCTTGGACTTCAGCAAAGGTTTTGATATGATCTCTCACAGTATCCTTCTGTACAAAACGTCCAGCACACAGCTGGATAAACACAGCATGTGGAGGGTCATGGGTCAGGCACAACTGGCTCATGGGTCAGGCACAGAGGGTAGCAGTGAATGGGGTAACATCAGACCGGTTACCTGTCACTAGTGGGGTTCCACAGAGCTCCATCACCAGCCCAGTTCTCTTCAACATTTTCATTAACAACTTGGGCACAGGGTTTGAAGGAATATTTCGTAAGTTTGCCAATAACACTAAATTGTGAGGAGCTGTCAACTGCCTTGAGGGCAGAGCGGCCCTACAGAGACACCTTGACAAATCAGAGAGATGGGCAATCATCACCAATTGTATGAAGTTTCGCAAGGGCAACCAGATTCTGCATCTGGGATGAGGCAACCTTGGTTGTGTGTACAGACTAGGAGACAAAAGGCTGAAGAGCGGCACTGTGGAAAGGAACCTGGGGATTCTGGTCGATGCAAGTTGAATATGAGTCAGCAGTGCCCTGGCAGCCAGGAGGGCCAACTGTGTCCTGGGAGGCATCGGGCAAACCATCGCCAGCCGGTCAAAGGAGGTGATGTCCCACTCTGCTCTGCACTGGAACAGCCTCACCTTGAGTTTTGTGTGCAGTTTTGATCACCACAACGTAAAAAACCCCATTAAACTACTAGGAAGAATCCAATGAAGGGCCATGAGGATGGTGAAGGGTCTCAAGTGGAAGCTGTATGCGGAGCAGCTGAGATCGCTTGGTTTGTTCAGCCTGGAGAAGAGGAAACTGAAGGGAGATCTCACTGTGGCCTTCAACATTGCTGCAAGGGGAAGAGGAGGGGCAGGCACTGATTTCAGCACTGCAAGAGACTCCCCAGGGAAGTGGTTACAGTTCCAAGCCTGATAGAGTTCAAGTAGCATTTGGATGACACTCTTAGGCACATGATGTGACTTCTGGGGTGTCCTGTGCAGGGCTAAGCATTGAACTCAATGGTCCTAATGGCTCATTTCCAACTCAGTATATTCTATGATTCTATGAGTCTACGAATCATATATATTGATGCAACAATATTGTGCTTTTTTCTAGTTTGAAATTCAGCAATGTATCTAACTGGACATCTATTTTAAACTAAGGCAAATTGTGCGTTAACACTTTCAAAAACCTTGTTAGTTACTATGTCAAACTATTGAAAGAATTGGCAGAATAAGTGGATGTAACGATCCCTATAAATGACCTTGAACTGTGAAGCCATAAATAGACCATAAATGCCATTTGCAAAATATGACATGGCATTTTATTCTCAATATACAGCATGCATGGAACTCCAGAAGTGGTTCAAGCAGAGATGATATATTCCCAGACTATACCAGCATTACTATGAGAACAGAATGGGAGATTAATTATAGTTTCTTCAGTTATAATGTCTTAGTTAGATATAGGTGATGAACTGATTTATATGTGGAAAACTTAAGATGCTGTCTTGTTCCTCTTATCACTTGAACTGCCAACACTTCATATTTTCACATTTAATGTTTTCACATAAACTGGTAACATTTTCAGTAACCCCAACTCAATCTCTTTAATTGATATATGGAAGAAAACCAAAAATGTTACTTCAGAAAGAACTGATAAAGCACTATGCTTTGATTAAGGTTCGGATCTCTCCATCTAGGAACAACAAAATTTTTTTAATGTAATCCATGTAATTGGACTTTGTTCTGCTAACAAACAGTATTTGGTAGGAAAATGGTGCCACTACCCTAGTGATGTGTGGTACAGAAATACTGTCCTGGCTTTTTGAAGCCCTCAGAAGAGCCATAAGTAGTTAACTTCTTCTTTTTCTTTCAGTTTTGCTGCTAAGTCTGTACAACCTTGGTCCAGTGGGTATTTCCAGGCCCTTATCTTGGCTTGTTCTAAAATATAAAGTGAAATAAAGGTACTGCATTAGTTGCAACAATGGCACAGAACTTGAGGGACCTCAATAGAGGAGTACAAGGAAGGCTTCATGTGAGTATGACATTAACAAAAGGAGGAAGGGGAATTAGGATTGTTTTCTTTCTGGACAGGAAATGTGGGAAGGCAGATAATTCACATGCATTCTATAGCAGAAATTTCATGGAAACCAGTAAAAAATGCTGGGGTTAGTGTCTTGGTTCCTCAAAAATTACTGAAAATTGTGGAAAACAAGTTACTGCAGTTTTATATGCTTGATTTTGTACAGGAATGGTCACACATTCTTCAGCAATTAGGTTCTTATATCCTTCCTTGAGTTCTACACTAGTAGCATAAGTAAGTTTCCCTCAAATATATTAGCGTAATTAATGATTTCCTGCTCTAAGTATATACAAATAAAAACTCATTGACAATTAGAAGTATGAATTGCCTCAAACCATAACATAATTTTAACTTAAAATGTGGGTTTCAACACTCCATAACTTGTTTCCTTGCCAACAGTAACTGTGATCCCTCCCTTACAGCTTGCGTATCTCTGTGTATAGAAATACAATATAAGCCTTCAGTAACAAAGCAATGGAGGAATCAAAATGTGGATAGATGGCTCAGATCATACTCTACTGAATATAGCAGTCTGCTCTTATGCAGCAGGCTTTGATTATAACTCTAATTCCTTCTTCACATAGTCTGCCTCCTATATTAATGTGTCAATTCAAGTACTCTTTACTCTTGTCCTACATTTGATTAAAAAAGAAAAAAAAATCACATCTGGGCTATATAATTTTAGAATAGGCTCCATTAGTAATTGGTGACCTTGGTTGACCTTATTTTTTGTTTTAGAAATATGCATACTGCATAGCTGAATGAGCTAAAGACCTATTTTCTAAAAGAACACAGAAATGAGGAGAAAGGGAGAGTGAGCCTAATCTGAAATCAGAGTGTAACATGCAATCACACAAGGGGGTATGGAGAACAGGAGACAGGCATAATGCACCAGATGTGGCTAGTGGCAATATTCAAAAACTTCTCTGCAAGTAATATGGATAAATTATCTTCATTTACCCCCTTTTCCCTTCACCTTGCAATATATTGCCTATAGGAAGTGGAGTGTAGCTCAGTGTAGTGATGAGACTGGATATACAGGAAAATTTGTATATGTGAGTTGTGGGCCAAACCTGCACAGCTGTGCTACTCCACCGTGGGGAAAGTTACACTGGGACCTACAGACTGTTTTGCCTTTATAATTCCTGATTTAGACCACTGAAATACTGTGCTTCCCATTCCAGGATGCTAATGATCACAAAAAGTAGTTTGTATACAAATGCAAATGATTGTTTTCATAGTCCTCTGAAAATAAGTACTATCCACAGATGTGAAGGTGGGGAGGCACATCTTCAGAAGCTGTGAAAAAGATTTTCTCTGAGGGTGATTTTAGAGGAATGGTTAAGGGGTTTGCTTTTGTTTTCCTTCTCCAAAGAGTCTAATCAGACTCACAAGGCTTAGAAATAAGAAATGCAAACGAATCTGAAACAGATGTCAGGTCCCAACCTTCCTAAACATTCAATTTCTGTTATTCATTGCTGTGGTGTGTGGACTCCTCTAGGAAGCAGCCTCCAAAACATGTTTCTTTACTGATGTATGGGAGACCTTCATACACTGAAAAAGTTCTACCTTTTTCCTTTTTGAGTAACTTTAACCTCAGCAAGAAATTAGTTCATTAATAAATGAAGAGGAGTGAATTAATTATGAATTGAAATGGCAAAGATTGAGAATCTCTGCAAAATTTCTTTGTCATATGTGCACACAAACTAGGAAGAAGATAAGGTCATACAGAAACGATTTCAGGGAAGGACAAGGGAGCAAGTGAACAAACACTTGAAGTAGCAGAGCCTGGAAAAGTTTTTGCTCTGGAGAATTTATGGCATTTGGGTTTGGGGCAAACACTTAACCTGTCACTTCCTTTAAAATGGAAGAAAACACACCTGCTTGTACTGATTAGTGAGTTGGGAGTAGAGAGGAAAGGAGTGGAGAGGGTGAGGTACTTACGAGGTTTCCATACATTTAAATTATGCTTCTAGAAGCATAATAGAATTCTAGGGAAAAATATCTCTCTAAGTATATAAAAACTTTTTGAGTAAGAAATATTATCATTCTTATAAAAGGTGTTCTGAAGGCATGTTTTGAATTGTTCTTTTTTTTTTTTTTTTTAAATTGAAAGCACAGTAAAAAATCAGCAGCTGTACAGACTGCAGTACTGGATTTGATTTCAGAGTTTTATATCATTCTATGAAATCAGTTGACAAAAATTAATTCACATTTACTTGAAAAGTAAATTTGTGTGTTCCAAAAAAAAGGGTTGAAAGGCTACCAGATGTATTAAAAATAACAATATGTCAAACAATGTAGATATTTAATGACCTGTTTAAGAGACTAATAATTTAGCAGCCTAAGTCTCATATTTCTTGTGGAAACTTGTATCCAGAAATTCCAAACATTCAAAGTAAATGGTGGAGAAAGCATTAATTTAGAGTCAAAAGACTGGATATACAGGCAAAAAAGTATGAGAGTGACAATGTGGAAAGATGTCTGTTAAAATGGATGAAATCATTTTGTAATTATTGTAAACATGGCAAAATATTACTTGCCCCTCTCAAGAGTGTCCTTAAAAAAGGAATAAAGTGCACAGGGGAATACTGAATGAAAGAAAACCTGTCCAGAAACAGCTTTTCATTTTGCAATTTTGGCCTTACAGATTGTATTATTCATCATGCTAATTTCACAGGATTTAGAGAGCTTTCTTCCTAGTGGTGGAACACCTTGGAAAAATATCTTTAGGGGAAACTGAAATTTCCCCTCTCCAAACCATCTTGCTTAAGGATTTCATCATGGAATCTGTCCTTAGGTAGTTACAGATGAATCAGGCTTTACTGGAGATTGAACTGCCAGCTATATAATCAGCTTACAGGTGAAGAAGAGCAACAGAAATAGAGGGAGTGACATATGGGAAAAGATAAAATGGTGTTAAAAAATGCATAGTTTGGCTTCAGAAATGACTTCGTCTGTGATGGGCTTTGACGATAGTTTGCAGCTATTGGGAAAAGTGTGAAATAAAAAGAAGGAAATGAAATTGTGTGAAACTTAGAGTATTTTTGTTTACATCAAGATTGAATTCAGCCATATGTTTTCTGTAGAGGTAGCTGTACATTCCTTTCAGCCTATACCCGCTAGATTTTTCACAAGTTTGTGCTCTGTGAATAAAGAGGGTTTACAGATCTAATATTTCACTAGCTCTTTGCCACCCATATCTCTGTCCAGATCACGTCTTCATAGGATTTGGAAGTTTGCTATTTTCGTTCAACAAACAGGAAGGCTTCCAGTGTGACCGCAGGAGCATGTAGTATCCCAAGGCAGGCTTGTGCATCACCTGCAGATCCCAGTGGAAAGCCATGCCAGGGCTCTATGAACTATGGTATACTGATACTGACTTGCCTAAAGTGGCTTATCAAAGCTTACTCCAGATGTGGCAGGGCAGGGTATTTAACCGGCTTGACTTCTCATGTCCCGTGCTGATGTTACTGTGTCGTACTTCCCCTCTTTAGTTAGACATGTGGCGGTATTTGGGGCGTGGCATGATGGGAAATACTGCTGAGGTGTGGAAGGAATCCTAACCCATGAATAGAAATATTACTCAATTAAGGACTTGTACAGGCAGAAATGGGTAAGAAGTTAGTCAGAGGTGGTAAGTAATCCTGTTCCTATGACGATATCTCATTTTCTCCAAAAGGAACACAGACCCTTTAGCATCTGGAAATCAGTTCATTTCATTGTGGATGCTGCCTTACAACACCACGAGGCTGTTGTCAAAACTGAATTAGTTTCAAATAATGTCTGCAGTGTGACCAAGACCTTCCTTCAGCTTTACCTTCAGGCTTCCCTTCTCTCTGCTTTTTCCACTCAATTCTTTTAGTTTTGTTGGTATGTGAAGCGGGCTGTTGTTTTCTTCTCAGTGGGGCCACGTGGTCATCTTTCCTCTGTGGTAGTTTTATTCAAGCAGTTGGCTTCCTGGTATCTGGATGTCTGTTCTCATTAGTTGGCTGTTGCTTCTTAAATGATTGAGCTGCTGCTTTGTGTTTACCATTATCTTTTCACAGCTCTCATCTTGCTGCTTCAGTTGACATGTCAGTAGACTCCTTGACAACATCAAGTATCTCCTTGTGTTACCTTTCTTCCTCTTGCTGCTTCTGCTTTTTGCTGTGCCTGGCATTCTGGTTCTTCTTCACTGAGTTTATTGTTTGCAATAAAACTCTGCATACCCTTGCTTCTTTAATTTCTGAGTTTTTGGTGATCTGTTACTTTATGTCCCATTGTATTGTTGGCCTCAAGCTCTAGAATTCTATATAGGCAGTTGGGCTATTTTGAATGTTTGTATTACATATATATTGTACATAGTAAGGCAATTGGTAGTTTTGGTAAGGTCATGGTGGTTAAATTCTGTGTGTTTTATTTGTGCAAATGCTTTGGACGCTTTTATAGTTTCTTTTCCTGATGAGCTGTCTGTGAATCTTTTTGGTTAATGATGTTAACAAAGACTTGAGACTAGACTTTATCATCTATTTCAGAAATGTAATATAGGTAACATAATTAAGCTTTTTGATAAGGACCCAAGATCTGTTTTCAATTGAAAGATATAGGTTAATTAGCACTGAATGTAGATCAGAGACACTGCACTGCAAGACCTTTGTTTTTCAAACTCTGATCTTCAGAAGTCAGTGTGTGTTTTTCTATTGACTGTGCCAATGAATGGACGGATGGTGTGTTTTTCAAGATCAGACTTTAAAGTAGACTGCCAGCAGTGTTGAATCTTTTAGAAAAAAATTGAAGTCAGAGCGTTAACCTCAGTGTAGAGCATTAGTCATGCATTAATGGGCTTCTCTAAAATTTTCTATCTTTGTCACATGGTTCCATTTTTGTCAGAAAGGGCTCAGACTGAGCACTCTGCCTGCTCTCTCTTTGCAAGAAAGGTCATAAAACTATGATTGCTTCATGTTTGCATATAATTATTTCTGCTTAAAGAGTCACACATATTCTTAGGCAACTAAACAGCTTTTGTCTTTACATGCATTGTCTGTGTTTCTGAGGTAAAGTGAAGTTGAGAGAAAATGCTCTGGGGTACAGCAATATTTTATTTTATATTTTTATTTATTTGTTTATTTCATTTTTAGTTATTTAAATATCATTAATCTTGTATGTGTACTTCATTGTGTTGCCACTATAGTAATAGTATGACAGCAATAGCTTATAGTAAATTATTAAAAACCCCAGGTTTACAAAGTGATCTGCAGTAGCAAGTTGATGTGAAAGGTAGCAATGTCTCCATTACTTTCCTGATTACCATCATGTGACTAAAAGATTTAAGAGCATAAATCATGTGACATCTGAAACCAGTGCAGTTGGTGGGACCTGGGTGACAAAGCCATCTTTGATTATCTCAGCCTCAGTTTTGAATTAGGCACTAAGCCAGAAGGAGCCTTGTGATTTGTACTAGAAGCCAGGCTGTTTTTTGTCATGAGTCGGTGGGTACCAGCTCATGACTTGGGCACTGGATAGTTGTGTTCCTCTCGCTTTTTTGTGTCCCTTCTCGTGCTTCTGACTGTGTGGTTCTTCCCTTCCTATGCTGAGTAAAATGTCAGCTATTCTTTTGTGCTGCTCCAGAGCTTTACCAGGATTCAGGAGCTGTCAGAGCTGTCTGCAGTCATTTGTGTGGGAGGTGTGTAAGGGGACTTACGCATTAACTGTGCTGAAATAATTACTGTATTTGACCTGACCAATAATCAAGTGGTATTTTTGTCAAAAAACCCCATATTTCTGGACAGGGAATAGAAGAATATTTTACTCATTAAACTCTGTACTCAATAATTCCACAAATTATAAAATGCTTTGATGAAAAGAAGCAATTACTTTTAAAAGACGTAGGAAGCACTATTTATGACAGAGGTACCATTTGTTATGATTTTTTGTTCAAAATTTAAACTCAGAATACCGAAGTCTTTGGAGAATAAAATGTTAAGTAATTCTGCAGTCTTATTTTTTTTTAGATGCTGCAGTTTCCCTGTGTTACCATGGCAACATACTTTCTGTATAATTGCCAGGCTGCCTTACAGTGATGCAAATAAGCGAAGAAGTTGTCACATGGTATGACCTACGCTTATATTTGAGTCGAGATTTATTGCCCACAGAGCAGCAATAACACCAGTGATATCTGTCACCTGCAGGATGAGGAATTACATGTTGCTGAAGTGCTGCAGAAACAAATGGCAGTGAGTGTGGAGAGCTGGGATAGCTGTTACACAGGAGGACTAGAAGCCCTCCCCCAAGCCTGCTCCTGCTGAGCTTATTTTTTCTTATGCTTTTATCTTATGCTACATGAGTGGAGGATCAGAACTGCAGCTAACACCAGCCCTAAGCATGTGCTTTAGGAATTTAATTCGTCTTGGAAATACAAGAAGTCTGGAGGAAAAAAAATTTGCGAAGAGAGAGTCATAGCTTTGACACTTACCAGCAAAATTTTGCCCCTTCTCCAAGAAGAATTAGTGCTGGGATCCAAAGAACTCCTCTCAAAAAAAGAGTAAAAAATGGGAGAAAGGAAGGAGGGAGGGAGAAAGGGGAAAATCAAAAGGGAACAGAGACAATAAAAAGTTTTCCTTAGTTTCTGTTGAAAGTCAGTGCTTTCATCTTGAACACCCCTTCAAATATTTTTGATATGAAATCCCAGTTGTTCCTGGAAATAATCCCTTCCAAGAATACTTCTCTTGGCCAAGCTTTCAGCCCTCAGTCCTCAGTGTACTGTGATGTGCTGCTCCATAAGGAAGAAAGCACTGCAGGGATGTCTTAGTGATGAGCCCTGTATACCTGTACAGGGTATTTCTGATGAGGAACCTGAGAGTGTTCATCACCATGTTCAGTTCAGACAGAAAATAAGTTTCTTTAAATACAAACTTTAAAACATAAAAGTCAGGGAAAAAAAAAAAAAAGACAAAAACCAACAACCCGCCAAAAAAATTTCTGTATCAGTCTTAACACTAGTTGCTCCAAAGTAGTTGTTGAAGGGTCACACGAGCTAGCTCAGATGTCTTGTAGAACACTTGCTCAGTGGTTTTTGTCTCTAATGAGCCCTCTTTGTTCCTTAGTTAAGGATGGATTCTGCTAAAGCTCCCTCTTTCCCTGCCTCAGCATCCCTGCTACGATAGGTGCTGGAGGATTACCCTGTTCTTCTACATAAGACCTTTTTTATTGTTTGTTGTAGGGTTTTTTAGCAGTTTTTTCTGGAAGACCTTCTGTGGGTCTTTGTTAAAACCATATTTTCCCTGTGGTGAGTTTCTATTGTTGTTCTCAATAGACTTTCCTCCTTTGTTTTCTTAAGCATGGCTGTGAAGTTGTGTCCTCTCTTGTGAGGCTGCTTGGACGCTCATAGTAAGCAGGATGGTTTCTCATCCCCTGAGTTAGGCTTATCTTCTTCTCTTCAAATCTGCCTCTAGTTTATTAGAATTGTAGCAATCTCACACAGATATTTCCGCTGTGTTCCTTAACTAGACTTCCTGGCTTCTGCCTCTTTCTGCAAATTATTTTAAGGTTGTAAGAGAACTTCATCTTCCTAGATTAGGAGGAGGATTCATTGTTCATGCAAAACAGAGGGTTTGTAGCTTCCTACTTACCATTTGCTTCTTTCTCAGAGACCATATGTGACAAAATAGTAAAAATTAAAAATCTGACCTCTTCTGCTTTCTCTTTGTCTAGGAAAGGTCTTGTCATTGCAAGATGTATTATTGTAAGTTGTGAGTTAGCATGGCCACATCATGACTGTTTTCTCCATACAAAAGTGATGTAGAATAAAATAATAAAAGTGCAAAGTAGCAGAACTGCTATCCTTAAAACTAGAGAATAGATTCAAATTGCATATAGCCCGTAGCCTCACAGGAACCATAATAATATTTTTCTTCTTTTTTTATTTGTTTGTTTTTGTTGTTTGGTTTTTTGTTTGTTGATTTGGTTTTTTGTTTTGTTTTGGGGTTTTTGTTTGGTTTGTTTTTGTTTGGTTTGATTTTGGTTTTGTTTTTTTTAGGAGAAAAGTGTGGTAATTGAGTATTTCAAATCATGATTGGATGTCAGGAGTCACTTTTTGCCTTCACAGTATGGTTGATCTTTGCAGGAATGGATTATCAGATGGAATGGCAGAATGCAAAAAGTGATGTCTGAGCGTATCTGATAGATATTACCTAAGAACAACTTTTATCCATCCCTCCTGTGCAGGAACTGTGAAAACATCAAAACATCACTGCAAATACCCTGAGCATATAAACTGAAGTCCATAGACTTATGCCACTGAGACTCGTGGCAGGATAGTTCAATTTTTATTATTCAGGTCACTCAGTTGTATCAAAATCAGATTCTTCCTTTTTACTTGTCCCAGGACCCTGATGTTTAAAAAAATGATACTAATTATCACTGAATAAAAATGACTATGTCCATATTAATTCTCTATTAAGCTTGCTTTAAAACTCTAGTTATTTTAGATGTAAGAGTTACAAGAAAAAAGAAGTCTTTGAAGGTTCTGTACGTGTCACCATTTAATCAAGAAAATCACTGCAATTCAGAATGGTTCTCATTATAACATTTTACATATCACATTAAAAAGAATATGTAAGTTGTTTGAAGGAGTAATGATTTTGTTGTTGTCTTTAGAATAGCTTGTTGGTCTACTAATCCTACCCAATGCTAGTAATAAAGATAATAGTCTATAATTAGTATGTCCAATAAAATGCTTTTAAATGGGAGCACACAAAATTATTGTGCGAAGGCAATAACCTCAGTAAGGTAGATGAAGACTTGCTTATATGAGTCTGTTGGGGAAAAAAGTGAGTAATTCAAATATAATAGAGGAGTTTTAAATTACAAGTGAAGTTTCTTTCCTTCCCTTTCTGATTACATTCAGTTTTGCTCTTTTTCACATTCTCTATATTTTGTATTTTTACAACCTCTATTGTTTAAATGAGACACTGATACTTAAAAGCCCGAAGGAAAGTATGAGACATTTTCAACTTATGTCAACTCTTGTTTCATCCTCAATACATGACCAAAGAAATACTTTTCTCTCACTACTATTTCTGTAATAAATAACAAAAAACCCCTCCCTGTAATTTATTTTTTTATTTTGTGAAATCAGCTTAAGTTTCCACTAGTCATATGACTGAAAATGATGGAGGGAAACTATGGATTTCCAGCCTGAAAATTATACCAATATTTTTTTAGATATCTTTCTATGGATCCTCAGTGTTTGAGATGCACTCTTAGGAACAGAGCAACCAGACACACACACAAACAAGTGTGTGTGCTTATCTCTCACGTCACTTTGGTTCTGCCACTTTTGAGGACATGAATGCAGAAAAGAAATCCGGTACCTCAGGAGTTTTTTCCCTGCTGTTCCTATCAAAGTACTATCTAGTCTTGGGCGTATTACAATGATAGCTTGTTTCCACGCTTGTAACCCCTTCTGCAAACTGAACAGGAAACTATTTCTTACAAAGTCGTCTCTCTGGGGTGTCCTAAGGATTAATTGCTGTAA
Organism: Pseudotriccus pelzelni; assembly: GCA_035584735.1. Lineage (NCBI taxonomy): Eukaryota > Metazoa > Chordata > Aves > Passeriformes > Tyrannidae > Pseudotriccus > Pseudotriccus pelzelni. The sequence goes on from JAWMRA010000130.1 coordinate 47,468,737, forward strand.
GTACAGTTCCTGGAACACATAAAGTTCCCTGTAAGTATCCATCATTAACTGTTATATCCCCTCAAGTACTTAACCACATTAGCTTTTCTTACTTAAGTAGCCCCAGTGAAATCTGTTTCTATTAATTATTTTCACTATTTGCCACTATTCTGAAACATAAGTTAAATGGCTTTGGCTGTGGGAAAGCAGATTCATAAGACAGCTGCTTTCTTCTGTATTTAAAGTACACATAGCACTGTCTTTTTGCATTACTTTATTCACTTATGTTTATCTTTGTCAATGAATTTTTTACTCCAGAGATCTTCTGACTCTTATTTTCCATATCAAGGGATGTACTTAAAAATTTTGGAAGTAGAAAAACTGTATAAAACCAAGAGCCCCTATCTTAGGAGCTTTTCTTTGTTTCATTTCCCTTAACAATTTGTTTTGTAGTATTAGCAATGTCAGGGTAACTCCAAATTTAGGAGTCTTGTCTCTCCTTATTTAAAATAAATAGATAAGTGTCATCAAGAAGCCAGTTAATTACTTAGGACATTCAAGCTAGACCAAGACAACCCTGATTCCTGCTGTGTTTGAAACGTTCCAACCAAGATGTACTTGATATCTTCCTTGTCTTAAGAAGCACTTACCAGTATTAGAAGCTAATTAAGGCTGAATTCATCATTATATCTAAGCATGTTCCTTAGTTGGTGAGCACAAACAGTTCTACTAATTCCACATTCTCATTCAGAATCACAGAATATTCTGAGTTGGAAGGGACCCACAAGGATCATCGAGTCCAGCTTTCAAGTTTACTGATCAAACCCACAACCTTGGCATTATTAGTACCAGGCTCTAACCAACTGAGCTAATCTCAGGGTATTTGCAGCCTTAAATTTGAGTACCTTGCTGAATCAGAACAAATTATGAAGATCCTAGAAGGGAAAAAATTCATTTGATCTAAATGAAAGAATTCATGACATAGATCTTGATTTCAGGAAAAATATGCAGTCTTTTTCCACCCCAGTGAAAAAACCCCACATATTACACTTGCCAAGTACCAGAGAGATATTAAGGACTTATTATTTTCAAATTTAAAATCTACCTTTGATTTATCTTAGTTCAAAGCCTTGGAGCTGTAATAAATTGTTGAATGATCTTATCTGGCTTCTGATATGTCCTTGGCAAGGACATATATAGCAGGCAAATTAAAATCTTGGACTTTTTTATAGGAAAACTCTTATCCTGGGATTCTGTAAGTAAATATCTTGTCTGGGAATTTAAACTACCTAAATTCATGTATCAAACTGTTCATGTGTCAGAATCTGACAAAATGCTGGGCATATGAAGCTGCCCAGAAATTACAGGTGTTTGGCACACCAGGGATCACAAACCACATTTTTCTGTACAAGCAGTGAGATATTACTATGCAGTCAATGCACAAGGTTCAACAACATAAAGCAGAAGGAGAACTTCCTCACCCCCCAAAAAATCGTGCAAAATAATCAGGTGATTTAAGCATTGTTGCCCACTGTCCATCTGCTGCATAACACGGTTTTTTCATGCATTCTCTCTCTTTTTTTTGCATTGAAGAATATCCAGCATTGTAACAGGGGCAGTAATCATCTGTCTCCCAGCAGTAAAAACTGCAAAGCAGATTAAGTCAGCAAGTTACTGAGGCCAGCAAGAACTGGCCTGGGTGAAAATAGCTACAGTGTCTCATTTACTGCATGCCAAGGTGGCTGCACTAAGAATGTACTAGATACAGGTGTGGAAGATGGAAAGATCAATGTCCTTCATGTCTCTTGGAAATCTCATGCTTTGCCTGGATCTGACCATTCTCCTCTGAGACCAAGAGCCTTAATTACTCAGACAAGACCCTAAAATTAATCTTTCCAATTCATCTGTAATTCTTCCATGGCAGTTTTAAAATTGTACTGAATGTACAATTTTACTGCCCTCAGATCACTTTGTTTGAGTGTGGACGTGGTTCTCTTGTGGCAAGCTAGAATTTGATCAAAAGAGCATGCAACTCACAGTCCTTCAACAAAATTTAAAGCTACAAGTTTAGTGGGAATTCTGGGATCTCTGGCTAAATTAGGTTTCCCAGTAGGAAGTTCTATGAATTCCAAATATGTTCGTATATATTAGCAGAAGTGAAAGATGTAGGTTAAAGGTTTCAGCACCATTAATTAGAATTGATACATTATTTTTGATTTTAGAATTTAAGCTGGTGCCCTTTTACAAATGAATTAGAGAATGTTCCATTTTTTTTGAAGGGTACTGTGATAGGGTGATCTGTTCTCTGTACATATAATGGGACCAGCCAAATCTGTTCAAGTCCTGCTGTTTCTCAGAAGTCAAATTCTAGGAAACATCACCAGATTTGTCTGGGATGGTGGAAGAAAGAGAATACACATCTTAATATTGTGATTATCTGCCCATTGAAAGACATGTTTTTACAACAGAAGGTAGTTTAAAGTCAGAAGAAACCTTGCAATGACTTTCCCTTTAAAGTACTTTATGCATAAGTTGGGGTTATAGATGATGAACTATCTGGATTTTGTCTAATGTAGCTCTTTTTTTAAGCATTATAAGTTTTGGTGTTAGAAATTTCTTTTCCTCTTGAATGTGAAACTTAGGGTTGGCATCTCAAATAGCTCTGGCCTTACAAAGTGTTAACTTAGTCTCTGAGATCTCCCTCTGTGGCAGCAATGACTTGCATTAGGGGTCTTAGATACTTCCACCAATAGCCTGAGAGCCTTAATAAGTCCAGTGAACTCAATTGTTTACATTAACAAGGAAGTGCAGACAGATTACATGGGATTGCCCATTAGGCTAAAAATTCCTACAAGCAAGCAAAAAATCCCAGGTAGCTGATGTTTTTGAATAAATATTATAGAAAGATTGTGAACCACAGTGGTCAGACTATGGTCCAATATTTACTAAGTCTACAAAAAAATGTCATGGCACCTTTAGGGCACAAAATCCATTCTGGAAAATTGTTATTTTTGCTCTTGGGTGCACTAAAAGGCATCCTATCCTGTGGCTTTTCTTGTCATAATAGATGAAATAAGCTCTTACTATTAATGTGGTTTTTTTTCCTGTCTGTAGTGTAAAAATATGTTTGTTGCTTGTATCTTTATATATAGCTTTCCTCTGCCTTGGCCTCTATTCACAAATGCAGGTAAAATAAAGTAAACACAGGATAAGTAAAGTTAGAAATGCACACATTCAGATTACGAATCCCGTTTCTGCAAGGTATGGAGCCCTTTCCTCAAGCTGCCAGCATTAATTGAGTCAAGGGAAACATAAAATCATAGATTATGCTGAGTTGGAAGGGACCCATTTGGATCATCAAGTCCAACTCTTGGCCCTGCATGAAAGACACCGAGTCACACCATTTATCTGAGAGCATCGTCCAAATGCTTCTTGAACTCTGTCAGCCTTGGTGCTGTGACCACTTCCTGGGGAGCCTGTTCCAGTGCCCAACCACCCTCTGGGTGAAGAATCTTTTTCTAATATCTAATCTAAACCTCCTCTGACACAGCTTCATGGTGTTTCATCGAGTCCTCTCACTGGTCACAAGAGTGAAGAGATCAGTACTTGTCCCTCCATTTCCCCTCACAAAGGAAGTTGTAACTGCAATGAGGTCTCCCCTCAGTTTCCTCTTCTCCAGACTGAACAAACCAAGTGACCTCAGCCACTCCTCATTAGGCTTCCCCTTAGGGTCTTCCTAGGTGAGAAGCTGTCCTGATTGATACTGGGCTGAAAAGAAAGTTCGCTGTGGCTAGACATCAGTTAATGAGAAACAAATTCTCCAGAAAAGAAATAAAAAATATGACTTGGTAGGTACTTTCCTTTATACACAACAGTTTGTGAACACATAATTAAATGCTTATTCAACTGTGGATTTGATTTATGGCAGACCAACTCAGGGATATATAATCAAGTTCCAGTCTTGCCTATTTAATTGATTGATGAGAAGGTAACTTGCTGTAATTTAATGAACTGAAAGCAACAAATGTTTTCTAAGTGTTGTTATTTGTCTTGGGATATTGATCATAAAATATACAAGACGACCCTCAGCACTTGCTGGATTCAAAGTCCTAATCTGCCTTTTATGTGTGGTTTATTTGTTGAGTCAGAAGAATCCTCAGAGCAGAAACCGTATATCCTCTGGTGACAGAAAACTTCCTGTGTTTTACAAGTGAACACTGCACAGTATCATTACGGTTGCAGTATCATTGCAAAATGTTTCTGTATATTGTTTGGTTATAGAGAAGAAATATAATTATGGTATCTAGAGAGAAGTAACTGAAGGACATACTCAGTTTATTCTTGATCTTAGAGAAAGGTGCAGAGAAATACGTTTGCCACTGTCTTTGCCTTTTGCAAGGTATTTGGTGCTGAGGTTTTATTTTTACTTTGCAAACTACCTTCTTAGAACAAATTTCATAGTTATAAAGCCATGTTGGTAGAGGACAGCCCTCGTGCTGGCAGCTTTCCTAAATCAGAATGTCTGACTGTGCCTCTTATGTCTTGGCAGCAAGGATACCTTTCGCTACTACCAGAGATATTGTGGATGCTCCATGCCTGGAAGTCTTCAGGTTGGATGGAGCTCTGAGCAACCTGGTGTAGTGGAAGATGTTCCTGACAATGTTGGGGGGTTTGGACCTAGATGATCTTTAAGGTTCCTTCCAACCCAAGACATTTTTGGGTTCTATGATTCTATGATATGGTAGCGCTCCGTGTAAAATTATCAGCAGTAACATCTATGGTGGAAGGTGGTAGAAGTGGGAAGGCATGAATAGGGAAACACAACAGTGCAATTTCAAGATGAAGTCAAAAATCCTTTTTAGGGAAAGATCCAAACAAGGTGGGGGGCAGGTGAGGGAAGGGCAATAAAATCTCCGGCATGACGGTGGCAAGGATTAGCATTGCCTAGCAGCTATTCATTTTGGTATTATAGAGATACAGGAATTACAGCTGTCTTGCAAACCATGCACAGGGAGCAATTAGTGCTAAAGGATAAAAATAATATAAATCAAAGAAAGGTGGTTGGAATCCAATCTAACTTTGGAAACTGTTCTTCCTTTAACTAGCTAAATTGAATCAGCTATTAATAATGCAGTGACCTTCTGTGAGATTCAGCCCATAGAAATGGTTTACTCTCAAGCATCATTCCAAAAGGATAAGCAAAAATTTCAGACTACAGAGGTTTTTTTGCTGATTATGTAATTATGGCTCCTTCACTGGGTAGGAAGCAGCAGGTATATGCTGCTTATTTTGACAGGAGATTCAAGGTAAGACTGCATAGGCAGCAGATCCTGAGAAGTAGAAAGTACTCCAGTTTCAAACTGCTCCATGTATCTGAGTCTATTTGTCAGTTGTATTTTCAGGTCTCGAGGAATAAATTATTCTCCACACATCAGGATAAAAAACCCAAACCAAGCAGAACCAAACAACAAAACAATGAAATAAAAATGAAAATAATAAAAACCTGAACCAAAACACCCGCAAACAAACAAAAACCCCCCAGCCCAGAAACACACCCTCCCCCCCCCAAACAAACAAACAAAACCCCAAAAAACCAGTTTCTACTTGTGTCACATTGTATGTAACTAGTAGATATTGCTAGGTCCAACATACCTCTGCTGAATAAAAATCTTCTTGGCTGGGAGTATGTTTGGAAGTACAGCTGAGCCTGTCAAATGGCTGCTGGCTGACACAAAGGTCAGTCCGTCCTCCTTCTGCCTCCCAGTTAAGCATCTTCCTTTTTGGGTTCCAGCACGTGCTCACTATGATGGAATTCTATTCAATGATGAGTTTATTCAGGGAGCTGAGTTGACAGACGTTAGGGTACAGTTGTGATAGTTTGGTATTTGGAACTGGTTCACTGCAAGTGAGACAAATGCTAAGGAAAGAGTATAAGGAGAGTGGTTGGGAGCACTTTGCAGCTAGGAGTTAATTTTCTTTAGTTGCAGTATGAAACTGCCTCTTACTTGCATATAAAAACATAAGCATGTACATAGATACAATATAACAGACTATAAAGGAATAGTAAAGAAACAGCTGTAACAGTAGGACTGCACATTAAATAGACATGGCTTCTCTGCCTTTATGTTTACTGACATCTGTTTTCACCTCCCTTTTGCTGTTTTCTTCCTCCTCTCCCCTAGGATTGGCACATTTCCAACTTGTATGCCCTAAACATTAGATAAATGTTCTAAGATAACCCTTCCCTGAACAGTCTGTGGAAAGAGGGGGTCCCTTGCCTGTGACAGAGGAGGTGGCTGCTGCTGCATAAAGGCAGATGTTTGAAGACTGACTTTAGCCAGCCTCTTGTGCAGTGGGTGTAATACAGCAGTCCTATCAAGGCTCTGTTTTGCTTAACAAGAAGCCCAGAAACTGAGATCAAATACTACTCTCCTGACTGTCTGCATTGCTCAACAGCCACCTTGCTACCTGACCCTGTTTTGTACTGTTCCTTTTCACTTGCTAAGGCTATGTCAAAATGTCCTTAATTATGTGGACAGGTGCCTGCCTACCTTTTATTTAGCAATATAGACATAGCCTGTGTGATTAAGAAAAAAGTCTCCTCCGACGGTTGAGTTGGAGGGGGAACCTCTAGGCTCTGGGTTTTCAGTCCATTACCTCGAAGGGGAAGTTCTCCCCCCCTCCCCCCCGCCACGTGGTCCCCATGGAGCCAGACAAGACCCCCACAGAAGCCACAGGGTGAGAGAGCCGAGAGAGAGAGTTTATTGTTAGGGTTACAGGTTTAATAGGTTTTGGAGGTTTTCAAAAATGACCAGTTACAAATTTCAGAGATATTACAGAACCACCAATAGCAGGCAAGGGTTAACAACCCATAGAAAGGAGTTAACAAAGCCAATGAGAAGACTTCCAGATATCTTCCCAGAACATTCCTAAGTAGAGATAACACTTATCCAGGGGGGTTTTGGGAACAAGACAGTGACTTTGCAAAAAAAACCACAAATGACATCTTAAACCTTAAAACTTCTGTTTTTCTTATATACTGCAGATACACTGCAACAGTCTCCAGGGGAAAATGCTCCGTATATCCCACAGCAGTAATTTAATCCCAATCCTTTTAAGCAATAATCACCTTTCATGGTCCTTCTGATGAGTCAAGTACTTAGTTCAGTATGCAGGACCAGGGTGAGGGCTTTCTTCCCCACTTCTTATGGCTGCTGTGAGTAGGTCCTGCCTCTGCAGGCATGAGGTCTCAGCTGCCCATCCATGAAGAAGCTGTGTTCTTGGCTGAGGACCCAGGTCACAGCCAAGCCCAATTTATGTATGCAGAGAATGTTGCTCAGCAACTAGTTAATACTCCTGATCTTGTCATTCTAATTACATTTACTATCACATCTGTGAATCTGACCTAAGTTTGGGATCAGATCATGGAGAGTGTTTCCATGCTTATTTTTCTTCAGTCAAATCAGCTACTGAAAGAGAAGGACATTTTATCTGAGTCATTGCAGAATAAATCCTCAGGTCATGAGTGGGCACCTTTGCATTCTAGGTATACCTAATATCTAGGATCATGCAGCAATCCTGCTGCAGTTAAATTAATAATGAGGATTGGACCTCAGAAAAAAAAACAAACCAAAACCAAAAAACCAAAACCAAAATCAAACAAAACAAAAAAACACCACAAAACACACCAAAACACCCCCAAAAAACCCAGAAAAAAACACTTGGACTCTCATGATATTTGGAAGTGCAATTCTCTGAGATAAAGGCACCACTAAATAGTGAAAGTGCTAAGACCTGTGAAACATTATTAAGGTTAGTATATTGTCTCTTGTTCCACTTGTAACCCTCTTGGACAGGATTGTGTGAAGAAGCTGGCTTGGTTTAATTGAGACACCGCAGAAGGCAGTGTTCTTCTGGTGTTACTTTAATTACAACAGAAGGAAAAATAGCAATAGCAGAAAGTACTTGAGTAGTAATTTCAGCAGATACATTGGCAATAATAAGAAATCTCATTCTTGCTTATCATTGTCAACAGGGGGGATATTGTTCCTTCAGCCCTTTCCCGTGAATCACCAGATTATCACAAATCAGTCCCTAAGTGCTATTTCAATAGCACGAATTGGAGAGATGAGCAATTTTCTGATGTAGTCTCTATCTGTTAATTTTAAAATCTGTTCATTTAAAATGGCTTTTTCCACTGGATAATATAAGAAATTAACTTCCTCTGTTCTCCTGTTGCCTCCACAGACACATTATTTCTAGGGAGCAGTATCTCCCAGACGTACACAGTGCAGCAATTTCCACCACTACATGTCACCACAAAGATTATAATGCTGGTCATAATGATTCCCGTGCAATAGTGAATGAGAAACAAGAAACTTGAGATGAATCTAGAGGCCAGAAATATTTATTAATGACCCACTTTAAAAGGATATTAATTTGGAATGGGTAGTAATTTGAGCCGAGTGATAGACATACAACAGGACAGGATTTCTTTAAAAGTCATTTGTTAATTCATTTTCTTTAAGATGCCCAAGCACTTACTCCTCATGAGAGAGAGTTCAGACTACGGCTGAATATTGCTGAAGCAGTGAGGACATGTTCCAGTTTGGTACATGTTTTAATAGCAACTAAGCATAAAGGCTCAAAATATTTTAGGTGCCTCTTTGCATTCTTTTAAGAGCTGAAATGAAAATTTCAGAGGAATGAAGCAATCCTGTTTTTCAAACTCTAAAAAAAATATATATTCTTCCATAAAGAAAGCAAAAACCTTGCTCCTTAAAAATATTCTTGCAAAACATATAGAGTAGAAACTACGTCACCCATATGCTTATATCTCTGTATGGCAATCCCCTACATCAGAACTGTCTCAAATATATTTGAAGAAACAGTGTTATCAGTTAAAAAGCCTTTTTTTTTTTTTTACAACTACAGTGTCTAGTTGGATGTCTAAGCACTTGGATCTACTAAATTGAAATGTTTTATCAGAAGTTTCTTTCTTTTTGAGATAAAGCAGTTTCAAGGAAAAAAATAAAGCTAATGTCAATAATTCAACATTCTTACGTTTCCATCTCTTTTCTGATGCTGAAGTTCAACCCAGAATTTACAGTAAAGGTAAAGCCTCTTGAGTAGGACAAGGACAGTGAGCAAGTTATTGATGTATTTAATAGAGCAGCCAGTATTGCTGAAAAAGACAATCAATTCAAATGAATTCCCTTTCTTCCCTCATCCTGGTACCCAAACATTTAATTGACTCTGCTGTAGCTATTGTGAAGTGTCAATCTAAGATGTTAAAATGAGATTATTGAAAATGTTCTTTAAAATTTCTTGAATAAGAGTAGGCAGAAGTAATCCAGGCTACACTTTCATAGCACAGTAAGTATAACTCAGATTTCTTTAATTTGTATAACTAGTATCATTTCTACACAAAAAGCAGTGATTTATTTGTTCAGCACTGCCTCTGGGATGGAAGAAAATATTGCATATCAGGGCTGAAATACGCAGTCCGTATCACAAGAGTTCATTGGCATCATGAGATGGAATAGCAGTCATGTCTCTTGAAATTAAAGAGAGAAAAGATTCCTGTCGGTCATTATGACTGAATTT
>JAWMRA010000130.1:47480375-47494310 GCA_035584735.1 Pseudotriccus pelzelni
AAATTCAGTCATAATGACCGACAGGAATCTTTTCTCTCTTTAATTTCAAGAGACATGACTGCTATTCCATCTCATGAGTATCTAACATAAGGTCTAGATTCTTCTTAAGTCCTAGTTTGATACAGCCTCAACTGCTTGTCTTGGCAATGTTTGAAAATGTTCGAAAATGTTTGAAACAAACATTGGAAACTTGGAAAATGTTTGAAACTAAACTGCATTAGGTCATTATATAAAAGGAAGGACATAAGGATGATAACAATATGTATTTCCAAGCTTTGTTTGGATATCTTGGTCCTTTATTGGAAACATAAAAGTGTACATGTTAGACCAATGATCACTGTGTTTTCATAGTATCAGGAGAACTAGTGGTCCAGCCTGCGCTTGTTAAACGAAAAATATCCACAGAGGGCCAAAGGCTTGCCTGGCATGTAAGGGAGGTAGATGAATGGGGAGGAATGTTGGCCACTGGCTAACTACTGATGTCAGCCTACCCACAAACAGCCTGGACATTGCTGAGATGTAGTTGCTGTATAATTAATTAATTTAAGCCTGAATAAGTGCTTTTGTCATTTAAAATCTAAATAAAGCCCTTCATCTGTTAGGGGAAGATGCTGACTTTTGAGGTGTGGTTTCATTTTTTGAAAGCTTGGGCACTTCACTGAATCTCCGGGTGGACAGCCTTCATGCTGCAGATTAGTACCAAAAGCAAAATTCTTCCCCTGCGAGCTGCATTGCCCTGGATATGCTTTTTCTGCATATCTAAGGCAGCTTCTTCTGGGCAGAGCATGACTCAGACTTCAGCAGTCCCTCTCCTGGCCGAGTGCGTGAACAACAATTCCTTGAGCTCCAAGAGACATTTCCTTTAGTTTTAACTGATGCTTAATTGCCTTTTGCTGCAGAAAGGCATAACTCATAGTTATTCTTTTAACTTCAAGTTTTATGAACGTCCTACTACATTTATTCCCGTATTTTCTTCTTTAAAATAGGGGTACTGTCTTTTATAAAATCAGAAAATAATATTTTGCACAAGCTTTTCTGTGTTTCTGGTAGTAATTCTGGATAAGGACCTGGAAGTGAGTTGATAGTGGTTGTAAGCTACTCTGTTAACTGTACCCCACATTGAGAGCAGCCCAAAGTAATTGAAAACTTTTTGTTCTCTGTATTTAGTCTTGCTCATTTACCTTCTTTAATTAATCAAGGTTAAAAACAAGGCTGCAGACTTCACTGGGGAATACATCCCCACGTGAGACAGGAAGAGAGGGGGAATTCCTGATCATTGAGAGTGGATTTGAAAGATGATCACACTGTAGAAAATATCCAAATATTCAATCCAGTTTATATATAATGAAACAACAGTATCGAATCCAGCTATTAAAGAAGCTTTTTCAATGGAGTAAATAGTTCTGTCCCCCTTCCACTTTCGTAAAACTGACTTCTTTCTACTAAAAAACATTTTTGTTCTACATTTCCTTGTTTCAGTTACATACAATTCTATGTCCAGGTATCTCTGAACCTCTGGTTTCTACTTTTAGCTTTAGATATCAACGTTCCTAATTGAATTTTGTGAGATAATTTACTTTCCTTATTATGGTCTTCCATTAACTTTCCTCATTTCTCTTAGATTTATTATCTATTCTTTGCTTGCCAGTGGCTGGAATACATTTGCCATTTGTTCTTGAGAGTTCTGGGTACGGTAAGTGGGATATGGATTACAATCACATTCATTCTTAAATGACTTTGCTAACATTTTTCGTTCATTTTTTACTTTCTTGATCCCTTTTGGGATGGAAAGGAACAATACATATCTGCTTAATCAGAATCAGGCCTAATCAATCACAGTTTTTTAGTGTGTGTGTGTATATATTTAAAAATATCAATCATGGCTCATTCTCTCAGATCAAGAAAAAAATAAATTTGAGGGAGTAGGATTTCAAAGAAATGGTAGTGATACTGTAGGGCCAGTAATTTTTGCTATACAGTAAAATGAAATAAGATGCTATATTATTAAAAATACTATTTTAGACATGCTTTGGCAGTTTTGTAAAAATACTCTCCTATTCAGCAGAAAATCTCCACACTTGATCTTCACCCATGCATACATTTTCATGAAACTTGAGAAATTTCACTTATTTCTGACTTGTGAAAGCACTTATTTTACTCTTCTGAGGCATTCAGAATACATGTTTTTAGAAAAATATACAACTGTGATATCACTGCAACCACACTGAGCCTTAAGGGGAATATCTTAAACTTATTAAACAAGGAAAAGAGCTGTAGCTTGTTTTCTGTGTCCTTTAGAATAAGGTAGAGTTTGTGCCAGCCAGCTAAGAAATCTCAAAAAAAAAAAAAAAAAAAGAAAAGGTAATTTTGTATTTAAAAGCTCTAGAGCAGACATGGTAAACATTTAGCATAATAAAATTCTTACACAACATATTTTAATATGATCTATTTTCCTTAACTGTAATGAGCTGACATAGTGAGGTTGCTTGGAAAAAAAGGCAGGTTGCCTGCGTATGTTTGAGATGGAATCAATATACATTATTTATTCTAATAAAATAAGATTTTCTGTGAAGACAGCTCTGTCCAAAAACCTGACAGTGGTGGTATTAAAATACATGTGCAATAGATGTTACCGTTGTTGCCAGACTAACATTCATCAAAAATGTTTGTAGGCTCTTGTGTTAAGATATGCTTCTCAATTTTGTACCATTATTGTTGTCACTAATTAGGTTTTATTTTTCTTCTACCACCAAGATAAAGTGCTGAAATTTTCAAGATGTGTAGAAGTAAAACACCTCACTCTGCTCCTTCCTATAGCATTCTCAGGCTCTTTCAATAGACAATATAGCTGAAGATGATAAAAGAGGGGTTTAGAATATTTTCAAATTTTAATCAAAGAATGAGAAATATAGCCCAAAACAGCAGATATTGAAGAAAGGGATGTTCAAACTGCTGTTTTACTCCCTTCTTCTTACCAGCTATTGTGTTTGTCCCTCTTACAGTTTCCCGTTGCAGCTGTTCCACTTTTCTAGAAGACCTCTACTTTCATGGGTACATCTACTAAAAACCTGTGGATACCCACCCTTTTTTTTCTCTGGTGTTTTCTAGTGACACCTTATCAGAGTTTCCTTTCTCTCTTTGAAAACTCATGACTTTCTTCTTAAATACAAATGGCCCTGTCATTTTAATAGCCTTTTTGGACAGATGTTCCAAGTTTCAATTCCTACTTCTGAAACATCCATTTAAACACTGATCATTATTATTCCTGACAGGGTCACATGAACACCTTATATGGATGCACTAAAGCTTTATTTATCCTGCAAAAATCTTCCTGGTGTGTCCTAGGATCACATTTCCTTTGCAGTGCCACTTTACATCAGTGATTCCGAACCTTCTTCTCTGTTTCTGAGTAACGAACACTGAATTTAGCAACACTGTAAAGAAGCTACTTACAAACATGGGACATGCTGGGTGCTGAAGACCCCGCCACAGGTGCAGCATCCACCAGACACACCACCTAAGGGGGAATCCAGCATGGCTGGTACCCCTGCACATGTTCCATTCACTACCTCCCTGCATCCATGCCCCTGTTCATAGTGCAGTAGTAGTAGTGGTCACTGTCTCCTGAGTAGACTTTGAGGATCTTGAGGAATATTGCCCTTCTATGAGTACAGTCTTTCCCATCACTTTGTACACACAGACTTATTTCTATTCCTCTCACCTTTGATGTTTCATGCCTTCTGAATAGAATACAGTAATTCACGAGGTCTTAACTACTCAAGGCCACAAATGCTTCAATTTAAACTATTACCCTTGAAGTCTTTGAGCTACCCCCAATTCAGCAATAATTTTCCTGGGTTACTTGCCTTAAGTTAATTAGTGTTCTGTGCTCAGTGCCCACATCTTTGATTTGTTTTAGAGGCTTCCTTACTTGCTCAGAAAAAAATTTCTTCCTTCTGCATGTGATGAAGTGTAAAAATGGCCTTCAGTATTCTGCTAGATTATTAATTCAGAAAGATGAAAATCATGTTGTCATTCTCTATGAGAAACCTATTATTATATCACCATTAAGTACTGATTAAATATACATTGTCCTTGTATAAATATATTATGCTAATAGCCCTTCCATGATCTTATAATACTTCAGGATTATTACAAACCAAATACATGTAGAAAATTCCAATTTTTTAGTTGATAATATATTAATTTTTCTCTACATAGTCCATCAGATAGCAGGTACAGGAAGAAGGTTGTGGAGCATAGGCAAAACTTTGGATTTTAAATATGATTCATAAAACTGTATGAAAATCATGGATGTTTTAGGGGGACTCATCCTGATACATCTAGTATAGAACAACCTGCAGACAAACCTGAATTAAAAGCATTAGAGCAGTGGAGTTACCAACCATCTCAAAAGTGTTACCTGGAGTTAGCTATGGAGTTACCTGCCATCTCAAAAGTGCCAATGTTATCAGGCAATTTGTGGCACTCATATCACCAAATTCTACACTGTTAACAGAATTTGAACTACGTCAAAGCTTCACATTTCTCTGCCAAATAGCTGCTCTATAGGGATGCTCTCACTCAAGCACAAGTATTTGGGTGGAATAAGGTGCTAGCCCCTGCCATTCTTCTGTGAATTATATCCAAAGGGCTCACCTTCAAATGAGCCTTTGAAGTGAAAAGCCTTGGAAAGAATTATGGACCCTGTGGAAGTCAAGAGCATTGGTTGGGGTTTTTAACACTACAGCTTGGGTTACCAGATGACTGGAATGCAGAGATACATAAAAACTTGAGGGAAGGTACAACAATGTTCAGCTGGTTGCATACAACTAAGATCATTGTTTTACAAAGTGCGTTTATAACAGAACTGAACTAAAAACCATATAAAGTAATCAAAATTGCAAACAAGCAGAGTTTGCTTAAATAAGGTGTTGGAACAGTATTCAGGATCAACTTTACATATACTCTTTCATTTTCAGCCAAATAAAACCCTGGTGAGTCATTTGAGGAGAGCTACATGACTTTACAAGTATTGTTCACACTTTTTGAGACAGGTTCTCAACACTGCTGGTGTATTAGTGAAGTATAAAATCCTTCATTGCCAAAATGTTTTTTCAGTTTAAGTGATGAAACACCAAAGAATCATTTTACGTTTAAAATAATGTACACAAAAATAAAAGAAATAACTTTGAAATAGTAATTTTTCCAAAGTTTTTTAGGTGTAACAGAGGAGAAACTTGAAGCCTGTAATTTCTTTCTTAAAATGGAACAGGCTGGTAGAAAATGCAGGAAGCTGAGAAGAAAATCGCTCTGAAAAAGGCACTAAGGTAAGAGAGATGTATTTAAATAAAATTTTTTTTTATGGTCTCTTTGTATAGCTTGATCCATTTGATTTTTTTTTTTTTTTAATGCAGAATAAGAATGACTTTGAAGAAATGCTGTGTTTATACCTGAATTAAAGATATACCTGCTGCTGTGCAGAAAGAAATCATTTAATATCCCTTGTTTCCTAAATGTAGTTTTGAGGGACTGGATAGGGTGACATAACACCAGGGAAGAAAGATGTTCGCTACAATCCAGACTACTCCAGTGAAAACATGTAAAAGCTACAAGTGTGCCAAAGACTACTTTGCCTATTTTCTATAATTTCTTGAATGTAAGCTGTTGGAGGGTTTTGGTAGACTAATGTGTTAATTAGCTACTTATTTTAATGTAGGCTTTAGGTTCAGAGCAATAGAGAGGACATTATGCAGACAGAGGCTCTAATTTCAAAATTTAGGTATTTAATTCCAAAAATTAAATAGGACTCCATTCAGCTACAATTTTTTTCCTTGAAGACAAACTGTGGTTGGGAATCATAACAGCCATCTACAACTCTTTGTGGAAGTAATCTTGCTGGTTAAATACATAATTCAAAAAAATACACAATCAAAAATATGATGATGTGAGGTTCCTAGTGAACTGTTGCCTGTGGTAAATGGGAAACAAAAGAGAGGAGGGGGAATTCCGTGAGAAGTGTGGAGTTGGAAGTTGGAGATATGTAGCTTGGCAAATGAGATTAAAAACAAACTTTCTTCCTTCGTGTCTCTCCAGTGTTTTGCATCCCAAATCACTGTCCCCCTGCCTCTGGTGTTTATGTCAATAAATTCAGGCTTTTAGGGAGAGCCAGCACCAGGGAGGATCTTGCCCTATCTCCCAAGTGTTTGTGGCTTCTGGCCATGCTCATGCCTGCTTGTTGATACACTGGCAATTTCAGGTTAGCTAAAAGCTTCCTTCATCAGATGCACTCCCCAGGGAAGAATCTGTCCTTGTGCACCCACAGCATTCCTCAGGGCTTCTGGGAAAAAAGCGACTTGCAGTGCACCAGATGAAACCTCTGTACTCAGATGGCACAGTGAGAAAATTGTGTGGATGGAAGAGGGAAATCTAGTCAGGGATTGGTTGCTGTGTTCCCAAAATTTGGCATGCAACTTTGTCCACCCATGCCAGGGACTGGCCAGGCCAAGGTGAGGACCTGTCCATGTTCTTAGACAGACAATAGAAACCATCAGAAAGAGCCCAGAGCATAAAGCCAGGTAGCACAATTAGAACATAGCAAGTTCTCTCTTCTCAAATAATCTTGGTGGTGTTTAATAAACTCTTACCCTGGGCACCCCTTTCTGTGTGGCAGATTTGAACAGCAACTTGCAGATGTTTTGGGTAACACAGCACTTACTTTGTAGACAATAGCATATTTTGCTAGGAAGTGCACTCTTGTGTCCAGCAGTTGCTACCCAGAGGCTCACGAATGTAATACTGTGTTGACACAAACTATCTGCCATGTGCAACTATTTATACATTCTCACTACACTAGTGAGATATGAGGGCAGTTCTGCTTTTCCTTAAAAATCCCTTTGCGTTTACAGCAGTTTTGACTCACCTTAGTGAAAATGAATATTAAAATGCAGCCCAGTTTTCTCCCCCTTTGGAGCATGGATGGCTACTGCAGACTCACATATGAAAGAGAAAGCACGTTTTGGATTCCCTTAGTGAGTCATCACTCTTTCACTGGTGATTCATTACTTGCAAGCAGTGGAAAGCGAATCAGAACTGTTATTATCAACTGTCATCCATTTGTCTGGTTATTTGCTTATTTTAGCCTGGGATATTCTCAAAGCAATGAAATATGGCTGGACTAACAGCAACCGAAGTCTGAAGCTTTTTCTCAGGGCGAGAGCTCTATTTGGCATTTGCACATATGGAAGTGAGCAGAGATGAGATGGAGGATCTTCATTCACATAAAGATCTCTTGCTCTAAAACATGGAAAAATGAAGGAAGGATTCATACTGCCAGCTTAGGTGTGCACCAGGAGCAATCATTGTATACTTCAACCTCCTCCAGCAATGCTGGCTGAGAAAGCGTCTAACCAGCTGCTCAGGAGCTGAGGCGGTTCTCATCTGCCCACCTTGGCAGTTCCCTGATCTCTCTAACTCTTGGTGCAGCTAGGGGCAATTTAAGAAACAGCAGTACATGGAGCAGGCACTGAAATCCAGCAGTTTGTGCCATTGTTAATGCCATTGACTTTACTATGATTTAATTGTCATCCTGAATAAGACGTCATCTGCAGTGTGCCAAAAAGATACTTCCTCTTTTAAATGCATCAAAATACTACAATGGCAGTTAATTAACCCAGATATATTTATAAATAGGTCCCCGCTTTTGCAAAACGTGTGTGAACTGCTATAGACTACAGCTACACTCCTAAGAAATTACGTGATTTATGTGTTTTTCTAAAATCCATGCGACATAGAACAACACTCTTCCTCCTAAATTTTGCTACCTAGACTTTATAGAAGTAGCTACATTTGTAGCTATAGTTGACTCAAGGATGGAGCAATGCGATTTTTTTTCTTGTTCTTGTTGAAGCTAGGCAAGACATTTCATGTTAGAACTGTCTTCTGATTATTTGTTGTTAGTGATAGAAGAACACCTTTGTGCGTGTTTTAGCTAACATTAGTCACAGACAGGAGGAAACTCTTTGAAGTCCTGGGAGGCAGAATCATTTTAAAAATACAGACTTTTTGCCACCCAAGATAAGGTAATCTTGGATCAGCAACAAAAGCTTTCCTGACTAGGAGCAATTATTGAACAGACTGCTAACTGAATTCTGGTCATTCTTTTAAGCAGCACTGAAATCAGGCCAAAGGCTGGAATTTTTTTATCAGAAATTTAGAAAAGTATCATTTTTTTTAAAGTAAAAATTTAAATGCCCTCCTAGTAGGAATAAAACCCCCATGATTTGATTTTTTCCTACTCAAAACCTGTGACTGCCAGACCTGCAAATTTCAGCACTTTTCAGGCAGTCTGAAGGTCTATATTGTGCTTTTTGTTCTAAAGTGACTTGTGCTTGTTCACAAAAGACAGCACATTTTGAACCAGTTTTTCTGAAAAATTCATCCCTCATTACTTCCTTTGTTTGTCATGCTATACTCCATTTAAGTTTCTGCTTGTTTTTACTGATCTTTCATGTTGCTGAATCCCCAAAAGCAGAATTTAACTAATTAATTAAATATTTTAATCACAGAAATATCACTGTTCAATTGCATCATCTGCCTATAGACTGCATTATGACGGGGGAAAAAGATGTGCAGAAGCACATCCTCTCAGAATTTGACTGGGACGCTGAGGTTTAGGCAAATTTGTTGATCACTGATAAACTTGTGCACATCAAACATTATTTAGGACGGCCTGTATTAGCTAGGGACAAGGGGAGATGAGGCTTTTGCAGAAAGAAAGACAACCCTTGACAAATGATTCCTCATATTTCCAGACTGCAAGTGGCACATGGCAATTTTGTGGGCAATACAAAATGGCAGAAGTCTAGTATCTCTCTTTTTTTTGTGTTCCTGAAAAAAAGGTTGACCATAAACGGTCCTATGTCTGTAAAATTTTCTTTGAATATCAATTTCATTGTAGTAATAGAAGGGGATTTGGTTTTGAACTTCAAAATACATTCAAACAAAATGAATCTCAATGTAGTTCCATGTTGTAACGCTGATTTTCAGAAATTAAATATATTTCTATCCCTGTAAGAAACAAGCTCTACTTGCCCCAAACCGGACACCTGAGACATGAAACATCACAGATCTGTGTTGCTATACATGGAAAATCTCTTCAGAGTCCAACGAATATTTAAGTGACCAGCTGAAAGACAAAATAGGTTGTATTTGTGCAAGTAACACAAGTGTGATTGTATTTATGAAACAATGCAACATATATTTGCATTTTCTGGATTCTGTCTTATCTACTCAAGCAAAGTTTTCATTTTGCTGTAAATTCACTTTTAGCCTGTTGTGATATGTGGTCTCCTCAGAGGTAGAAAACAGAAAACAGGGATTTGCAGTTGAAGGAAACTGTTGCTTTTGCAAAAGCGTATCTCCCCTTCCTCTCACTCAGTACAAGAGCTATTAGCCAGTTCTGTTCATCTGAGCTTTCCCATCCCAGCCAGTGCATGTGTTGTATTGCCCTCTGCCGCTTGCCTTACATTTGTCCCATGAAGGAAGATCTACTCTAAAAGGATGAAGTAATTCTCACTACTGCCAGTAAACAGTAAAGAGTCTCCGCTCACTTTTGCTATAGAGCTCAGTGCATTTGGAGAAAACTAAAAGTCCTCATGTGGTATTTAAGGTTCAAATTTGGCAGAAGTATAATCCTGGAAAAGAAAAAACATTCATCAATATTTGAGGTGGGAAAGCTCATTGCAGCGTCCTGTTCTGCTGAACTTCCCAATGCACATCAGAAAGTAACTTCAAGCTGATTACACACAGTTGAAATAAAGCTAGCACTGGCCCTTTACTTTTGTTCTTCAGTCAGAGGGTCTGTGTGATAACTAGAGCTTTTGAACAAGCGCAGCAGCTCTTCCCAATCCATAAGTGTCACAGTCAGATGGAAAAGTCTGAAGATTAAAAGTTGCTCAGGCACTTACAACAGGGAGTACTGCATAAAGCTGTAAGATTTTTCTTGCATTCTTGTTTATTATACTAGCATCTGCTGTTGAATGGCACATTTCAAAATAATGTCATCTCTTTGAGGAATTTGGGGTGCAATCTTGCATAAAGTCAGTGACTGGAAGAGTTTTGGAGACCTGAGCCTTCTTTTCTTACAAAAATCTGATTTCCATCATCATTCTTTGGGACATAATGCGGAGCTGCTCCTGAAAAGGAACAGCTTTTCCCTTCTTTTTGCTCAGATTAGCATTCATGTACCTGCATGATGAATCAGTCTAGGAACTGACTTGGTCAAAACCTAATTCCTCCCTTCAATGTTTTATTTTGTTGTTATTTACAGAATTAAAATAAAATAATATAAATGTTTAAAATTACATAGAAATTATATCTTGGATACATATCTCAACCACTTGCATTTATGCATGTATGTTTAACAAAATAATATAAATAGAAATTTTAAAAGGATAAATAAAACAGTCTATCAAAATTAATATCATATTGAGTTGTCTTTCATGCTTTTTAGAGATAAAAAATATAAAAAGAATAATTTTTACTAAAAAATCCACTGCTATATCACATACAATGTGATCCTTGTGGGTCCAGTCCAACTCAGAGTACCCTGTGATTCTGTAACTTTCACACATATGCCTCCCTTTACTGAACTCCAATGACTTTTGTTTATATCCTTACAGCTCAGAGTTCTGCTGGCCTAGATATAAGGGTGGGGATTATTCTCAAGCAGTACGAAGTAAATGATGATTACCTCAATCTGCCAAAATTTTTGCCTGTAACTGTTATACCCAGATCAGCATTGTGTGTTAGGTTCTGTTTTGCATTGCTTGATTATGTCCATGACAGAAAATGATTACTGTCACCTCCCCAGTGGCTACAAATTGAAGGTATTGTTTTTGAGTAATTTATTTTGCCTGAAGGATGGTATAACTTTGACATATAAAGGATTCCTTTAAGCACTATTTCAAAGGAAGCATTCAATCTAGTGTTCTGCAGTCTGGATAATAACTAGCCTGGGCTTAACCTCTCTTGTGTTTCTATTACCTCTAAACTGTAAGAAGTGCTTATGAAATGTCACATACCTACCCTGCTATTCAATTTGTGCTCACAGAGGAAGTCTTTCCAATCTCACAAAAGAATTGTGAGACATCATTTATCAGCCTGCGCAGAGTTTTGAGATCCTTTGCAAGGAGAAATAATAGGATTGTAAAATCCTTTGTTTTAAAGATTTTTTTAAATATCAAAATAGGAATTGAATTCTAGTTCTCTATTTCAGCAAATATATTGCCTTCCAGTGGACTATTTCAAGTCCTATTCAAACCAAGGGCATGATTCCCTACCTTCCAGGGCACTTGCATCAGGACTGAGGAGCATCTCACAAACCCTAGTGAAATGTTGGATGCCACATATCACTTGGAGCTAATTGAAATTCAATAGTGAATGACTGCATTCAATACCACACCACAAATATTAATGCAGAAAGGAAGAGAAGGTTCCCTGCTGACTGTGCACCTGAGGGGACCCAAGCGCACTGTTTTTAACTGACGAGAGCCAACACATCTAGTATTTGTGAGCCGTGCTTGCATGTAACCCAAAAAAGCAATAAAACCCCACCAACACCACACTTTTCTCCCCAAAAGCTTTTCAGTTCTTCAGCAGCACAGGTTATAAGCACATAGGACTAACATAAAAAACCTTCTGTCTGGTAGCAATTACATTGCCTCTGGTTTCTCACACTGCCACGATAGTCTGTCCCTGTATTCAGCTTCCCTGTGATTTGGGATGCCCCATAGGGCTGTTTAACTTTTCAAAATGTGAAGGAGAAGTTATTTTCAAGTTTCAAATCTGATGCATGACTTCAGTGCGTGAAGCTATGGCAAATCTCAAAGAACATCACAGGTAATAATTGTGATTAGAGCCTAAAACCCAGTACATTTTTCTTGGGGAAGGCTGTGAACACAAGCTCATTATAAATACATACCTACCCCATGTAGCCTTTGAAGAATGACAATGTGTTATCACAGCAACATGGAGCCACTGTAACTGCTTTCCTTAATGAAAATGTTTTCCTATTTTTTGATGCAACTCACATATGAAAATCAGATTATAGTTTCAGTATTATAGTTACTGGAAGCATGTTTTTGGAAAGAAATACATTAAATACCCATGGAAAAAATATTCTGCTTTGATTAAATAATATATTTCACATAAGAGTAAATCATGAAGACTCTTTTTTTTTTTTTTTTTCTCCCTGCATTTTGATGTTTGTGAAGCCACCCTTACTCAGGACAAGTAATTACGACTAGTTTTCTTTACTGTGAGGGTTGATTCTGCATTTACTATCAGTTGTTAATTCCTAATCTACGGAACTTACAGGAAGATCCAAAGAAGACTTTAGATTGACCATAGATGCTTAACTGACAATGAACAGAGCACATTTTCACATCTGGACTGATAAAGAGGAGGGCCTTGTACCTTAGACACAGTCAGGTTTAGTTAGCTGCTGAATGAGTGTTCTTCAGATTTTTTTCTGCACTTGTGTCTTTATCTTTGTCACTTCCCACAGTTTGGGCTGTCATTTTACTGGTTATTTTAAAACAAAGCCATTCAGCTCATTCTCTTTTCCCAGTCTTACTGCAAGTTATGAAATACCTCAAAGTTGGAAGTAACAAATTGTCTTGACAGCCCAAGAGCTTTTCTTCCTTTTTTTATGTTTCTCATGCTCTGTTGTAGAGTCATTAAGCCACTAAAGGAGAAGGAAAACAAGGGCACCTCCAGTTGCAAGCTGCAATAATTGGGAAGCAGAAAACAAACGTAAAACAGCAGAGAGAGGAGTAGGAAAAAGAATCCTCCAATTTTTGGTAGTTAAATATACAGGTAACTGAAGAAATTTTTATTTCTTATTTTCCTATCTCCCTCTCAGTGTCTGTGCATCCAATTTCATATGTTCATTTTGGAACTGCTATTGATTCAGAAGCAAACATCATCAAAACAACTTCAGACAAAATGCAGTAAGTACGTAGGCCAGTGACATAAAGAGAAGATATCTGAGATTGGTGCTCTAGGCAGTTAAGGGAGTGAAAGAAGAGGAGATAGACGGGGAATGGTTTAAAAAAAAAAAAAAGCTGAAATATTACTGCCAGCATTATTTAATTATTTCCGAGTTAAGAATGCAAAATGAGGATACACTAAATATAAACCCTTATCTTTAATTATCAAGCCTGTCCTGTTCCACTTGCTCTGGAAAACCTGAAATCAATGGGAATGAATCCCAGCAGCGGTCCAGTTACTAGCAGAGGAGGACTGCATATACGAAAGGAGGGCAACGTACTTTAAAAGAGAACACAACAGAAAGTAATGAAATCTGAGAGGGGAAAAAAAAGCGAGGTTTGTTTCCCCGTCTGCCTGCATCCTGAGCTCACTTTAAATGACAGACTTTTCTTCTCTCTGCATTTCAATTAGACTGTGCCAATGGGCAAGTGGGGAAGAGAATGTTAATGAGGCAGTCGGGGAGCGGGGTGGGAGCCGGGGCTGGCGGCTCTCCGCTCCCGCCGCACACCGGGGAGCGCCGGGCGGCTGCCGGGGTTGTGCCCTGTCACACACGCACTTGACAAGGGGCTATTAAAAGGCTGAGGAGGGAGGGCCACGGAAAATGTCTCGTATCGTTCTGAGGAGCGCTTTCCGCCCCGTTCCTCGTTCGCGCACCGGCGACGCTGCCGCGCTCGCCCGCTCCGCGCGGGCTGCGAGGCCGCGGGAGCCCCCGGGGCCGGAGCCGCGGCTCGTCAGGGTGACTTGCATCTTCTCTGCCCCCCGCGCCGGCCGGGGGGGCTCGGTGGGCTCGGTGTGCTCGGTGGGCTGTGCCGTGGGTGCGGCCCCCGCCGCCCCCGCCGCGCCCCGCGGAGCAGCCCCGCGCCCGCCGCGCCCCCGCGCACC